>OY735208.1:42361281-42673781 GCA_963457665.1 Thysanoteuthis rhombus | reverse complement strand
TTTTCTCTTCACTGCAACAAACTTTTTCTGAAAAAGATGTCTGGCAACCGTTGAAATGCAACAAAACATGCCCATGTAATGATCATTATTTTTTCTTGAATATTTTCTCTCCACCTTCCAATTGTCACTTTCAACATACGTATAAGTGTAACAGATGAGACAGACGTAAGGAAGAGCCACACTGGTTGGAAATTATTTCATATTCAATAACTTAAGAATTTAGTCTAAAGGTTTCATGCTCATAGTTGTATTTTTTAACTCCCTGAAAAGATTTTCTCTTGACCATTTAGTGAGATTTTCAAAAGAGGTAGATTCCAGGGTGATGGGGTGTTGAGCTTCCTGGGTAATGGGGTGATAGAAGACTGATCCTGTTATAAATCTGTCATCTATGGCTTATGGCCAGTGTCTAGAAAGTCTTTAGAATTAGGCAGTGGCAAGTGTGGTCCATGTTATTATGGGGAATGGCAGTACATATATACATCCATACATACTCCTAAAGCTAACAAGACATCTACACACACACAGACATTTTAACAAACATACATGTACACACACATACACACACATACACACACATACACATGCACGAATACCTCATGCACATGTACACACGCATACATATACAAATACTGGAAATTCTAGTGATGAAACGGAGGATAATTAGAGCAAACAAATAATGAAACTGATAATAAATTTAATAGTCTAAATACTTATTAAGGGAAGAAAAAAGAGTTAGGAAGGTAGATACAGACAAACATTGATACATACGTACATATATAGATATATACCCATGTATATCCAAATATAAGTACTTGCAATGGGAAGTCTATTTGAGCCTCTTATAGTGTCATCATGTCATGTCCTATATATATATGTATACAAATACATACATATATATATATATATATATATATATATATATATATATGCCCTTCCATAGGAATAGAGCACTCTGATGGATGGGGAATTTATGCGTGAATAAATATATTGCATAAATTCAGCCTTACTGACCGTCCAGTTCCGTAGCTCAGAGGTAGGATATCAGTCTCCAGGTTTGAAGCGAAGGTTTCAATCTTGCCTTGTGATACTAGATAGGATAACGGGAAGTCTATAGCCACACTGAAGAGTTGTGGATGACACAATGATATATATATATATATGCATATATATATATGTATATATATATATATACATTTGTATATGTATATGTACTCATATATATTGACGTTTCCATAAATCTAAACCTGTGAATCATAAGATGTTGAATAAAATTATGATTCACAAGATTAACATAATATTTGTGTTCTATAATCAATTATCACCGCATACATATGAACACACACACTGATAGATCAATAAGACATATCAAATAGATAACATGTGTCAAAATGATAAAGGGGTATGTGTGTGTGTATGTGTGTGTGTTTTGAATAGACATGACATATGTATGATGTTCACATGATATATATATATTTATATATAGAAATTCATTTGAAACAGATGGGTAAACCCAGGTAACACCCCTTCCACACCCTTCTTTCATGTCAACACATAATGTGCCAGCATGGCAATGTAAGGTCCATCATTCCACGCGTCTTTACTTGTACAACAAAACTGCGTGTGTGAATTGTACAGGGTGGGTGAGAAATATGTTACGCCAAATCTGTGTGATTGACTAATTGTCAAAATATTTTTTTTTTTTAAAGTTTGATTTCACTTTGATTACATGAACTCTCAATCATTAAAAAAATTGTTGTTTTATATCCTTGTTTAAATTAGATGAACTTTTGATTGAATTAAAACAATGCATTTATTTTTTTCTGTAAAAAAAAGTTCTATCTACATATTTACTTATTTTTTGTAAAAAAAAGTTCAATTCACAAACTTTTGGTTTGGAAAAAAATAGTTGTTTAAAGTTCTTGTTTTGACTGAATCAACCTTTGATCAAATCAAAACTATGTATTTATTTTTTTTTTTGTAAAGGGTAAAGTCTTGCCAATTAGGCAATCTATACATAACCTTTATAAATATCGCTCTATTTTCATGAAACAAATTTTATTTTGGTTCTAAGAGTGGTTGGATTTGATATATGATATGGTCTAGAGTAAGGCTATCTCAATAAAATTATACTTAATTTCCAATAGAGAGTTTCTTTTGACCCACCCTGTATGAATGTATGCATTACAAACACTGACTCAGTTGCCTCTAATTCATACTACTATATGTATGTAATACCTAGACATTCCTAGGTAATAGGAGATTATATTGAAAAATGAATATTTGATGTGTATAATGAATACTTTTTTCATCGTGAAGCTTCATACTAATTGATGTACCTACATACTGTGATGCTTATAAATGAGTACCACTACCACTTTTTTTTATAGAAAGTTAATTTTCTTCTCAACTAAACATAGCAGAATCTTATCATTTCTTATGGTACATAACACAACCAAAATGAATATTATCAGGCATTATCTATGACCAAACTCTAGAGCAATTAAACTCTGTTACCCACAATATAATTGTGTATGCTTTGCACTCATTTTTGGATGGCATCATTCATAAAAAAAAATAGCCAATCTAAAGCAATGACACCTCAATTCCCTTCAAGATACTCCTTTTTGGACATCAAACACTCATTCCAGTTTCTCTTTCACTTTTCAGAATAGTCTTTAAAGTCCTCTATCGAGATCAGTATCAACTACCACACCTTGTTTTCCAAACTCTTCTCCGCAGATATCTTCTGAGGGAAAGACAGAAGTTGTAGGGAGACAAGTCTGGACAGTAGTGATGGAGTGGGGGGTTCTGAAAGACTTGGGTGATGCCCCCCAAAAATCTTGCCTAAAAAAACCTGCATGAAATGTGAAGAATGGCTCACTCACTTATTGTGACCGCAATGGTCAAATAGTACACAAACTCACTCAGTGGTATCTCACTACTGACTGAATAATCTCAGAGGAGAGTGTATATCTATGCATGCGTAGTAAAATCCACTCTGATTGGTTGCAAAGTTCTATCAAGGTGGCGGTATCAATTCTTGAGATAATCAAAATGGTTGGATGATTTCTGAACAGACCTCCCATAATTATTTTTAGACACTGTGAAAATGATTCAAGTGTGAAAATGCTTTGTGAAAATCCATGTTCTTTCTACGGGTTAATTTCAAACTGTAATCGATAACCAAAGTTTTAAAAATCTGAAGAAATAAATGTCACAGTATAGAGTTAGTAAGTGAAGTGATTCAGAACTTGTATATTTTTTTCACGGCAGGCAGAGGAGGGCGTATAATCTTTTCTTTCACGTATGTGTGCCGTGTGCAAGAACATGACGACCTAACCCTGTGAATCAGTTAAGGATCTTCTCAATGACTGCACATGTTTGTGTGTGGGAGTGGGGACTGAGGCCGGTGGCTTACAAACATCTCAGCTATTGGGAGAATGGCCCCACACACTCTAATATCGATATGTTGCCTATCAGAGGAGAAATGCTTGTTTGTTGAGGTCAAATTCAAGTTTATCTATGTCTTCTTCAGCCTATTAGATATACATGGAGGTGCAGTGTGGTGTAACAGTTATTGGAATGGAAAATGGAATTGATGAACCTGCTGCTTATGTTCACTTCACATTGATGCCCTTTGGAAAAGCATGAATCCACCTCTCTCCAAAGTTATAAATAAATAGCAGGGCAATTGGAGCCCTGTGAGGCAGCCCGACAAGCTCATGTAAAGGAGGATGGTTGTGGATGGGGGTAGCAGCTCCAACCTGCAAAATCAATTTGCTACAGAAATCACAGCAATATCACCTAAAAGTGTGGTGTAGTTATGGCTCTATGCTCCAGAAGGAATGTATTTAGGTACAGGAATAAACAAACAAACATAAGATATATAAAGCCTCTTGCTTTTTTGTCGAGACAAAAAGCTAATTTTACCCAATGATGATAGTCATATTCAATCAAGGTAATATTTTCCCTGATTTTCAATGACACAATCCCATCTTGTATGCAAGTTATTCATGTTTCAATCATAAAATTCTTTGGGTTTTGTTGCAAATGTACCTCTGGGCCATTTTTAATGTTTTTTATAGTTGGTGAAAGTGAACCATTTCCCATTCATTAAATGTTGTAATGATCTGAAAAGGTAAAAATCTGAGGGAACAAGGTCTGGCAGGTATGGAGGATAAGGCAAAACCTCCATATCCACAGCCAGAATCTTTTTCCTGGTGCATCTTGTAACATCTGGTCATCTGTTATCATACAAGAGTAAAACATCTTTCCAATTGACCAATGAAGCTTGCATTCCCAACCATGACTTGTACGATGTTTTCAATTGACAACAATATCTCTCAACATTGACTGTCACAATACGATTTAACGCTTAACAATAGATGACACTCTTTAAATCCTTCCAAACACAAACAGTCACATTATCAGGGTGCAATCATGGTCTTGGTACCGGCACTTGATCTTTCTTGTGTCATAACCATTGTCCCTTTCATTGAATATGAATACAAAGGACCTACTTTTCATCTCTGGTATTGATTCTTTTCCAGTAATGCTTCAGTCATGTCTTGTTCCTAATGGTGAACAGATGGTGACTCTCTGATTGAGTTGAGAATGGGACCTATTGACAACCCATGGAGAGAGTTTATGATCCTTCTTTTTATAGGTTGTATTGAACTGGTATGCCTTTTTTCATGCTACTAGCTTAGGAATCAGAGAATTTCATGTTGATTGCCGTCAGTTGTCTACAATGAGGAGAACCTTCAACGGGAAAATTTCCTGACCAAAATTGAACCATCTGAGGCTAATGAACCTTTTTTGAACACATAGAGAATGTGGTGTCTCATCTCTGCTCAATTTTTTTTTGTTCAAAACCATTTTAATTTCCTATAACAGGATATTAAATATAGAAAAAAGAAATAATTAGAACTCATGATATAATGGTTAGTTTTGCATTAAATAATTGAAAAAATAACCCTAAAGATATTATAGCTAAAATATTACAGGACTTTCTTTCCAACCTAATACATAATTCAATAACATCTTGGAGAATATTTCTTATTTATAAAATTTCATTAGGGAAGCAAAATAGAGTTTTATCCTTCCAAATTTATTAATATAACTTTGTAGCATTACACTCAGGTATACGCTGCAGCCAAATCGTCATTTGCAATCATTCAGTACTTTTTCATCTTTTCAGCACTACGGTTTGATGCGTTTATAAATTCTGGTTTACATATGTTTTCTCCTGCGTATGCAAATCAGCTATTTGCTGGCAAGTTCTACATAATTCAATGACATTATGGGAATTTTTCTGTTTACCAAATTTCATTTTCAGAGATCATGTGATCAATGTTCCATAACGAAAGTATGTGCACACTTTTGGATTTGACATAAGGAACCAATATTGTTAGAAAATTTCAAACAAAACTGTGGAAAAAAGTTTCTTCAGTTTTCAAGTTGGTCTGGCTGGCTATATATCATGTATACAAGCTACAGAAAAAAAACTCGTTGAATGAAATTTTTAGCATTCAATCCTTATTACGTTTAGAAAAAAAGATTTTTTTGTTCTTTGAAAATTCCCCCCTCAAATAGGTTTTTAGTAGTGGATTCAATTTACAATATGAGTAAATGTCAAATTGATCCCTTAGTTAGTGTCCAGCAGCATTCATGTTTGTTTTTTGAAAATTCAGACTTTTTTTGTGATAACTACCCAAAAAAGGTGTGAGAAGTAACTCATCCATTCATCACCCCTTTTTCCGATTTTCTTTTGATTGATCATCTCCAACACAGTATGCTGCCAAATGACATGTGGTAGTTCTTATTGAGTGACTAACCTGACCTGTTTCAATAAAAACTCAGTAAGCTATCTAACAAGTTTGAAATTTTTAGTGTGCACAATAATTTCCTTTGTGCACTGGTTGCAAAATGTTGGTATAGTATATATGTGCATAGCTTAGAGGAAAGTCTGCTTGTGATTGCCTGTCTTACACATTTCAGGATTCAAGTATAAGTCAACAACTACTTACAAGGGAATTGTTATAATAATTCTACCCTTCTAAAATAATTTGGATCATCTAGCTACTGACCTATCTGCAATGTGAGGACTGGAGCTGGTTGCTTATACATACCTAAATACACAATTAATGGGAGAATAGCCCCACTCACTAAAACATCAATATGTTGTCTCTCACATGAGGATTTAGTGAGTAAAAATGGTGCACATATCTTGCCTATTCACTTACGTCCAGAGTTATTTTTTTGAAAAGTCTTTAGTTTTGCTATGTGTTATGGAATTGTCATATTTGTTCTCAAAGTTTTTTTTACTGTTTTTGTTTTCAGCATACTAGGATCATGCTCGACTAGTGAGTTCAAGTTGATGATAATTCTTTGTGAGAAGGAGTTTTTTGAGAGGAAACGCCTGCCATTTTAGGTTGAATTCAAGTTTATGCATGTTTCCTTCTGCCTGTTAGGTATACATAATTCAATGACATCATGGAAAATGTTTCTTGTGCACCAAACTTCATTTTCAGGTATGTCATGATTCTGTCCTGCACATTTCAAAGTCAAATGATGAATCACCGACTGAATGCAAGGGAATTGAAATAAGAATTCTAATTTTCTGAAATGATTTGGCATACAGATTTCCCATGCTACCTGAAGGTTAAGTGTTCCTATGAAACATTTTGGAAGCCAAAATGACATAAAGTAAAGAAGCAATTAAGTTTGTATGGGAACCCAAACCCCAAAATGACTTTTTTTCTATGTCTGCCAGTTTTACATTAAACTTAACACTCTTATAAGCTATTTTAAGCTCTTCTGAGACCTTAGGACACATTCTGTGGATGGATATTAAAAATAAATCGCAATAAAGCACAAATGCTGACGGACACAGTTCAAAGCTTGCAGTCAAGCTTGAAGCTTTAGGTAATTTCAAAGGTGAAGTGACATAAAGCAAACTTTTGTAAAGTGGTGGATACTCATATTTGATGGTTTTATTATTTCTATTATCATTCGGACTATCCTCATCTTGGTTGTTTTTCATACAACGTTTCGACCGTTGTACTCTACAGCCCTCATCAGGTATCATCTGGTAGGTGTGGGGAAGTAATGAACCGAACCCTTTATTTAACCGACGGGGGTATATAGACTGCACTCCCCTCTTAGCAGTTGTAGTATTTTTCAAATTATTATTGTCTCACACTGGGATTGAACCTAGAACCATCAGATTACTTGCAGTGGACACATAGCATAGTGGTTAGAGAACCAGACAGAATTACTGAAAAACAACCAAGATGAGGATAGTCCGAATAATGATAGAAATAATAATAATACCTCATCTCAAAAATTTAGAGAAACACTTGATGGTTTTATTCTAATTCTACCTACCTACCACCTATGTGTGGTCTACTCAACTGTCACCTTTTATCCAAAGTTTTATTAATGATTCTGATGACACAAAAAAGGTTTGCAATTCCATGACAATGAATAAAGTCCATTATCAAACTTTTCATATAGTTGGAATATACTTGTTCCAACCAATATTTAGACGTATACAATTTCCTTTTTTTTTCACAGCTAAGGAATTTTGAAATATAAGAATTCAGATAACAGAAGAGAAGAGTAAGGTAATAAATATATTTCAAAAAGGATATTTTTGATGAGAAATATCATGTTTGGTAAAGTACTGAAAAATTTAGAATATTACTCTGTAAGTTCATACCTTCAATCGAATACTATGTATTCAGTTGTAACATAAGGGGAAAGTTAGGTAGTTCAATGTGGGTAGGAAGAGGAAGGACAAGGAGGGAATTTAGGTAGTTTGATGAGAGTAGGAAGAGAGAGGACAGAAAAGGGAGTTAGCTAGTTTAATAAGAAGGTTGTAGAGGAGAGGTGAGAAATAAATTAGATCGTTTACTGAGGGGGCAGGAGGATTTTTGCACTTGGAACTAATCCTTATTTGTATAAAATTTAGATAAAAACATGGATGGGCAACAGAACTTTAGAAAGGATAAGGGAGAGAATAAGATACAGGCGAAGGATGAGAGAAGAGCACAGGCATGAGATAATGGATAATCTAAGTTCTTGACACCTGTGGAATTTATAGATGTTCAGCTAGCTTGAGTATAATTGTCACCAAGCAAATAAAATTTCATGTTTTCAGTCCATGGTCTTTTCAACTAGTGATTTGATGATATCCAGTATGTTTTATGCAAGTTGTATCTTGGTAGTTTCATATTCATGAATGACTTTCACAAAACCATAATTTTATAACATACCTTATCTCCTCTGTTTACAAAATTTTTACCGCTCCGTGGTAATTTCGTCAATGAAGTTCCCTTTCACCATACTGATAAAACTACCGCAGGATGGCAAATTTCTTTCAGAGTAGCTGCATTATTTTCTGAGGTAGCTTTGTCATTGAGATGACCTTTGACCTCTCTGATGAAGGTACCACATTGGAGTGGCAAAAGTTTTGCAAACAATGAAAGTAAAGTATAAGTGTGCTATAAAATTATGGTTTTGTGAAATTTATTTATAAATATGAAATTTCCAAAATACAAAATATAATTTCATGAAAAGATAAACTAGTATTTAGAAGTGTAAACATCATAAATTTTAGCATCTTGAAATTTATTGAATTATATTGGGTAACCTCAAAAGACAATTTATTTTTTGTATAAATTTTATCGCATTAGATTTATTGAAAAACATAATTCCCATTTTGTTCTAAAATATTCTGCCATCTTTCTGGCAGCTTCATAATCCTATTATCCCACAACTTTTTACCTTTTTTGAACTTCACAGGATAGAAATTTTTTCCATTAATAGAATTCTCTAAAGACTGAAATAAATTGTTATCCGTGGGTGCAGTGTCAGATGAATGGTCATTCTGCAGTCAAACTGTAGCAATTATTGCCTGGTCTCCCAAGAAACTACTAATAGAATTTTAAACACTCTTTTCCACTAATTCCAGGACGCTTCTTGCCAATTGCTTCCAATTGGTCTAATTGGGAGCAGTACTTGTTTGAATCAATCACTCAGTTCTCCAGAAGGGGCTCAAACTAGATGACTTCCTCCCAGTTCCATCATATACCGAGCATATCCCATGATGTCTTGTCTTCCACATCATTGTAAAATATCCACTATTTATCACCTGCCATGGTTTGTTTCAAAAGTCAAACATTTTCATTATTTTTAAGTTGTGAATTGCCCATGAAAATAGAGTCCAGTAGGGATGTTTTTTCACTCAACACATTTAAGATTCTTTTTCTTTATCCAATATTACCAAGCTGGTGCAAGTGATTTTCAACACTTGATTTGGATACTTTGAGTATGTTGGCTATCTCTTCTGCTATGTGATGTTGATCATTCTCATGTAATGTCTTAAGTAGATCATTATCAATCTCAACTGGTTTACCTAACTCTGGCATATCATTTAGCAAGAAATTTCCAGCACAGAACTTGGCAAACCACTTTTGACATATTTGATCCTTCATAGTCACCGTCGTCGTCATCATCATCATCAACATCATCAGCAGCAGCAGCAGTAGCCTTTTAGCATCTGTCATTGGGCAACGACCTTCCTCAGGATTCACCAGACCTCCCTATCATGGGCATTGTGGAGCCAATAGTTTCTGAAGTCTATGTTGCCTTTGTTTATTTCCTTCCATCTTTAAGGTTAGAATCTATGAACAAAAATAAACAAATTTTGACAATTCAAAAAAAAACCACAATATAATCAAAAGTGATCAGAATAAACTTTTTGGCCGAACCAATATTTCCTAATTTGCAATACTAGAGAGATGAGAACACAACAGAATGACGATTTTGCATTCAATTGCTAATGTTTGGAGTGGTTACCCCTTTATTGCGACCGTGTCAGTGGCATAGCAAGGGTTCTCAGTGCTCACAGAAAAGACAGCACCTGGGGGCAAAGACAGCGCTTGGGGAGTAGCTGCACCATATCGTAAGGGAAGGTCTAATTGCCCCATCTTACCCTCGCAATTGCTATGCTTCTGGACTTTATATTAGACTAAGGTTAATAAATATCATATCTAGGCAGTCCTTTCAATGATGATGTATAATAAAGAAGCCTCATAGACAACCGATAGTGTAGTGAGTTTGACTGGGTGTCCTCCTATTGAGGCTATGTTTTAGATTAGACTAAGTTTAGGAAATATCTAGATCAATAGATGGTTAACAAGCTAGTCTCACATATAACTGTTGGTGTAGTGAATTCAGTTCTCACTGGATACTCCATTATTGTGACCCTTTGCCAGAGTAGACTAAGACTAGTAAATACACAGATCAACTGCTTTAGAGTGATGGTTAACTAGCTAATTTCATGTATGAATGCTAATGTTGTGAGTGCAATCATTGCTGGGTGTTCCATTAATGTTATCTGTGCCAGACTTGACTGAGCTTAGTAATCATTTGGTGCGTACAAAAGTTTCTGGTGAAAACCGGTTTTCAACTGTGTATTCAGTCTCTTGTTTTTTAAAAAAGCAGGTCTTTGGGAACTTTTGTGCATGCCTAATATATGTAGATCACTTGCTGTAGAGTGATGGCTAACTAGCTAGTCCCACATATGATTTGATAGTGTTGTAAATGTAGTCTTGACTATGCACTCCATTATTGTGACCCTACTTGAGGCTGGGCTAAGCTAGAAGAGACATATGTTGGTACTAACTTGCAGTATTCAGGTGAGATTGCAAGTGCTAAAATGGATGCCTGAACTCCCATCCTGTTACATTGTTTAGGATAGAAAAGAAACAGTGCTTGAATATTAAACGGTAGAATAATTCCTGTTATTCAGCCATTGTATCATGCAGAGAAAAAAATGCCAACTGACTTTTGAATATCGTTTTTTTTTTTTGCTTCATTTCCCATGACAGAAATAGTGAGAAATAACTTATGCAGCCTACGCAGTCAACCCAAATTTGAAAAATTCAATCAGAATGGAGAAAATATTAATAAAACATAGAAATGGAATGTACTGAATGAAAAATAGAGAGAGAGAAAAGTAAGATATCAGGAAGAGAGAAGGAAAAAAAAAAACTGATATATATGTCTAGGTATGTACAAAGTCTTCCCAGAATGTATTCAGCCATTTTGAATATCTTGAAAACTGGTTGTGTGATAATGATATAACATGGAAAACTGATTAGAAGAGAGCTTACTGTGCATGCACGGACAAACACTCTCCTGCAATTTTACTCAGTTTGACAGTGACGCCTCTGAGTTAGCTTGTGTACTCCGTGACAATCATATTCACAATGACCAAACAAGTCATTCTACAGACTTGTGCAGGTTTTTTAGCAAAACATCACATTTTCCAGGTCAGTCATCAGTCTAGATTTTGCTCCCTGTGACTTCTGCTTTTACTTAAATTGATTATATATATATATATATATATAAATATATTTGAATATATATATATATATATATATATATATATATATATATATATATATATATATTCAAATATATTTATATATATAACATATTTTTATGTATATATATATATATATATATATTCAAATATATTTATATATATAACATATTTTTATGTATATATATATATATATATATATTCAAATATATTTATATATATAACATATTTTTATGTATATATATATATATATATATTCAAATATATTTATATATATAACATATTTTTATGTATATATATATATATATATATATATATATATATATATATATATAAACAATTAATATATATATATATAAACAATTTAAAAAAATGAAGCTACTGCTGGAATTGAACCTGTGACCGATAGGTTAGCCACTTCAACATAGCATTTCACTTACCATTGAGCTTATTAGCTATTTCTAATGCAAAAACCCAAATAACTGTTTCAACTCCAAATTCTCATAAGTTCAGATGTTAATAAATAATTATATATGCAAATTCATATATATACCTATATATAATTTATATATATGAATATTTATATATATATATATATGTAATATTCACATGGAATCACTTGTATCGATATAAAGCCTCAAAGAAGACGAATTTGATGAATGATTGAAACAAATTCTTCATTGATTCATTTTTTTCTGGAAAATATATTACTTTTCTAGCATATCTACCTTCGTTGAATAAAAATGTCTAGAAGTATCCTTGAGGGAAAATTTTATTTAATACAGTTGGGTAAAAAAAATGAGATGTTTAGAATATTAGAATAATCTTCCCTTTATGAATCCAAAGATTGAGTTGTTTCATCTAAGAGAAGAGAGATTGACGATTGCATACACAAACATATATACACGCATGCACACATACACAAACACACCAACAAATTCACACAAACACTCTCATGCATACAGAAACATACACAGAAACACACTCACACACATAAGCACAAACACTCTCACACAAATACATACACATTCACTCATGCACATACATAATCATTAGAATATTGGAAATATCTTTTCTTTATGAATCTGAAGTTTGCGTTGTTTTATCTAAGAGGAGAATAAAGATCGACTATTGCACACACCAATACTCTCACACAAACACTCATACACACGTACACAAATGTGTGCACACACCCACCACACACACACACATACACAGAGAGCAAAGACCAGATTCTTTTCCAAGAAATGCATTTCCTGTGTTTGGGTTTGAATGAAAATCACATTATCATTTATGTGTTCATTCTAATGGCTTAGCAAGTTGATGTAGAACTGCAATTTTTTTGAACAGATCTTTCTGAGTGATACATTCTTTCCAAAGACTTCCTGTGACACCAGGTAATTTGGTTTCTGCTGATCTAAAATTAACAACGTTGAATTTCTTTGAAGCTGCGTCTACACTGCTTGTAGCTTGTGAGAATTCTTCTCATAACATTTGGTTGTTACATAGAGGTGCTATGTACTACAAGAAACGGTAAATATCTAATAAAAATACCATCCTTTTGCAACAGTAAACTTTTTTTCCAGTGATCTCCCAATGAAAATATGCTATATCTATAAAAATTCTCGAGGTTTAGTGATCACAAATTCAGTAGAAGCATGAATTACAAGCTCTATTATTGAGCCTTTTATTGCTGATATGAAATTAAAAATGCTTGTATAGACGATAATCAGTGAGGAAAATGCCAGGCTATTATGGAAGATGCTGCAAGACATCATATACCAATTCTGTAAGCTTAGACAGATTCAGCCGACAGGCATAGTGTAAGCAGTTCATTCAGGTTATCTGGAACCTATTTTCCCAACTTTCTTATTCTCCCATTGCCTTGAGATGATGTGGTGTGGTTGCTATTGAAGTCTTACAGTATTCAGTAGATGCTCAAACAATTGCTTGTCAGTCATTGGCCACTGCTGTTGATAATTTTTCATCATTAAGAACAGATTTGGGCTCCCCTTCAGATTTATTATCGGTATCCGTATTTCCGGACCTAAACCAATTGAACCACTGCTGAGCAGTTCCCACTGTAGTAGTATTCTTTCCGAATGCTTCATGGACATCATCAGCAGCTTCAGTAGCATTAAGTCCTAATCTGAAATCATACTAGAGGTTCTGTCAAACTTATTGGGTGGACACCATTGCTGTTAATGGATTAAAAATGACCGATAAAAATAAAGTGTATCTCTATATGCAATAAACCTGCTTAAAAAAAGCAATCACAATAGTAAATCCGTCACTTTCAGTATTATTCTCTATATAAAACAAAACAGTTCATGTGTAACAGCCTAATATTTTGGGATTGACATCATAGAAGTTGACAAAGGAATTTCCAAATCTCACCTGTTTCCCATTTTAACATTTTCTCCTCTTCACACATGGTCTAACATTTTCCAGCCTTCTCTTGTGAGAACATATCATGAAATATACTTTATAATCAATGTAAGCCAAAAGAGCATGTACAGAGTTTAAGTCTGAAACTTGATAATCAACTGTTAGTAGTCTGATCTAAAATTTTCACCATATAATGTTTGACCTTTGTGATTGATGGACAAACATCAGATTGAGTGCATTGAGAAGGAAGATTACTATTTATTCATGTATAATGCAATTTGATACAAAATATCAGGATTCAGGTATGGAGTTAGTATCAAACTCAAGCATTAAAAGTAATGATAATACATATATATTGATTAATTTCTAATCTTTTGCCACAAGAAGTGAGGATTACATCTTCAAGATCATGTTGTATCCAAGTAATCATGGAATGCTGAATAGTAAATATTTGCTGTGTGAAATTAATGCTTCTTCCATCATTAAGCCACAGACTTATTAATTTACCTTTGTACATTTAATCACTATATATTCTATTTTTTTTTGCGTCTGAGAATCATAGAAAACAGTTGCCTTTTTTAAATCTCTACATAAACCATGTTTTAGCGATGGACGTAATCAAAATTTGTTTGTTTGATACCATCAACCCAAACTGTCAACATGGGTTTCTTTAGGTTTTATGCTGATCTGGCTGGCTGGATAAATAATGTATCTATTACACGTGCAAAGTGTATCAACTGGAACTTGAGAGCTGAAAATTTAAACATTTACTCCTTATTATGTTTTTTGAAAAAGTGTTTCTTTTTTTTAAAAATTCCTCCTAAATAGGTTTTTTTCAATTGATACAATTTGCAATGTAAGTTTATGCTAAATTAGTCCTCAAGTTTCTGCTTGGTAGCATTCTCAGTTGTTTTTTGAAAATTCAGACTTTATTACCATCCAACAAAATGTGAGTGAAGTAATTTATTTATTGATCACCTGCTTTTCAAATTTTCTTGTTAATAATCTTAAACATGACATGCTGCTAAAAGACATTGGTCATGTAACTGTTTCTATCGAGTGATTAATTGTTTTTCATTATTCATTTGAACAGCTCTTTCTGTCTAGGTAGTCTGTGCATATGAATCTTGGTCAGTTACTATGTTCATATCTATTCTTTGCATGGGGATACAGCACCAATAGTCACCTATGTCAATGAGAAGAGAGAGGGATGTTGGGCTCTCACCATTGCCATTATATGACTGCGTGGGTTTTTCTTCCTACAACACTCTCCATCATTGTACTTGAGTTGCAGAGAGAAGGAGAAGTTACATTTGATCCGATGACTCAGTTCATCATTGTATATGGTTAATTGAATTCAATTTAATAAGTCTAATTTAATTGAGTTGAAGAGAAAGTATAATCACAAACAGATAGATGTATGTCAACAATGTAATTCTAGATTAATATTAACAACTTCTAATTATCTGAAGTTACTATACAAAAATAGATAACTTGACATATTACAACAATGAAAAATTTGTATAGGATTAGCTATCGCATGCTGATCTGTTATTACTTAACAGATAGATTGCGATGCAAGACTAGTTTGCTAGTCATGACCCTATGACGAGGCACTTATAGATATTTACAAAGCGTACCATATTTGATGGCATATACAATTCCCTTTCTTATTTCAACAGTAAATATTAAGAGAATACATCTCTCTGAATTTCCCTCATTTATCACCCAGTATTAAGGAAGAATCACTCCAGGTTGGCAAGCTTTCAGTAGAATAAGCTTGACTTTTAAGTACAAGAAAATCACACAAATACTAAAAAGGAGGATATACAACCAATGTATCTTACCAATAGGTACCAACATAGCTGAAGCATGGAACCTTATCCTAAGATTTACCCTTAAAAAACAATAATGCTCAACCTCACATGGAGAGATCATTAGGCAGCACAGTATATAAGAGAAAAGACAGGAGTTTGAGACATCATAGAAACTGTTAGAAAACTCAAATGGCAATGGGATGGACATGTTGCAAGAATGGCAGACAACCGCTGGACATCATGACTCACAACATGGATCTTCAGGGATCACATGCAAAAAATGTGGCCAACAGAAAGTAAGAAGGCGTGACAAGCTGGATAATCTCAGAAAGTACTGGCTCTCACGATACCCATGATAGATAGGTCTGGCGAATCTTTGGGAAGGTCTATGTCCAATGATGGATGCTGATAGGCTGATGATGATGATGATGATGATGATGATGATTCGGGGACTGTACCACAAAAGTTATGTTTTCCCTTTAAAGATACTTTTTTGGGAAAAAAATTTGGTTTCATGTGTTGTCAAATATGGTAATTGGAACAAAGTGGTAAGTGTTAAGTATTCAGTGGAGAACAAATTCAACTCAGTAAATGTCTAGTTCGCAAACCATGCCATGGTGAGGTCATCTTTTTTTGCTGATCGATCAATACAGGGAAGATCTTAATACCTATATAGATCACACTTAGTCCAGATGCTGTCCCTAAAATAAATCTACTCAAACAGAAGCTTTGTATTGATTTATGAGCCAAGGTTTTCTCCATTAAAAAACTATCAATTATTCAGGCAGATTGTCAAATGATTGCACTTTAGGAATGTTTCTGGATATTCCCACAGATTTTAAAAACACAGCAGGCCTTCTGTCACGATGAACAATGGAACTACATTAGAAGTGATATCTTTAGGGTGCAAGCCTGGGCAAAGCATATAGAGACTCAAGGATGCCAAGTCAACAAAATAATGCTCCAAAAGATAATGGAGTGTGATACACTTGGCTGTAGGAGCTGGCAGAAGTGTATCAAAGTTGACAATCAACCCCCTTAAGGGGGTCAACACACTTGTTAAGAATCAGAGTTTTTCTTCACCTAGATTGGTTGCCTTCCCAGGGCTAAAGAACCCAGTTTTCCCTATAGCTGGGATGAGAAGAAATGGATTCATACCTTTCGCAACTGCATTAGCATGAAGTGAAGGGCAACAGCTGTGACCAGAATACATGATGAATGATTGAGGAAAAATAGAAAATTCCTTTTCTTTCATGATTTAGATGATGCATTCTTTGAAGTATGACTATCATTAATCCATAAATGATTTGGACTGGGATCTTCATCATTGTTATCTTTATCAAAGTATTTTCATCAATGTATTCTTTGGTTTTCATAGAGTCGCCTGAAGCTTTGATATGAAGTAGTCATGATTAGACACTGTCACCAAAACTGTCAACGTAAGTTGCTTCAGTTTTTGTATGTATGTATGTATGTATATATCTATCATGTGCACAGGCCACACCAATGGAGTTAGAGGGCTGAAAATTTTAACTTTTAACCCTTATTATATCTACGAAAACGTTTTTTGTTTTTTGAAAATTCACATAGGTTTTCAATGGGGGCTCAATTTATTATGTAAATTTATGCTAAATTGATCCCTTTTTCGTGCCCGCTCATTTTTTGAAACTCAGGCCCCTTAGTGATCACTGCCCAAACAAAAGGCGAGAGAGGTAACTTGTTCATTGATCACCACTTTTACAAATTTTTTTAATTCATCAAGTCCAACAAGGCATACTGCTAAAAGATGTTAGTCATGTAATGGTTTCTATTGAGTGACTAACCAGACTGGTTATCAAATGAGAAATTATCGTGCAAGTTTATAATTTGTATGCATTGTTATCATGGACAGGTGTTCATAGAGGGAGAAGATATGGGACAATGTATGGAGAGTAAGGGAGAAGCAGAGAGCAATTCAGAGACAAGAATCATGATCAGTTAATAAATGTTAGGGCCCAACAACATTGGACACACTGGTTCTGGTATGATAACATGTTAAGCATTATTGAGCCTGGTCAGTACGTATATGAATGACCATCCGGAAGTACTGGGTGTCACAAGCAGCCGGGGATCGTGTAGTTAAAGATCTTGTTAATCCTCTTAAAAACTGATCCATACACCATTAATGCAAGCTTTGACTGGTCTGGCTGCTTGTATAAAAAAATTGGTTTGATTTATTAATTAAAAATATAGAACATTTTTTAAATTTCATTTTCAATATTAACATAAAGGCAACTAATATACCAACCTGCTATGTCATGTATAACATAGATCATGAGAAACTGTCTACCAAAACAGTCAAAATTAATGTTCTCAACATCAGTTTTTAAGTGAATCTGGCTGTATATTTATGAATCAAACATGCAGGCAGCACCAATGGAGCTAGAGAGCTGAAATTATAAAACGCCACTTGCTATAGGATTTGTAGACTTTAAGATGGCCTTCAACTCGGTGGAAATCCCTAAGGTTATTGATGCTACCATTCAACAAAGCATAGACCCAGTATATATCAGAGCATTGCAACATATCTATTGACTCAGCAGTTCCTTCATCAGGCTACATAAAGACTCAGACCCCTTACAGCTCAAAAAAGGGGTAAGACAAGGAGATATCAACTCACCCAAACTCTTTACAGCTACCTTGATATGATCTTCTGCAACCTAGACTGAGAAAATAAAGAAATCAGAATAGATGGCAAATACTTGAGCAACCTTTGATTTGTGGATAACATTGTCCTTTTTGCTGAGAATCTCCATGACCTCCAGATGATGCTGGACAAACTTAATAAAGAAAGCAAGAAAGTTGGCCTCCACATGAACTTGAGTAAAACAAATGTCATGTACAAGATGCAAAACTAGAGAAAGTAGACAACTACATTTACCTAGAACAATGAATCTCAATGAAATCCTCAAAAGAAGAAGAAATCAAATGGAGAATTACACAAGGTTGGCAAGCTTTTGGCAGGGTAAGCTCAACTTTCAAGAACAAGAAAATTCTACTATTGCCTAAAAGAAGGGTCTACAACCAATGCATCTTCCTGATAGTCACCTATGGAGCTAAAACATGGAACCTAACCAAAAGATTGACTGACTCTCCAACCAAGAACCATGCAATGTGCACTTGAGAGAATCATGCTCAACCTCACATGGAGAGATCACAAGACAGCACAGTATATTAGAGGAAAGACAGGAGTCCAAGATATAGATTCCATGAGAAGATGAAAGGAAATAAGCTATAGTAAACATGCGACTCAAACACAAAATAGATTTGTGCAGTTTATGAATGCAATGTGCACAAGAATCATACTCAACATTCCATGGAGAGATCACAAAACACTGCAGTATATTAGAGAGAAATCAAAAGTCAAAGATATCATAGGATCCATTAGAAAACTTAATCGGCAATGGATTGGTTCAGACAACCACTGAACATCATGACTCGCAATGTGGATCCCCAGAGATCACATGCGGAACCAGGGTCAGCAAAATATATGATGGGATTGGCGAAGTAGACAAATTCAGAAAGTGCTGGTCCCCACGAAGGAGAGGTCTGGCAAATCTAGGGAAGGTTAATGTCCAACGATGGATACTAAAATGCAAAAAATAATTGTTTTTTTCTTTTTCTTGGAATTTCCCCTAAAATAGGTTTTTGGTTGAAAGGCATAAATCTACTTCTCTCCCAACTCCCAGCTATGGGAAAATAGCAGTCAAAATAAGTAAGTGAACAAAATCTTGGCGACCTTGGAAAAGAAGGTAGAGTGTTTAAGGTTAGGGACGTAAGTCGTTTTTGTGATTTGTAATGAAATACCTTTAACTTTTGCAATTTGGCATTTTTATATCAAGCTCTTTAAGGAAAAGCTCAATCACAAAAGTTCGGTAAATGAACTTATGTCAAGGGATTTTCTTTCTCTTTTCTTAAAATTGTCTCACGGCGAACGTGTGTGATTTCCGCAAACTTGTTTGTAAACTTGTGGAAAAATAATTTCAATGGATTCAATCGATTATTGTAGCCTTTGCTGACCAGGTGTGTTTTCCTTTGTATTATTCAAATAAACAGACAAACATTGCTATTTGATATAAGAAAGCGGTGTTTTCGGTTTATGCAATAAGTCGCTAAAAAAATGGATGATAGTCGGAAACATCTGCTGGAAAAGTGTAAGTTTTTTTTTTTAAATTGTAAAAAAATTATTTAAACGTGGATGTTTTAGGTAGATGTTTTTAAAAGCTTACTCTTCTTTTCAATTGAGTAATTAAATATTATCCAGGTTGCGTTTATCAAATCATTCTTTGAGGCATATGAAAGCACTTGAACTATCCTTCGTTAACCTGTTCTCTGCTACAGACGAGATAGTAAGTGGATTCTTTCACCCGAGATTTATTATTAAAGGCGAAAATGATGATATAATTAAAACGAAATAGAATCCTATATTAATAACGCAATGTATGATAATTATACCGTGCATGTTATTGTTTTACATCCTTTTTGAAAGAAAATAACTTTTCATTTATTTTTCATAGAAGGCGAATAAAATGGGTTGAGATTCGCTTTTTACCTAATGGCTATGAGAAATTGTAAAAGAGATTTAATTTTATGAGTGTTAAAATTTTACAACCGTGCACACTTGTCGTTAAAGCGGCGCAAAAGTAAAAAGAAATATGATAATCCATCGAAGAAAACAGAAATAATGTCATTTTCGGCTTTGAATATAAAACTAGGCCGGAGCGTTCTACAACCGGATGAAACAACTCTTTTCAACTAGTCGCCGATGTCCACTGCCGGGGTGAGATATCGGTCAAAATTCATTTTCTTGCATTTTTCCTTGGACTTTTTCTCTATCAATTTTAGGTGCTTTCAATCCATTAAACCCTTGACCCTAAAACCAGCCGGTAATTTGTAACTCTGTAAAAAAAAAAAAAAAAATTTAAGGTTTTACGAAAGTGGATACGTACTTTCCGACATTTTAACGGTGATACGGCTTATGTGAGTTATCCCATTTTCAAATGTTTATTCTTAAAAAAAAAAAAAATTAAGGTTGGAATTGAATAGATATTTTTTTGTACTTGTATTTATGTATACATTTCAGTCATTTATTATGTATTGTTAGTTGATTTGTGTTGAAATAGAACCGTTTTAAACATCCAAAAAAAAAAAAAAAAAAAGACTTCCGATCTTTAATCAATTTTTTCTTTTACGAGAAAAACCCAGCAGGACGAATTGCAACATTATCATTTATACTAGACTGTGGAAAGGCTTTGGTTTAATTCTCTTTAATTTCAACATCAAAAATGATCTTGCCCGATTTGAATACTTTTACATTATCTATTTTGAGCTGCATTACCATATCAAAAGAACCTGAATTAAAAAAAAAGAGTTTAGCTGTGACTCTCAGGGTGCTGGATTCTTAGCATGGGCGGTGTTAGACATTCTTTTGAAATTAAATGAAAAATGTTTGCCTCAAAGGTTAATAATTCATGATTACATGCTTTTTTGTTGTATTTTTTTTTTTTGTATAAAATGTCATTAAACATTTTTTTAGATTTGTGGTTTGCCCGAACTGGTAGGTAGGGTGGCTGCTAATGCAGTAATGGTGTCTCTTGAACTCTTTTTTTTTCTTTTCAAATTTTGTTAAACTTTCTTTGATTTGATAACTTTTTTCCTTTGGTGTTTCTACCTCAAATGTTATTCCTCTGTTTGACAGCCGTTAAAATAGTTATTAATACGTTTTCAAATGTTGAAGTACCATCAGCGTAACATTGACCAATAATGTCGAATGATAAAAGGATCATCGATGTATAGGTAATATCTTTGTAAGGATAGTGAACGGTTTGTAGAAATAATAATTCTGGATAGTTCTAGTACTTCTGGTCGAAGAATGGGTAGCACAAAGTGGTTGGAGACAAAGGATTTTGCTTCCAAGTGGTATGGTGTTAACATCGACGTCACTGGAGATGTGGAAGGAGAGATGGAGATGGATGAAGAAAATGCGCGCCAAGTATGACCGTAGACGCGGAGATGAAACAAAGTAAAAAGGAACACATACAAGTATTTGGATAGACAAATAAAACGTACATTTGGTACAAGAACAGTAATGACAAATAACGAATGAAAATAAAATACATGTAATGATAACATTAATACGATCGAGCGCTTTAAGGGAAGAGAAGAGATAGCGAAAGGTAGGAGTTTATTGTCATTGATAGTTCAAGCGTCGGAGTCGAAGCTGAAGTATCTGAACTGCTTTTGGATCTATTTGGCTTGGAGCATACCAAGGGATGATTATGGAAACCGGGTTCAAGTTGTGTGTGTGTGGCGTTGGGCTATTCTCTGACGCTGGTAGACATTTGACAGACTGACTATGAAAGACAAAGAACACGGAGTTTTATCCTCGCATGTTTCCCAAAGTAAAGAGAATTAGGAGAGATCATCGTGACTATCGGATAGTAAGTGGCATTACTATTTCATTCACGAGAGTGAGAGATGTATACGCGTTTGGAGCACTTGATGAGGACACAATTGCGTTGTTACGTAGCTGTGTATATGTGAGATGCCTCAACATCGGAGAACTGAAATGGGCTAACTTAGTACAGGGATTGGTGACGGTGGAAAAATAGTTAGGATCAGATCGGCCGGGAGATCAGGGAAATGATACCGATCTTAGGGAGAAGGAAAAAGAGAGAAAGAAGAGCCTGCAACAAGTGCCAGGGCCGAAAGCGTAACCGGCTAGGAGTGCCGGCGCCAATGAGCGTTAGACCATGTGTGTCCAGGGCTTTAATTAGGGTCGTCGTAGGAAGTAACGTTTTCGATATCTAGCTAAAAGAAGGATTCCGTATTTAATTCCCAAGTAAAAGTATAGGGGGCGCTACAAATGTTAAAAAAAAAAAAAAAGAAATGGGGGAAAAACGTTCGTTCTGTCTTTTTTTTGTTTTTTGTAGTAAGTATCTTAGATTAGACAGTGATGTCCGAAAGATTACATCATTTCAAACAAAATTGCCAATTTTTACAGATGCTCGTCAATGTCTACATTGTGAAAACATCACAGAAGATATGTTGTCTGATGACACGGATGTTTCGTATCATGCCATTGATGGTGATGTGCGTCCCAAGGACGATGATTTTCTCGAATTTTGAACTCTAATGTTCAGTGTTTATTTTTTAATGTTTGTTCCTTAACTATATATCTTATGGAATGTGTCTTAACTGACTCTGCCTTGCATTATTGTAAAGATAATCTTGGATTGACTTGACCTATTTCAGGAAAAAAAAGGAAAAGTTTCAGATGGTATTCGTATTTTATGCAGATTATAATATTTTTTCAGGAAATTCTATCATAGAGACTAATTTTTCACAAATTTTCGTCCCCTGCATCAGCTGAAAACTGACCATGGGGCGAATTTTACCTCGTCAGATAATGAAAGAAGCATTTGGTATTACAACATCATTTTTTTCATGCATTAGGAAAAGTTGTGAAGAATTTAAATATACATGCTGAATCATCACATTTTGATAGATTTTTAAAAAAAATTGTTCCTTGGGAGTAAAAAATTCTTTCGTGACCTCACTTGAATTATTAAAGTATAAAAAAAAGCACTCAGAGTGCGTACATCTGCCAATGGTATCGTCAAGGGAAATAACTGTGTATCGATCTATCCCGAAATTTAATCATGTCTTCTCGAGCTCATAGCCCAACCTTGCACAGAATTTCATTGAAATTCATTGAGAACTTTTGGAGACATTGCGTGGACAGACATGAGCTTTTGGTGCTATTATGAGGTGTGCATGGATCCGACCTAATATTTGATTACTTTATCTAAAGTTGAGGGAGGGGCTTCAGAAAAAAGTAATCAAATATTTGGTCGGACCCCCCCCCCCAAAAAAAAATTCTTAGAAATTCATTGAGGACTCTCCGAGATATCGTACAGACAGGTATGAGGTTATACATAAATGTATGAAAAAAAAAAAAAAAAAAAAAAAAAACAACGGGAAAGAAATCTCTGAATCAAATGAAAATTCCTCAAAGTTTAAGCCCCTCTTCCTTCTATTGCTCCACTGGAATCCATTCAGTAAGTTTTTAAAGATATTGTGTGGGCAGAGAGAAAGACACACGGAAAAATCTACACAGTAAGTCCTGGATTATCCCTAATTCCACAGATATATGACCGGAGCAGCCTTGGTAACATTCATGTTCTGATTCTATATAAAATTACCTATCTTTTGATGTATAAAGTTGGGTTAACAATTTGATACCCGATCTTCGATTTTTGACTCTTGTTTCATGGACTTAAACGGTCAGCAGCTAAAAAACAACAACAAAAAAAAAAAAAAAAAAAAAAAAAGAATGAACATATTCAGAAGAACATCTATCCACTTGATTCCACCCAGGATTGCCAGATCTGAATTACTGTAAGTAGCGAGCTGAAGGTCTAAAAGAAGCGAATTAGTGATAAAAATACCCCAATAGTTTTACTGCATTTCAGACTTATGCCATTTCATACGTATAGTATACTACACGATGATTTTCATGTTTTTTATTATATTATCATTTCATGTATTTATTTTTGAAAAAATGCGATATTTCAGATACAATATGCGTTAATGAATGGTAAAGGCATAAAAAGAGACATTTAACAGATTACGATAAATATATATATATGTATATATATATATATATATATATATATATATATATATAGACGTAGAAATTGTGAGTTCAAGTTCTAACATAACAATGAATTTACTTTTAGAAGAAAACACCTAAGATTAAATATACACATAATTTGTTAATATAGTTCAAAGTAGATTGAAAGTTCTGTTGCATTAGCAGAAGAAAGTGTTGTAAAGACAAGACTAGACCACAATGCTTTAGAAGATTCGTTCGGCTGATTGCTAAGTGATGTTTACTAAGCTCTATAATTTAATGTGCTACTCTGTAATCAACCTTTTTGTCTCCCTCACACCTCCTACTTCAGTTGCTTGTAAATTACAGCTATTTATTACACGGACACTATACTTGAACGGTAACTCTTAATTAGAAACTGTCAACTAAAACTGTCAACATAGCTTTCTTCAGTTTTTAAGCTGGTCTGACTGGCTTCGTATCGCATTTACAGGCCACACAAATAGAGCTAAAGCGCTGAAAGTTTGAACATTTACGCTTTATCATGTCAGGAAAAAATCGTTTTTTTTATAAATTCCCTCTTAGAAGAGTTTTTTTCAGAGTGGGGGGGTCAATTCGCAATGTAATTTTATGCTAAATTGGTCTTTTAGTTTAGCTATGCTCATAATTGCTTTTTCAAAATTCAGACTGTGTTTTGTCTTTTTTTTTATACAAAAAAAACTACATCAACTTGAAAAACATATTGCACTGAATTACCAGACCCAAATTGAATAACTACTAAATTCTATCTTATGTTGTTTGCATAATCCTTATATCAGGTGCCTTGTCATGATGTAATAGTTAGCAAGCCAGAACACTTTTAGTACAGGGCTTTGCACCACCTCTTAATCTTTTACTCATCCTGTTTTCATTTGCTATTACCCTTTTAGCACACCATATCCACCCACTGATTAATGAAAGTCAACTTATTTTGTTCATGGACATATTGTATCAACTTGAAAGTTTTTGATACACAGCTCTACCAAAGAAACTCTTGAGCCTTCTTCTGCCTTGCAGACTCCACTTAATCGTCTGAGCCCCTGTGTGATGCACTTCTTAGAGACACTTCTTCAGTATGGCACTTGAAAACAATTTGAGCTGAAAAGTGAAGATCCCAATTTGCTGATCTAATTTTCTTACTATTTGCTCAGCTAAACATCCTGGTCTGTTTGAAACACGTTTAAATGTTGTCAGCTGAGATGAATGTGTTGAATCTTTGGAATCAAGCCTAAAAAATCTACTGTATCAGTAAACTTGTTGATGTGTTCCTCTCAGTATATATAAAATATTTTTGGCAATGATGCCATGATCGGACTATAAAGTATTGCTGAGAATCGATTCCACACTTGTGTTATTGCCAATTAAAGTTGGTTATAAGCAATAGAAAAGATAGAGGAATTCATAACTGTTTGCTGATCCTGACAAAACGAAATCATTTGGGACTTGTTTTGGACCTGAGTCATCTCTTTCCTTATAGATATCTATTTTTCTTTTCATCTTTGTGTAGTATACGATGAATGCCCAAAAGGTATCATGCCATTTTGAATATCTTGAGAACCAGTTGTGCAGTCTTGATTCAACTTGATAACCAATCAGAGGGACCTATTGCACATGTATGAACACTCTCTTATTGAGTTACTCTGTCAGTAGTGAGACATCATTGAGTGAGTTTTTGTGTACTGAGTGACCATTGCATTCACAATGACCGAATCTGTCCTTTCTTTACGTCTTGTGCAGGGTTTTTTTTTCAAAATGTTTTATCATGCCGGTCTATCAACTCCCCCTCTCTTAGTCCAAATTTGGCTCCGTGTGACTTCTCTTTTACCCAAGAGATTTCAAACCATAAACAAGATTAGGGAGAACATAACAAAGCAGCTGATGGCAATCTCAAAAGAGGACTTTGCAGATTATCATGAAAAGTGGAAGGGACATAGAAATAATGTATGACGTCCCAAAGGGAGTACTATGAAGTTGACTAAAGCGCCTTTGCCCTAGGTAGGTTAATTTTAACGTTAATATTAAATGGCTTGATTCTTTCCGGATAGCCCTTGTGTGTAGCTGGTTCTTAAAAAGATGTTCATCTGATATTGCTGTTTCTGCTCGTGAGAGGGGTGATACATTTGCCTCCGACCCATCCCTTAATCATTAGCTGCTGGGCTACAACCATAAAATATTTATAACTTAGTTTCTTTTATGTTACTCGCTCTCTCAACCTGGTTACTGGTCATTATTTGTGACCACCTAAGTTGGTAAACTCATTAAGATAATTGTAAGCCTTCAAAACTTGTGCTGATTCAGCTGTAAATTCTCTGATTAATGAGAAAATTATGGCTGTTTTTATTGTACTACTGAACACTGACACCAAAGTATTATGCTAGTGAGTCTGAATCTGGTCTAGTTTCTGCCTACAGACACGAGGATGGTACAGCCTGCCCAACCCACAACAAGCTGCGCCCAGCCAACTTTGGCCTGAGGAGCTACCAAGAAAGTTATAAGCACCGAAGACAAAATCATAACCAATGATGAAAACTGAAAGACGAACCAAAGGTGAATCAATCTCTGAATCAAAAAATTGATATCAAGATGAAGAACAGAGGATGTCATTGTTGATATTGAAGGACTGCTTTTAGCAAGCCAGCAGGGTCTAGTTTCTACTTGAGAATTGCTTCCTTCTTTGGAGTTGCCACTGTTTAGATAACCATCGCCCTTCCTTGCTCCTTTTCTATCACCGCCCTCTTGTTAAAATCAGTAGTAGTCAAAACCTTGACTCTAGGAAAGTTTAATATTACTACAATGTAACTCTAGTAGACATTGAAGCCAAAGAAGCAGAATCATAATAAATCCTGTGAGAGTTTTTGAATTGTTAGAACATTTCAGTCTTCCTCTGGAAGTGTATTGAGACGACTTACTCAAAGACCATAAAGAATTGTGTAATGCATTTCTAAACGTTCTTTGCAACAGCATTTTTTCTCTTTTTCGAAGATGACAGCTGCTAACTCCCACTAGAACTTTGGTATGTGTTGTTCTGATGGTAGACGATATCTTTGCAAAGGAACAGAAATTTTCCTCTTTTGTATTTCTATGGATAGCATTAGAACTAGAAAGAACAATGAATAACACTTAAACCCTCTCCACACTGACCAATTAAGGTGCTCAATGCCTGAATTAAGATATCCCTATAGATTTCTAAATGATTGATAGTACATCTACAGTGAGTGCAAAAAGTATCCGATACATTTCAAAAAGTTAATTTTAACATCCTTATACAGTTTCAAAATTGACAGGATTAGGACCAAAAATTTTAAAAAACACAAAAATCAAAATTATTGAAACAGGATTGACCATTGAAAAATTATACTTAGTTGAACCAAGATTATTGTTAATTACTTGAAAAATCTGATTTGGCAGGCTTTGAACCAAATGACAAAGAAATTCATCAGGCACTTCATTCCAAGCTGTTAAGATGGCAGTTTTGATGTGATAATGAGATTTGAGGTGTTGGCTGGCCAGTTCAAAACGTTTACACCTTGCTTTTGGAGAAAGTGTTAAGTGACTGGCTGCATGATTAGGCATTATTATGCTGAAACCTGAACTGTGGGTCACCAATGCTACTAAATTTGCCCTTCATAGCAGATCCATGTATCTTGCCGCATTTTGACATTGTCAACAAACTGGAGTGCCATCTTTCCACCCTATCCTACTGCAGCCCAAATTGTAAGCCCTAACACACTTTGGAAATCTTCCCTTTGGTAATCATGGGTCATACCAGTATTACTGAGGGACATCCAGATTGAACTTATTCTCATCTGATAAAAGGACTCTCCACTACTACTTATCCCACGTATGATGAAATCAAATTTCAGCCCGTGTTGCTTGTGGATAATTTTCAGAGTTGAACACTGTAGTCTTTTTCTATATCTAAATCCTGAATTATCTGTCTGATGGTCTCTTCATGAATTTGAACCCGTTTTTATGATGGGGTTTTGCCACAGTGCTCTGATAACTGCTCTTTCCTCATGGTCAGACATTTTCTTGGGTTTATCACCTCCATTTTTGGTTCCATAACTATTTGGATAACACAAATAATTTTTCATGACTGTCTGACTCCAATGAATTTGTTCAGCTATTGTATGCTGTGATAGTCTCTACTTTTAAGGATAAAAAATCCTACCACATTCAAAATTGTACTGCTTTAGTCTCCTTTCTCCTTTTTTAACAACAAAATTAATGATAAATTGAATTCTGAACCCTTTGTATTACATCAATTATCCACGAATTTGAAGTGATTTAAATTCCATTGAAACTGCTCCATTTTTCACTATTGAGCAGTGCTTTTTGAATGACCAACCCTAAAGATCTAAAACAGACTATTCCAAATAATGAGTTTACCCTTTTTAGCTTTTTGTGTGTGTGTGTGTGTGTGTATATATATATATATATATATATATATATATATATATATGTGTGTGTGTATATATAGCCCCCGACCCCTGCTCTCTAAAAATAGTGTTCTTATAAAGAATCTCACCCTATTTGATTTTAATGTATTGTGGTACACTGTGTGTGTGTATGTATGTATGTGTGTATATATATATATATATATATATATATATATAAGTATTCATCCCCCTTTCCGGAGCTGTTCTTATAAAAACATTTTGCTAGCTGAAATGGTATAAAGCAAAGAAGCAATTACCATTAATTCATGAGAGGAAAATATTTTGAGTGTTCTCATACCTCAAAAATGGTAATATTGGTATGTTAGGATGGTGTCACACATGAGAGGACTTGAGAAAGGAAAGTGGTGTGTGCTGCCTCAATAATAGCTCCTGGCTGAATGCTATTTTAAAAAATGTTTTTTCTTGTAAAAGCGAAAGTAATGTAAAACAAACTTTTCTCCTATATAGCAGAGTCAGTCTCCCCTGACCATTTGACTTGGATTTCAATTAAGTTTTTACTGGTCCACCCACATTTGGAATCAGTAACTCTGAGAGCAGAAAATATCAGTTTGCTGTAGATCTTCAAAATGTTTTTGGTTTTTTTTCTGTTTCTATTACTATAAAAGCTTCTAGATTTTTTGCTGTGTCCAAAGACCTTTAATGAATGCAAGAAAATATTTTTCTAGTTTACTGTAACCCTTCAAGTGCCACTGTCACTGAAATGCGACCACTCTCCTCACTCAGTCAGTAGATTATATATATATACAAAAATATTGTGAGAAGTCTGCTGTGAATATGACCAATAGGTGGTGCACATATATTGGCATGATTCTGAAGTAAAATACCACGATTGCTGTGGTCAGATTTTTGCTACTGTTTTTAAATAAAAAGAGTGTGGTTGTTTTGTGAAATGGTTGGGAATTTGAAATAAAGATTCTAAAATCCAATATAGCTGCAACCTGACAATGTTATATGCAGATTAGATAATATTTTCTTCCAACATAAACCTTGTGCCACACTGAATATTTCATTTCTTTATAGCAGTGTTCTATCGTGAGCCATTCTCCTTCTATAACCCTTCAAAAAATATAGATTAATTTACAAAATTGTCCTCAAAAACTTGGGGCTAAATGGGTTAATTAAAAACATCTGATCATAAAAATGTTTTTCATGTTTTTTAGTAATTTAATCAGCTTTAGTGTGACCAATGGATCTGATTTCTCTTAAATGGGCAAGAATGAAATATTTTCAAAAAGAATTGACAACCAAAATGTGATCAATATTCAGATTAGTGTTTTTTTTGTATTCTTGAACAATAGTTTAAAATGCTTTTAATAAAACTGAGTCTGAAACTAATGAATGATTCACCTAAGGGTTAATGTAGATTGAATGACTTGATTTCTCAGTTATTCATATTTTTTTCCACTCAAAAGTATTTATTTATGGGAGGAATTATGAGTGAATAACTTGATTTTTTTCACATGTTTTCTACTCAAATGTAATAACCATTTGGGTGAATGAGGAGTGAATGACTTGATTTTCTCTGATATTGATATTTTTCAACTCAATAAAAGTGATTTTTTTAGTAAACCCACAAAATAGGAATTGTTCCTGAGAATTTATTTCCATAACTGTGGTCAACTCACTTTACCTAATCTAAACTAGAAAATTCTTGTAATTTTTCTGTGTTTTCTCTTTTGTCACACCTAGTTTTCTTTGCATATATTTAGGATTTTCAGAAACTTATATATATTATATAAACTCCCGAAAGTTAATTTGCTTCCTACTGATGATTCAAAATGGTATAAAATTGATTCTGCGTAAAATCATACTCAAAGTAGAATAAGATGAAAGTGATTAAAAATCAGAAAAATTTTGTTGGGGGGTGAATGAAATTTGTGCTGAAGACTTGTGGGTGACACTGGAATAATTCAAGAAGCACTGTGCGACAGGATAAAAAAAACTAGGTTAATGGAGGAGGGAATTTTTGTTTTGTTTTTCACAAGCTCTACCCTGGAAGGTATCCATTTCATTGAGCAGTTAGAAAAATTTGTTGAGTCTCATGTCAAAATATAAAACTGAAAGAATTTTGCTGCTCAATGAAACTGACTCTTTCCAGGGCGGAATTTGTGAAAAATGAAAAAATGAGACCAATCTCTGTATTTTCACCATTGACTCTATTAGATAATCCCATGACTTTTCTCTGCAAAGAACTGTTCTAGGTGCCTTTTGCATTTTTCCAGGGGATTGAAATTTTTTGAATTGAGAGAATTCTGTAAATACTGAAATAGATGGTAATCCAAACATAACTATGATATTTCCATTAATATTTGGACCATCCTCATCTTTGTTGTTTTTCATACAACGTTTCGGCCGTTGCACTCTACGGCCTTCGTCAGGTAACATCTGGGAGATTTTTGGGTAGTAACGAACCGAACCCTTTTTTTATCCGACGGGGGTATATCGACCGTACTCCCCTCTTTTAGCGTTAGTAGTATTATTATACTGTCTCACACTAGGATCGAACCTAGTACCATCAGATCACTTAACAGTAATTTGTCTGATGCTGTAACCACTGCGCTATGTAACCACTGCGCTATGTGTCCATAACGCTAAAAGAGGGGAGTACGGTCGATATACCCCCGTCGGATAAATAAAGGGTTCGGTTCGTTACTTCCCAAAAATCTCCCAGATGCTACCTGACGAAGGCCGTAGAGTGCAACGGCTGAAACGTTGTATGAAAAACAACAAAGATGAGGATGGTCCGAATATTAATGGAAATAATAATAATACCTCATTTCAAAAATTCCGAGATATAGTGACTATGATAGTTAAACCAAACTGAAGTAATTCTTCCCTGTTCACTTAATCCTGGATACTTTTTGTCGATTGCTGCCTTTTATATGTTTGTGTTTGTGTTGGGGGGAGGGGGTGAGTGCGTGTGTGTGTATGCCTATCTTCTTCCAAGTGAGTTGTGATGTCCAGCAGTTGTCTGCCGATCTTGCAATTTAGCCATTACCATTTGAGTTTTCTAATAGATCCTATGATATCTCTGACTCCTGTCTTTTCTTGTGATCTCTCCATGTGATGTTGAGCATGATTCTCTCATGTGCATGTTGCATGGTTCTCAGTTTAATGGTCAATCTTTTGTTTATTTTCCATGTTTCAGCTCCATAGGTGACTATCAGGATAATGCATCAGTTATATACCTCTCTTTTTTTGTCTAATGTAGAAATTAGCATATGCAGGACAAGACTAGAAAGATGGGGATTCCACAGAGACTTAATAGCATTGCTGAGAAATGAGTATGAGGCTCAGCAGTGTTCAGAGAAGAACATGAATAAAAGGTGCAAATTAATGGGAACATAAATTAATGTTGTTTATTGCTGAACAGGTAGAATTGTAAAAAAGGTAATTAACATCCTTTGGCGATGAATTTGTTAACTTCTCGCTTTAATTTGCTTGTACAAGACTCTTAGTGAATGAAATTTCTAAAATCATGATTAATTATTGAAAACAAAGTATCTTATTCAATTATAAATAGCTGAGTAGCAAAAAATCTTAAAAAGCTTGTAAAATTCATTTTACTCTCTGCAAATGAAAATTTAATGTTTAATTATGATTTTGAAATGCTCAATTTTAAAGATCAATTTGACAGGTTTAGCAAAATAAAAAAAAAATGTGAAACTATACAAATCTGAAGATTGCATTATTGAAAAATCTTCATAAGCCAGCAAACCTTTATCAAAACAATCATAACTTGTGAGAACAAGTATTTTCAAAATGTGCACATCATATACAAGTATCCTTGCTTTTCAAAAGCTTACTTTTATGGAAAAATGAAAATAGCATTCACCTTACTTTTTTTTTTCTTTTCACAGCAAGTCATTATAAAGGCAGTGCACACCTTGCTCCATTCCTTTCCTAGACTCCAGTTTCTTGTACCTCTCTCAATCTTCAACAATACAGCCTAACATATTGTCACCCTCTGTTGGGTCAAAATGCCCAAACATTTTTTTATTGTGAATTGATGGTAATAGATTTTTTGCTTTTCGCCCTTTCAGCTTAAGAGAGAACGCTCTACTTTTTTAATTTTTGAAGTTAATATTCTAAAAACATTATCCGGACCCTTTTAGTAACCACAGAAAATTTGGTTACCATAGCTAGATCTGAACTTAAACCACGCTAACACAGATCAGTGAACATTTGGTAGATTTATAGGAAGATAAAGCAGATATACACAAATTTTGTACTATTGAATCTTATCACTATTTTCTATTCAAATTATAACTACTTATTTAATGCTGTGGTAGACATGTTTGTGATTGATTATTAAAAGTGACTGAGTCCCTCCTCTCTCTCTCTCTCTCTAGTAGTTTACATTGTCTTTCCTTAGAAAGAAAAGCCTTCTACAATGTTATCTTGCCACACAAGAATTGTCCACCAAAACTAAGTATGTTGTGCAAATGTACCTGACTAAAGCATGATTATCAGAAAATAATCAATACGTGACCTGTCTGGAAAATTTTGAATATCTCAAGAACCGGTTGTGTGACCTTGATGTAACTTTGTTCACGGTTGGAGTAGACCTTACTGTACATGTACAAACACTCTCCTGTGGGATTACTACATTGGCACATAAGCCTTTGTACTGTGACTCTGGCATTCTCACTGACCAAACCTGTTCCTTCTTCATGTCTCTTCAAAGTTGTTTTTTTTATTTTTTTTTTATTTTTCAAGACATATCATCATCCAGGCCTGTCTACCTATCCCCTTCACCACAGTCTAGATGTGACTCTCTGTTACTTCTGGCTTCTCACCATTGAAAGAGTGAGATTTCAATGCATGGACAAGATTAAAAATAAGATGAGACAGCTGATGACAATCCCGAAAGAGAACTTTACAGACTGTTTTGGAAAGTGGAATGGATGCTGTGATAAATGTGTTATATCCCAAGTGGTGTGCTTTCACTTTTAAGAGGACTCAGGCGCCATTGCCCAAGGTTGGCTATGCATTTTTTTTTTCTCATTAATACTAAATGGCTGGATACTTTCAGGACAGACTTTGAATATAATATTGTAAAGTAGAAACTGGATTTCTTTTGATCATCAAATGGCCAAATAAGAAAACTAATCTAGTAAATTACTAGATAATTGGTAGAATCTTAGTAGTCTTCTTCGACTCACGTGGATTTAGCTTGCTTTGATTGAAATAACATCGGACATAATCAATTTTTTGCATTTTGCTAATTGAATAGTGGATCGGATCTCCTTGACACCTCCATAACCTGATCATTACTTTTATTTTTTCGTAAGTTGAAATGATACTTGTATTGTATATTCGCAGTGTTTTTTATGGTTAATGGCACAGAAAATGGACTTGGCTAACTAAGTTAGATTTTAGCTGAGACATTAAGTGTTTGCTTCATACTAATGGGAAAAGCATGAATCCACTCATTGCTCAGCTTTGGATAAATAGCTGGGCTGACTAAGATTTCTTGATTTGATCTCCTCACCCCCTGAGCTATTGGTAAATAGTCTGTTAGACTGGGCTATCCTGCCTTGGTTGGCAACCAGTTTAGGAGACATAACTCTGATTCCAAACCAGGAATGGAGTTCCTGAGGTAGACTGGTTCCAACTAATCCAATGAGTCAGGTCAGGGATCTTTTGGCTGGTATCATGTAATCTAGAGTAATCTAGTGCGTGTTACTTGAAGAGAGGGGCAAAGGCAAGTAACTCTTGTTGCCCAGTGAAATACCATGATGGAGTAGTACTTCGCAAGGCACCATAGATCATGGGTTGAACTGGAACTATTTTTACTGGACAGAAAGTCTTTGCATCACACTGTTATAGTGTAATGACTAGCATGCTTGTCTCCCAGACTGTTGTTAGTGTGTTCTACAGTGAAGACTCCATGAGTGAAGCCATTCGTCATAGTTCTACGAATAGCTTGTGTTTTTGAAATGTGGACTTGTTTTATTAGAAACATCGAACAAAAAATACAATAAAGTATGCATACTAGGAGAACATTTTGATATTTACAAAGTTCAGCTTGGTTGACATCAGATTGGGTGGGGTGATAGGAGTTTTTTCCTCTAACATGGTCAGCTTTTTTGATTTCTGATTTAAATTTGATTCACTAAAGTACATATCTTGACTCAGTCATTACCTCTGCTAATGAGGTTGAAAGAGACATATGTATTCACACATGTTAGTTCACATAATCTCCAAAAGTTTTCAATGAATTTCCATGGAAGTTCGGACCATGGGCTAAGGAAGAATTTATCCGATTTGGAGGGGGATCAAAATTTTTTTTTTCAATGAAACATGGAAAAATGGAACCTACATATGAACTGATTATCATTCAGTTTGTGCATAGGATTTTACAAGTTAGTGATAATTAGTACTTGTAGTTAGATAAGTTAGGAAATTAATGCACTGTTTTCACTGGTGATATTTTCAAAATAATATCAATTATGATTCAGAATGGGCATTATGCAGGCTGTCATCAGAATTCTTAGTTCATGAGAGATTTTGAAACGATTGAAAGCACTGAAAAGAGGGTAGCTGATACTTGGAGAATAAAGAGTGTATGGACAATGTTTTGGGTTACTCATCGGTTACTACCTTCAGGGGTCACATCACTCAAGTAAGATCAGAAATTAGATTTGCTGGGTGCAATTTTTAATGACAATACCTTTGGCAGATGTATATGCTCTCTGCATACTTTGCTAGAATTTGCTTTTTGCATAAACGTTGAAGTAGTTTGATTTACTGCTAGCTGTTATAAAGGCAGTTCTCACCTCCTTCTCCTCTTTCCTACACTTCAATTTCATGTATCTTGTCTTTCCTGCCACTTTGGTCACTTGTACCTTCCTTCATTCTGGTCTCTTGTACCTCCTGCCATTCTAGTGTCTTGTACCTCCTGCCATACCAGTACCTTGTACCTCTTTCCATACCAGAGTCTTGTACCTCCTGCAATCCCAGTCTCCAGTACCTCCTAATTCTACAACCTTTGATGACTCTGCCTAATATACCATCATCAGCATTTGGGATCGGGGTCTGGTAACACTCAAAAGTATTTTCTAATTTCCACGGTGTTAATTCCTGTCAGGAAAGAACTGATTTTTTTTTTCTTACTGCAGGGAATCAGGATTACAAATTGGAGCCATGTCAAAGTTTCCATGTCAGGATAATGAAATTTACTGACTGACAGGGGAAAGTATGATGAACATTTAGAATGTTTTAGAGTGGGGAAAAAAATATACAAATTATATATACAAACACACATCATAACAATCATATTTACACAATATCTAGAACCTTCAACATTTGTGCTAGAGTAATAAAGATGAACTTTCTTGCAACAAACATGCTGAAGACAAATACACAGCAATCAAAATCGAAAACACAGAGCTCTCGATTGTAGACCACTCTCTATGGGATCCTCAAAAGAAAAAGAAATCATATGAATAATCACTCTAGGATGGCGAGCTTTTTTGACAGAGCCAGTTCAACCTTCAAGAAAATCCCATTAGCCCTAATATAAAAGGTATAGAACCATGCAGTTTGCACAGGAGAGAATCATGCTCCATATCACATGGAGAAGTCACAAGACAGCAGAATTTATTAAAGGAAAAAACAAGTGTTAAAAATATCATTGGATCTATTGAAAACCAAAATGGAAATGGGCTGGTCATATTACAAGAATGATGTTGATGGATAAACGTCATAATTCTTTTCAAAATCCATTTACATTTGTTGATAGCCCAACATATTCTGGTAATCTATTCCATAGTCCTACCAGGCTATTCCTAAAAAGGAATTTTCTAATAGTCAATCTATCTCCACTCATTTCTACTGTATATATATATATATATATATATATATATATATATATATGGTGACAAGAATACTTATATCATTGCCAATTCTCATCTGCAATGACTGAATCCACCTCAAATTTGTGTTGCAACATTAGATAATAGCACTAATAGAGCTAACCTGCAAAATAACATCCCCTGCAAATCTTATTTTTGATAAAATGCATCACTGAGATTTGTAACATAATTAGTTTGGAAAGAGCAAATCTGGTTGCGGTGGACAATTCTGAGTGTGGATGAATAAAATTGACTATTCCCAATATCCCCCAGACAGGGTGGGTGGGGTTAGATCGAAGACAGAATTGAAGTGGAAGAAAATCTGAAGGAGGGAAAAGGGGGAATAAGAAGAGGTAGAGATTACTAGAGAACTTGGAGAACAAGCTTAGTTGTGAACCTGTAGGTTTAAATTAACTATTCAGTTAATTAGCTGTTACATTATTGGTGTATCCAAATTCTTATCAATGGTTCCAAATGTATATTTCAACAAGACTGGTGAGGAAGGGAAGGAAATTTCTTTTCCAAAATGAGGGCGGGAAGGGGAATCGAAGTCTAGTCAATTCTATACCCCCCTGTTTTTGAGTTGTATAGTAGACCTATTCAGTTTGGGCTTTGAATCAAGATATCTCTTACTTTTTGAAAGTTCAAATCACATCACTTTTCCACTTTCAACCAAAAATAGTGTTCAGTGTTTGATTTTCAGAGAGCTGTTATAAAGGCAGTGCACACCCTCTTCCTCACTTTTCTACAACCCAGTCTCCTACTCCTCCTTCTCACCCCCACCTCAGATGATTCTATTCAACATACCATCATCAGCATTTCTTGGGGTCTGGTGGTATTGCTCAAAAATCTTTCTCATAAATTAGCAGTTATTGCTTGGTCACTTAACACCATTTTAGCTTATCAGGTTTTATAGGAACGCAGTACTTTTGGATAGCAAGGGAAACCTATGTAGATATTCACTAAAATTGGCTTCAGCTGGGCAAAAGGCCAAATAGAATGAAGAAGATTGTGTTGTGCTGATCTAGGGTGTAAGATTTTATTTATTCTTTCTTTCTCCCTAGGCTTTAACTCCGATGTCTGGCTTTGGTAGGGAATATGAGAAGTACCTCTCCATCAAAGAGAGTCTGGCTCCAGAGCACATACATACTGAGAAAGTGCTAGTACCAATTTGTTGCCAGTAAATTGGTCATCAGTCGATTCATTATGGGTCAATTAAACGTGAGGTAAATTAGTCAATAGGACAATTTGTCTCTGGTGTCTGCAAATATTTGTTTATATTTATTGGTTTGAACAATACTGATTGGACAAATAATCTTATACCTATTTTAGATATTTGAATTTAGTCCCCAAATGTTATCCTTATTTTAGATTCCTACACATCATGATGACTTTTAAGCTCACCGTTTCAGAGAATCATACGAATCTTAACAAAAAATTAATTTCTTAAAAGGAGTTGTATATAATCTTGAATTTTAATATTCCGATATCTACTGTAGTAAACTTTAGCTTTTGTTAATTAGTTTCAAACATTTTTTTGTGTTGTTGATGAATTTACCCCATGACAAATTGATGGATGCCCACGCAGGGTAAAACTATGTAGGTTAGCCTTACTCTCAGAGAGATTAGCTTATTACTTTAAAAATATCTTATGACTACTTTTTTTTACTTTCATCTTAATTTTATTAGTTGCTTTTCATCCCAACTCTTTACTCAGACTGATTAACCTCTCGCAGTGAGCAAATAGCTCTGATAAGAAAGAAAAAGATTCAAGTTTTAAAAAGATTTTAAAAATAATAATGGTTTTTAATACTCCATCTGATAAAGAAAAAAAAAACTTGAAAGAGATTAGATTGTTCATTATTCTGATGAAGGCACCTTTCCTTTTTTTTTTATTTCACTACAACTGCAAAAATCTGTGTGTGCTTGGCTATTGCACCAAGTTGACAATTGCTAGATATATTGGTCTGTATAAAACGCAGTGCAATGTACAGTTTGATGCTGTTTGGATCAGCAGTTCTCCAAAAATCTTATAAAAATGGATATATCTCTTCTATGCTAGCTTGTTGGCCATTAAACAAAAAGTTTATAGTTTCTTGAAATTATCTCCCTAGACTTCCACTCATTAATTACTTACATGCCTGGCTGCTGCAGGATGAGCACCAGTGAATAATGATAAAAGTAGTTTTATATAGGAACATCAAGTTGATGTTACATAAAACAATTGTACTGCATCATTATCCATTATTGACTGCAAGGTTCCAACTCTCACCCACCCAACCCTAGTTGAGAAAGCATGGTTTAGAGTTTGGGAGGGATGTCCTTCTTGAGGAGATGAACAGGACAGAATAATAACCAAAAGATCTGCTGAGCTTGAAAGAAATGATTAAAGCCAACTTATGCTACTACTAATTGCAAGTAACATCAAGGAAATTCAAGATTTGAAAACAAGTTTTTTACCCTCAAGGTGAAAATTACACTGGACAACAAGTTGCCAGTAGATCTCATGACTGACTTACTGATGTTGGAAAATACATACATTAATGATAAAGTTTTGACTTGTAGTATCAACATTGGATATTTGTATATTGCTCAAATAAATGTTGTAGCTAACAGCTTTTTCAGTTCAGAACTGCCTTGCTCAACCTTTTCAGACTAGAGGAGCCATTGAAGTAACTTTTATATCTGAAGGAACCCATGCTAATGGCACATCATTGTTCAAAAATTTGTATATATTGTATTTTAAACTACTGATGATATACATAGATCAATGGAAATCAATGAAAAATTAATCTGAGACCCTAATTTTTAATATTTTTATAAAATCGGAAATTATGATTTTTCAGAAACTTTTCCCATTAAAAACCGAGATCATTAACAATAGTAAAAAAAAATAACATTTTCAGTTGGTAAAAATTCTGCTTTTAGTGTGAAATGTCGTCAAGACTGGGACCACTACATGTTACATAAAAAAGCTTAAATGAAGCAAAAGTTAGGTTCTCTTTTCACGCAGGTGTAGAATATTTGCAGAAGCCCTACCCTATTGAGGAAAGCTAGTCTAGAAGTAACAAATATCCTAAAAATTTGAATTCAGCCAACAATTTCTAACTAAATGACTTTTTTCTTCATCTAAAAAGTGAATTCTGGTCGTTAAATAGAATAACTGGGGTCAGTTTCGATTGCTCATTCTTCAAGAAAATCAAAAATTGAAAATTACTTTTATGTTTATTTATGAAATTTGAAGGTTCGAATTTGGATGCTAATTTGCAAAGTAGTGTGACTTTATTTCAGATTATCAATCAGAACAACTAAATCCTATTAGTCCTAAAATAAAGGATAAGCAACCAATGCATCCTCCTGATAGTCACTTATGGATTTGAGACATTGAATCAAACTAAAAGATTGGCTCTCAGACTAAGAACTGTGTAAAATGCACCAGAAAGAATCTTGATCAACCTCACATGGAGAGATTACAAGATGGCATGTATATTAGAGGAAAAACAAGAGTTGGAAACATTATAGAAACCATTAAAAAAAACTCAAATGGCAATGGACTGGTCATATTGCAAGAATGGCAGATAACTGCTTAACATTGCAATGCGCAATATGGATCGCCAGAGATCATATGAGAAACTATGGCCGGCAGCAAATTAGATGGCATGACAAACTAAACAAGTTCAGAAGGTACTAGCTCTGTGATACCCATGATGGAGAAGTCTGACGAATCTTGGATATCTGTCCAGTGACAGACACTGGGAGGCTGATAATGATGAATACTGCAAATTCTGCAAAACTTGAACTTAGCGAAAGGAGAATGCCGTTCTTGTTAGAAAACTCAATTGTGCAATCTGGAATTAGCTCAGCAAAATGACATCAATGAGTTGTTAGGAGAATTAGTACAATTTAGCTGTATGAAATGCTCCCAAAAGTTAATAATCTCATCTTGCTTTTAGTGTGTAAATTATCATATTTGCCAATCTTTAAGGGGCAACCAGTCACTCCAACTCATGTAGGTCTCATAGCTGTCAGTTTCGTTGGATCCTTTAATCGGATCTATACAGTAAATTTGTCTTAATTTGGCTACTGACCCAATTGGACTCTACAACTCGGATCTTGCCATACGTAAAGACTCACCCTGCATATTTCATGTAAGTTGAACATGTAAGTGTTGTAGAGATCTTAAATATTTCTTCTCTAAAAATTGGGAACAAAACTTTGTGTTTCGATAATAGCTCTGTGCCCACATAAGTGCTATTTGTTACCAAAAACTTCTTGGATAAAGGAATGGAAATTTACTAAATAAGCATGGAATAATTATCATGGTATGCCACTTTTGTAATGAAATTAGTCAGAATTTGGCCTCTTGACATCTTTAAACTACTCAATTATCATTCATGTGAATTATTATTATTATTATTATTATAATTATCATTATCATTATTATTAATTCTGACCATTATTTCTCTTCATTTTAAATTCACTAGCTGTTTATGTAACTTATGTTAACATAAGATATTTATTGGAGAAAGACATCAAAAATTTTCATTAGCTGTAATCATTAAAGATAGCAAATTCTGGCAGCAGTAGACCTAAAACATTTTTAGCAAGTCTTGGCACTCAATCTGCATTGAAAATTAGAAATGGGTTGTCTGTGGTCAAGAACTAAAATGATACTCAAAGAACGGTGCTATTATATGCATAGGAATGCAATTAAAGTATTGCTATAGCTTTTAACTTTCACCAATGCCATAAACTTCTATTAGAATTTTCAAATTATTTTCCTTTTAATTTCTTTTTTATGTCATTTTAGTTTGGCCCAAACAATTATTGGATTGATATTGATTAATAGCCCCATAAATGGCCAACCTACCAGTTAATGGGGTACAGATGCTCTTTTCTTTGAGGGTCTGTGGCTGTTGCTAGGCACTCCTGATCACATTTTGGGGGCTACAACCTTGGAAATTTGCATGAGTGCAATGTTTTTTTGTTTCTTTTTAAAAAGTGATTTTTTGGAGTCTCTATGGTCATTTAAGACCATTATTTTAGATAATTCTTGATAGATTCTTAGACAATTTTAGGTATAGATCTTCAAAGATAATTTTAGATAATTCAGTCTGGTACACATGGGGGCTATAGTGATTCATTAATGCAAAGTATGGATATACGTAGCATATTTTGTATCAGGACTGTTGAGGCAATGTAGCTGCACTAGGGGCCCTAGAGTTTAGTGCACCCCCCACCCATGTCTTTGAAAAATATTTTTTATTTTCAAATTTCCAGAGTTCCAATTCATTTGAGAATTCAACATGCTACACAGACAGATTATTGATTGATAAAGGACTTTATTGAATTAAACATCATAATTTCATGAATATTTCGTTTTTGTTTTGATTTGTTTGGAAACGATATCTGAATACAAAAAAAAAGAGTCCCCCCCCCCCGCTCCCAAATGTTATGCCCTGAACCCGATCAATTTTAATTCTGTCCTGTTTTGTATATAATCAAGTAAGCTTTTAAAGATAGTATATTAGAAACCGTCCATCAAAACTGTCAGCATAGGTTTTCGAGCTGATCTTGCTGGCTATGTATTACCTGTACAGGCCACACCAATGGAGATAGAGGGCTGAAAATTTAAACATTCCTTACAAAGTCTGGAAAAAAATGTTTTTTTTGAAAATTTTCACCAACAGCTTTTCAATGATCAGCTCAACTTGCATTATAAATTTATTCTAAATTGATCTTAGTTTGTGTCCGGGGACAATTACGCTGGTTTTTCGAAAATTCTGATTATCTAGTGATCACCTCATAAAAGATGAGTAACCAATTCATCGATCACCCTCAACAAGGAATGCTGCCAAAAGACATTGGTCACATGACAGTTTCTATCGAGTGACTAACCAGTAATATATTAATCTTTTAAGTAGCTTAATTTTTAATATCTCAATTGTCCTATTTTGTGCAATGATTTCAAAGATATCTTTTGAATGGTATATCTAGAGTTCAGCCATTCTCCTTTGGCAAATAACTTTGTTTCACTTGCTACCATTTTGTGTTCCCTTACCCACCATATCTCTCTTCCTCTGTTCATGCTCTTTGTGTTGCAATTCCATTCCCAGAATATCTCCTCTACCCCCCACCCCTTTCAATGTCGAGTGTAACTGACGAGGTGTGACTGATGCGCATGTGCAGACACCTTGCTTCTTATAATATAGATATACATTCCATTCAGGTAGTACATGAAGTTCCAGTTATATTTATAGCTAGTTTTTTTTGTTTTTTTTTTTTCTTCCTCTGATGATACATCTGTACTCGTGTGTGTGATTTTGGAATTTCTGATATTGTGCATTGAAGTAGTTGGTATGCACTCTTGCTCACCTGTCTTTGTTCTCTAAACTGACTTCAACAGACTTTTGTTAGCTTTTCGCTTTTTGCCTGATATTCAGATGAGTTGCATTGTCTTCTGTCGCTTGCAGCATTGAGATCTGAATGTGCATCTTGGTTCCTCTTTCTGAAAACTTTTACTTTTTATCTTTCTTCATCTTTTTTTTTTTTTCTTTCTTTTGTTAATTCCTGTTAGTTTGTCGTTGATTATGCCTTATGAAATCAAAATGAGAAATAGTTTGTTTCACTTTGCTTCTGGTTTTAGAAGCAAATAACCATGAAATAATGGTCAAACTGGTCTTCATCCAGTGATTAATTTAGAATATCTTGACAATTTTTTTTTCTTTCTCACAAACTTTATCCCATATAAGTACAGCTTATAACTTTATCAATTATTAACTGAGAAAATTTGCAGATATATTTGGATTTTTACGAGATGACTCCCAAGAAAAAACTTACTCACTATATGGTTATATAATCAAGAAATGGTTATATAATCTGACAGAAATAATTATGAATATGTTATTAACTTGAAGTTCTATTTGAAATGATCTCCCGTTATTACATAGTGAATGTATCATTTGGCCAAGACAGTGCAAATAGAATGAATAATTAAAGAAAATGGGGCTGACAGAAATGAGTTATGCATTTATAATTATTTGTCTGATTGTACATCCATTTCTCAGTAATATAATTGTCCGTGTTGAGAAACAAATAGAGCAGATATAGATAGTGAATGAATAAAAACAGAAATTTGGAGTTAAAGCAGTTATTTTGGCCTCTGCATTATCAGCAACTGTTTAGCTCGATGATAAGAGCAACGCTACATTTTCAGTCACTTGTTCGATTCCTGCAGCAGCCCCATTTTTTAATTGTTTATCCTATTCATGCTGTCTGGGCCAAATGATACCTTCACCATGTATTAACGGGAGATCATTTCAAATACTTTCAAAGTAGTATAACGCATTTATGATTATGTATATACATATATATATATGTATATATATGTTTACTGGAGGCTGATATGCATTTGGTAAATATATCTACCTATGTTTCTGTTGTTTGAGCAGCTTTTCTTCTCATTCTCTTATTAACTTCAAAACTTGATAGTCCACTACTTCAAAGCTGTCAAAATGAATGGAAGAGTCCACTGTTTTGACTGGTGGTTGCAAGGATATCTTTATTTGCAAAATTTTTACCTCAAAGTGGAAGTGTCTATTGTTGAGGACAGAAACAATTCACGTTCATTATATAGGTAATGAGTCTATTTCATTCATTTTTTATAAATAGGTATATCTGTACTTGCCACGTGTGTGGGATTCTGAAATTTCTGCTCTTGCATATTGAAGTAGTTGGTGTGCACTTATGTTCACCTGACTGTTTGTTCTCTAGACAGACTTTTACAGACTTTTTTTTAGCTTATTGCTTTTTGCCAGATATTTGGATGGGTTGCATTATCTTCTGTCAATAGTAGCTCAGAGATTGGAATGTGCATCTTTGTTCCTCTTTCTGAAAACTTTTCTTTCTATCCTTCCTTTCACCTTTCCTTTCTTTCTCTTGTTTATTCCTGTTAGTTTCTCATTGATTATGTCATATGAAATAAAAATGTTTTACGGAAATAGCTAATATTTAACTTTGCTTCTGATTTTATAAGTGAACAATCATGAAATAATGGAGAAACAAGTCTTTATCTAGAATAAGTGATCATAGTATAAGAGTCAATGTCACTTGTTTCTCTGACGCTAAACCAAACCTAAAGTAAGGAAGGGGGTGAAGCTAGGCTCTACTGCATCTGTGTCTTCATCTACATCACTGCTGCTGATGTCTTAGTAGTGACATGAACACAATTTTACCTAATACAGGCATCTCTGATTTTACATGAATAAAACTGAAATTGAGAATTTAAGCAAAAATTTCCCATTACCTGCTTATATAATGAAGATTGATCCTCTACCCCCACCTCCCTTGGTATGACGATAGACTCTTACACTTAAATGTAACAATTTTGTTGACACAAAGATCTCCTATACACCATTTAAAATGAATCTGGTAGTTCCTTCTCTAAAAAAAAAAAGATCTCCTAGAAATTCAGATATGTTTGAATTTCAAGATGATTTTTTTTCCATAGGGATTAACTAGTTATATATAACATGAATCTGTACATGTATACTGATTTAAAATGGACATGTTACATTCGTCATCTCTATTGTCACCATTTCTTTAATCCTTTTTGGAGAACCAAATGAATAATGAGACCACATTAACTGCAGGTCACCCAGCCAAATTGCATGTTACAAATTTAGTGGAATGCATTATGATGTATGACAGCTTATAAATTGCATAAGGTTTGATATATGTGAAGTCGTGAGTCAACATGAAACTCCTACTTGCGATCATGTTGTGCATGCTTGAATATGCTTTAATCTCCTAGTTTTGCTTATTTATTTTTTATTTATTTTACTGATATGTTCTTGTATTACACAATACAATATGCAATTCTTAGCACTGGAACTGTATAGACAGACCAGAGCAAGTGATTTTCTGTATATATAGTATCAAAAAAAGTTAATTTGACACTTCTCTCAAAATACTTTTGGGATGGGAGTAGAATTATTAGATTTTGTACCAAAAGAAATATTCGGTCAAGTATTTGATGCTCTGGTCCTTTGAGAATGCTGGCAAAATAATTATTTGTATGAAAATTTGATAATTAGAGAACTCTTACCAAGATTGTTTTCAGATTGGTCTTGTTGGCTAATAGGCTGGCTATGTGTACATAGTGTGTACAGGCTGCACCAATGGACCTAGGGGGCTGGAAATTTAAACATTTGCCTCTTATGTCAAGAAGTAATGTTTTTTTTGTTTTGTTTTTTAAATTTTGCCCAAATGAGTTTTTTTTGGGGGGGGGATGCAATGTAAGTTTATCATAACTCAAAACTAATCTTTCTGCTGCTTGAAAATCAGGTGTGATCTTTTTATTTGCATTTTGTTGACAAAAACTACAATGGTATTATCGGTACAGAAACATATTGTAACAATTATTTTTGGCGCATAAATTATCTAGCAAATGATCTTTTGAAGGAGGGGGAAAAAAAAGGATTTTCATCCTACATTCTATGTGAAACAGCAGCACGTATCCATCATCTTAAAATTAATTTTGAATTTTGAAAGTTGTATGGTTTCTGGAGGTGCAGGTCACCTAATACCTAACAGCATTGAAAATGGAATCTACAAGCTGAGTTCAGATTTTGGCTGAGACTGTTGATGTTCACTTTGTACTAATGTCCTTGGAAGAGGCATAAATTCATCTCCAACCTCCAGCTATGGGTAAATAGTGAGATAGACTGGGCTCACAAGCTTTCTTTGCCAACCAGTCTAGGAGAAGGACAACTCTGATCCCAAACTGCAAGTAGAACCCTCTAGGCAGACTGGTTCCCTTCTGTCAGTAAGTCAGGTCAGGGATTACTTTTTACTACTAGTGCCATGCAACTCAGTATAACCTGTTGCATGCTACTAGAAGAAGAGTTGGGCATTGCCCTGAGAAATGCCATGAGGGGAAGTTCTCAACATGGCACCCAAAAATTCAGTAGATCATTGCTAGAGCTGGAACTAGCTATTTTTGGTCAGTTGTAGGTTCAGCTAATGAAAACTCTGATAAACTGCTAGAAACTTAGCAGAAACAAAGATAACCACTAACTTATATCATATGAATTTAGCTTTGGTTTGTTTTTTTGTTTTTGCTTGAAAACCCTTCAAAATGGACCCATTGGAATTTCAGTTCCCCAGGTCTGTTTTTAAAGGTTTTAGAGCAAAAAAACAAAAACAAATTGAAGCTAAAATATTATAATAAAAGTTTGTGGTTAGCGGTTATCTTTTTGTTTTTAGCTTATCAGTTTAGAGTTTTTGTAAGCTGTGACCACCACTGGCTTTGGTGATAGTTTGCTAAAAAGGTGTCCTTCTATTGTTTGAAAGAATCTAGGATTCTAGAGAAAAAGAATTGATCGTACTTTTGTTAGAGATTTTGCAATAAAGTATTCCAATGATCTGATTGGATAGAAATCGATTTAATTGTGCCTAGTCATTTGTATCAAGAGGAAGTGTTAGAATATCTCAACTAAATAATTTGATTTTCTGTTGATTCATTTTACTGAGTGCAGGTTTGCATTATCATTGTTAAGAACCAGGGCAGAGCTTGTTCCAAAAGTGCATATGGTGTGTACAAAAATACGGCTTCAAAGTATTACAGTTACTTTTCTTCAGGATGACCAATTTATTTTGTATGTAAACTTGGATAATTCTAAAGTGTAGAAGTCAAATAATTTGTATAAACTATGAAGAAAGATCTACAATTTTTAAATTTTTATTCATTTTATTATATTTCTCAAGAACTGATGATCAAAACTACGTCAAACTCAAGCCTGCAGTGCCTCATATGCTGACTAATATATTTAGCAAATGTAAACTTCGTTAAGATATCAATTAACCACGGTGCATACATACACACGTATATACTTTTTCAATTGTAGTTAAATGAAGCTTTACGTCATCAGAGAAGCTTTGAAAGAGTGAATTTGAAAAAAATTGTTTCTATAATAGTAATAATTTGAGCCAATTTGTCTTTTAGTTTTGATAGGAAGAAAATAATTTTAATACTGAAAGTAAATTCTCAGATCAAGTCTTTGAGGCCTGTTTCTTTTTCTTTTACTACTCTGTCATCTATTGATCAGCCTGGTTACTAACTGAGGCAGTGCAAGGGCTGGCTCACCATGTTGGTACCAAGACTTCAAAAGCAGTGATAGAGTGTATCCCTATTTTTCAATTCTATTTTGTCTTGTGTATATTCAATATCTACAAATGGAGATATTACCATATAGTTCTTAAAACCCATTTTCCATCAATGTCCAAAACTGGGATGAAATCTAACTTACTCTGCTTCAAAGTGCTAACAAATTTGATAGATTTTTTTTTAATAAATTTCTTTGTGGCTGACTATTTAGATATTTATTTACATCAAACAAAGATAGAGAAAAACTTAAATATTAATGATTATGGGACAAAATATAACACTTTGTACTTCAAGATATACCAAGATAGAAAAAAAAAGAACTGGTATTAAAAATGACTCACCACGTAGATACCAAGACTTCAGAAGCAGTGATGGAAAAGCATATGCCTACTTCTCAATTTCCATTTTGCTTGTATATTCAATATCTACTAATGGAGACATTACCATATAGTTCCTAAAACCAATTTTCTATCGAAGTCCCAAGCTGAGATGAAATGTTTACAATGGAATGTTAACAAGTTTGGTTGATTCAAAAAATAAATTCTTTATGGCTGACTATTCAGATATTTATTTGCAATAGAATAAAGAAACAAAGTATTAATGAAATAATTTGTTAATTTGTGTTTCTTGCGTTTTCATTACTTTATTATTTTTTCTTACATTTTTCAATACTGATAAAGAGATTAAGAACTATTTTCCATGATTGCTTTTTAAAAACTCTTTTAATGGGGATATATATATATATATACGTATGATTTTTTTCCTAAAATGTGCTTCTGATGTTGAATAAAAACAAATTTGATGCAAAACAAAATTTATTTTTTTTCTAAAAGAATTCTTTTATGGTCAAATGGCGGAATTTCACTTGTCGTGTGAAAGCTCTAGTTTCACAACTCGTGATGTCTTATCAAAATGTCTTTTCAAAGCAGCTCAACGTAGGAATGTTGGTCACAAGATGAAAAGTAAACAATCTTCTGAGATTTGAAAATACTAGAAAGTATAAATTGAACCCAGCCACTCATGAAGACTTATTTTTGAGGCAGTGTGTGTGTGTGTGTGTGTGATAAAACAGAAAAAAATGTTTTTGTATTCAAAGGAGTAAATATTAAATTTTCGCCCTTCGAGCCCCATTGGCACAGCCAGCCACACTTAAAAACTAGAGAAACAGACTAGACAGTTTTGCTTGATAGTTTCTAATATATTCAATGAATAAAGTTTTGAAAGTATTTATCTCAGTCTTGTTCTTATTTATATCATTGCAGTTATGAGAATTTTCATTTTCTCATATAAAATCTCAATTCTGGTTGATCACCTTGACATACTACTTGATTAAAAGGTCACAAAGTGCATGCAAACATTTTTTCTGATGTCGTCAATTTCTTACCTGGCTATAGTGTAATCTTGGGTAAAGATCTCTAGAATCTAATACTTAGTGTATTTGTAAAATCACTGTCTTGGCTTGATCAGATGGTTGTAGACTTGCTGATCTAATTTTAACTCCATTACATTCGTGTATTCACCCAGTAAATAATTTCTTTCTCTCTAGTTTGTTTGTTGATTGATTTGAAACCAAAAGACAAAGTGAACATTCAGATTCCCTCTAGATTTCTAAATCTTTTGAAGTTATATTTTCCTGTCTAAATTGATTTTTGTGGTAGCTGGAGGCGGGGATCCTTGCTGTCTTACTTTCAGCTCTTAACCAATTGACCAAATGTTCAAAAGTTTCTGTACACTTACTATGTATCAGGAGAAATGCAGTCTCCAGGTCTCATAATCTTCTAAAAAATTTTTCAACAGTTAGATTATTTTGTGTATTTGTTTCTATTCTCCCGATCATCTTTGAGCAATTCATTGCTAAAGACATGGAAGCTTCACCAGAGCCCTGTTAACCATAAATTCACTTTTGGAGGAACACATTCCTCACTATCTCTCTCATAATGTTGAACAAGGGGTTGGATTTTCCTGGATTGCAATCGGATGTCAGTCTCCGAGACTTGTTACCAACCAAGGCTAAAGTATGAAGTGTGTCCTACTATTTATCCATAACTGAAGGAGAAGAGATGGATTCATGCCTTTCCTGAAACCTTTGTTCAAAGTGAATACAAACTGTCTCAGCCAGTTTGAAATTGGTTTGTCAATTCCATTTTCTATGTAATTAATTGTTAGGCCACCTATATCTCTTATACTAACTACTGGAAAAGCTAGCTTGAAGGTGCTTTGACATTGGAGCAATGTTTAACGGACTAGTCTTGCAAAATATTGCTACTGTAGTGATCTCAATCATTACCTAGTGTCTCTCACTTGTGGCCTTGTGCCAGACTACCTAGAAGCTGGTTGTTTAAGACTTCTGACTGATTGCAGTATGCCAGAAAAATAGCTGTAAGCTATTGGCCACTGCATAAATCGATTTTACCAAGTGAAGCTAATTTCTGTGAACAAATTGCATCCATTGTCAACATGTGCAGATGTTTTTACTGCTTCTTGTGAGTCTCTGCAAGGAATGATCACTTGTGATGCTTGAATTACTGTTGATTGTTTTAAAGGCTTTAAAACTTTGAAATTTTATCATTCTTAGTTATAAACTTTTCTCTCCTTTTCTCTATTGGTGTGGTTATTTTAGCTATTCATGAGCTAACTACAAATCAGCTTCTATGATAGAAACTTGAAATTGGACCTCTGCTAGATGACCACTATTAGAACCTTTGAGCCATGTTGGTTTTAATTTTTGATGGTTACTGAGCTTAACCTAGTGTGACAAGGGGCCCAAATTGAGATAGAAAAGAGTCTTATTTTTAGTTTTAGAATTTAGATTATGATATTATCCATTAGTCCTAAAGAGAGTATACAACCAATTCATCCTCTTGATAGTCACCTATAGAGATGAAACATGGAATCTAACCAAGAGACTGATCCTTAAAGTGAGAACTATGCAACATGTACATGAAAAAATCATGCTCGACCTCACATGGAAAGATCACAAGACAGCTCAATATATTGGGGAAAAAACAGGAGTCTGAGACATTATAGAATCTATTGGAAAACTCAAATTGCGATGGGCTGGTCATGTAAGAATGGAAGACAATAGATGGACATCACAACTTACAAAATGGATCCCCTGGGATCACATGCAAAACCGAGCCTGGCAGAATAAAAGATGGAGAGACAAACTAGACAATTTCAGAAAGTATTGACTCCACGACATGATAGAGACATCTGGCAAATCCTCGGGAAAGTCTACGTCTAACGATGGACAATATGATGTTGATGATTTCATAGCATGTAAGACTCTCGTTTTTTCAGCATGTAATATTAAGAAGAAAAAAGGCATTTCTCTGAATTCCTTTCATTTATCATTCAGTTTTTTGACACAAGTTCTGGCCAACATGAGGATAGACAACAAAAAGTTACCTTTACCATTAGAGCCATTTTGAGGAATTAAAAGCGTTATATAAAATCCATAGCCTTTACATAGTAATTGGTTTTTTAATGAAAAAAAATTTAACACATGAAAAAGAGAACCCCCATTCATTGTCAGCCTTTTAGCATCCATCTGGAGATAGACCTTCCCCAAGATTCAAGTGACCTCTCTATGGTTGGTTTCACGGAGCTAGTACTTTCTGAATTTATCTAGTTTGTCATGCTATTTTATATTTTTCAGCCTCGGTTTTGGATAAGATCTCTGGAGATCCACATGAGCTGGGATGTCCAGCAGTTGTCCGACATTCTTGCAAAATGACTAGTCCATTGCCTTTTAAGTTTTCTTTTGAATTTTATGATGTCTCTCTGACTCCTGTCTTTCCTCTAATAGACTGTGCTGTTTTGTGATCTCTCAATGTGTGGTTGAGCATGATTCTTTCTTGTGCGCATTGCATGGTTCTCAATTTGAGGGTCAGTCTTTTGGTTGGGTTCCATGTTTCAGTTCTGTAGGTGACTATCAGAAGAATGCATTGGGAGGGGAGGTGCCGGTAGATATAACTGTTAGTTTGCAGATCATGATACTAAGTTCAAATCTTGGCTGAAGCTGTGTGTTCACTTTGCACTGATGCCCTTTGGGAAAGGCATAAATCCACTTGTCTCTTTGCTCTGTACGATTTTTATATACCTTAATAAAATCTCTTCATTGACGATGGTTAACAGACAAGAATGAAAGAGTGTGCACTTAAACTATCACTTACTACCTTATCTACCCAAGCAGTTGCAGAGAAAAAGTTGTAACCCCAGCATCAGATGAGACAGGGATCAAAACATACACCAAAGCATAAATACTAGAATAATGAATCCAAAAGGAAATTGTTCTTCAGCTGTAAGTGGGGCCTGTCTCAAATACTTATGTTGGAGACAACCTACTCTTGAAATTAAGTAACTCAGATGGTTATAGCAAAAAACAAGTGTGAATGCCACCGGACACAAACTGGCAACCAATTAAGCATAAACTTACATTGCAAATTGAAAAAAAAACAAAACTTAGTGGGGTTGGAGAATCTCAAAAAATAGAAAAAAACTTTTTTCCTTAACAAAAGGAATAGATGATGGCTTCATTGATGTGGCCTGAACACATGATACATAACCAGCCAGTCAGCCCACCTCGAAAACTGAAGAAATCTATACCGACAGTTTTGTTGGGAGTTTCTAAAAACTTGACAAAATATGTTACTGTAAATTCTCTTCATTCTTTGCTCACCATCATGTGACCGACAATTTTCATAATGCTCATTAACTTTTGTCAATTCATAAACTTTGATATCAGAGGCATAGTAAAGGTTTTTTTAAGGCCCAGGAGACTTGGCTCTTTGAGGAGGCCAACCCCAATATTTTATGAGATTTGACAAAAATAGGAAATTTTTGATTATTAGACATGCACTATTACTTAATTGGTGGAAAATAACTCCAAAAGTGGAATTATTATTCATACAATTTATGAATGTACAAAATATATCATTGCTATCATATAGTTACAGTAAAAATGAAGTAGAACAACTATTTATAAAACTTTTGGGGGATGCCCCTCTATTTGGGACCCACCGAGTATTTTCAAATAGTGCGCTCAGTCAGTCACGCTTCGTTTTGATATATTGGAAAAAAATACTCCGCTCCTCAGAGGGCACTCCCCCTGGAAATAGAATAACTGACATACTTTTTCTTCAGAATATATAAATAGCTGAAAGTAAGAAAGGAGAAACTCCTTCGGTGGATGGATGGGGAAGTTGTTTACTTGTTACTATGACTTAGCTGTCTGCCCACAATGTATGGCACTGTCATAGCAGTCTGTAAACCAGTTTGTCACCCATCTGCTTCTGACACACACTGAGTTCTGCATTTGTCCTCTACAATGTTTTCATCCTTTGCATATCTCTGAATTCTCAGCTCTTCCTTGGGAATTTTCTTAATCTGTTGGGATTATTCTGTTCAATCATGAGTTTGTATCCTACTTATAACTGTAAGTATATTTCTTACATTCAGGAAAAGGAAAAAGTGTTGTTTTTATTATTGTGTCGCATGGCATTTCACATCTTTCTTTTTGATTTCTTTAGTTCATAATAACTATGGCCTGTTTCTCATTACGACACGCTGCATTTTAATTTGATATTAATTTTGCAGAGTGTTAAACAGGTATTTCGCATTCTCCTGATTAATTAATTTTCTTTACTTTTGCAAAGTTTGGCAAAAGGCCTGACCCATATGCTTTTAGCGGGGTTACATTCAGTTAGGGCCTTTCTACATTATAATTCATCTTGTTGAAATGATCCTTTACTTTTCACTGATGTAATAAAAGTACATTTTTTTATCTTAATTTTTTTTCCAAATCGATTCTCAAAATCAAAATGTGTTATAAAGTTGCGCTCTTTGAGATATTTTTTTGACACACCTCATATCCTGATGTTCATCGGTTGTATATGAACGTGCTAAATAGTGCTGTTTTTATCAGTGCGCGTCGTTGATGAAGCATGTATTTACAAAGCAATGTGTTTTCATAGCCATGTACATATTTGTAGTATGTAAACACTTTTCATTGAATGCACAGATACTACACTCCGATCCTAGGCCTCAGTGCTGATCCATACATAAATAATAGTCATTTTTTAGGGGTACAATGCTGAAAAAAAACCATATGAAATGACTTGGATTTTACTGTCCATGTTAACTCTTGTCAAACGGGACTTATAAAAATTTTCAGAAAATATACTAATAGAAAGTTATATTGAAAAAAAGTATTATTTGATGTAATTGGAAATTTTATGATACGAATTTAATCCAATTCTTCCTATACCATTTCTCAGGCAAGTTAAAAATTAGAAAGCAAATTAAAAAATACAGTGAGCAAATAAAAAACTTAGGCATGCAAATTAAAGTCTACTACAAGCAACTTGAAAACTACTGCAGGAAAACCAAAAATTAAGGTGAACAATTTTAAAAAATAGCGGAATTTTGGTGAGGACTACTTAAATAGGCCGATGGATTTCATTGAAAGATAAACTTCAGCTAATTTGTTTCCCAAAAATTGATATTTGCCATGATTGAAGCAGTAAATATATTTATTTGATCATTCATTTTCATTGATTCAGTTTTCTTGCTGTTGTTATTAATTTGCTTACTGAATTTTTCAAATTGCTAGTCTTAATTTTTAATTTACTCACTGTAGTTTTTGCTTGTAGTAGTCTTTCATTTACATGCCATAGTTTTTTATTTGTTTACTGCATTTTTTAACGTACTTGCTCTAATTTATAACTTTCCCAGGAAAAGGTATAGTAAGAAAATTAGTGAAATCAGAATTCATCCTAAAAAAAAAGCTTTTATTCCAATATTATTTCTGTTTAATAATATTCATACTGGGTTTAATGTGAAGAAAAATCAGACAGGTTGTATGTTTTGAAAAAATGACAAGACTTTAGTTTGTTGTCCCCCCCTTATTTTAGTTATTTACTAAGCAGAGGCGTGACTGGAGATTTGGGTGGCTGGGTGGGGGGGTTATTTTGCTCCTTGAGCCCCTCCCCCTTCAAAATTCGGTGCAGTGGTTCTCAACCTAGGAGCTGCAGACATTGCATAATGTTTGTAGATATATGGTGAGGGGAATTATTTTAAACACCCCCAACCCCTCCTTCAGCTACAACCATAGCATAGTCTAACACACGCCAACAATTGTGGGAGGTTTTCTACACTAGTGAATCTTGTGTATCATGTGCATATAATATTATGTATATATAAAATTTATATACTATATATTGTCACTTAACATTGTTTTGTTATAACATAGAGATAAAAAATGAAATAAAACTAAATATTGTAAAATAAAAAATTATAAAGTGTATTTCAATCATAAATACACAGCAAGAGAGGTGCAGGTGTGAAGGAGCACAACATTTCTTTCAGCCCATAATGCCTATTAATTATTCCCTCCCCAATGATATAGTGCAAATGCTCCTGGGTGCTATCTTTGCCCCTGGGTGATGAAAACCCTTGCTACATCACAGCATTGCAACAAACAATGTGGTATGAAAGCATTTACATTTTGCAGCTTTTCTATCTCTTTAAATCTATTTTCAAATTACAAATTTTAGCCCAGAATACAGGCTGCTTATATCCACTTATAAGTAAGAAAAATCTCCATTAACTCTTACAACTACAAACTTGTGAAATAATTTCTTCAAAAGAACTTTCCTGAGGATCATTCCCATTGATTTGCACAAATTTCTTTTATGAAAAGAAATTAAAACTGTAAAAATATTTTTGCTCACATGAAAATTTTATCAACTCATTCCATATCTGATGAGATGAAACATCACAAATATTTTTGCATTTCTTACCGGGTCAAAAAAAACTTGTTTTGTCAGATTTTGACTTGTTTTCAAGTTTTATTACTCCTTTTTCCTTTTGATGTCCTGCCATTCAGCCCACGTATGCTTATGACTAGGATTATACAGTGGGAACTCAAGTCTTGTATATCATTGAGCCTATATTAAAATTGGTTTCATTGAGACACACATCTCTATAGCCTATCAACAATGTTAAGTGAGGACCTGTTGAATATACATCCTAGAATTATGTAATCTTTAGAATTAGAATTTAGTGCTAAGAATCTTCAAAAGATGTAATTCTCCCAACTACTTTAGTGCTGAGATCTAAAAGATCACAAGACAGCACAATATATTAGAGAGCAAACGGGTGTCAGGTATTCTGGAAACCATTGGGAAACTTAAGTGGTAATGGACTGGCCATGTTGCATGGATATCAGACATCACAACTTATAATATGGATCCCTTGAAATAGTTACCAGTAGAAAAGATGGCATGATGATCTTGACAGATTCAGAATGTATTTTCAAAAAAAACTGGCCGGCCTTCCCCATGGTCTATGCCCAACATGAACTTCAAAAAGCTGATTGATGCTAAGGACATTAGGGTAGTGATTAAAAATGTGTCCACTTTTAGGAACCCTTGACATAAGTTTCTATGGTCTTTAGGTTGGTCTGGCAAGCTATGTATGTATGCAGGCTGCAACCATGGAAAAATGAAATGTTTACACCTTGTATCTAAAAAAAGATATAAAAGATTTTTCGGAAAATCCCCCAATAATAGGTTTTCAGACGGTCGTTTCATTTGCAATGTGAATTTGTTGAATTGATCCCTTATTTTGTGTCAGGCAGCATTTTAATAGTCAATGCCCTATGAATACATCATATATTCATTGATCAATTATTTTCCCAATTTTCTAATTGATCACCACCAACACTATGCTGCCAAAAAACATTGGTCATGTGACTGTTTCTATTGAGTGCCCAACCAGACCTATCTCTTTTTCATCCATTCAGATGTGTCCTTTTGCTGAACAAAGTATCTTGTTCATTTCATCAACAAAGAAACCCCAGTGGGATTAAGCATAATTGTGTATCATTAAATAATTCAAAAAAAAAAAAAATTCCATACTGCCCCCCCACCCAATTTTTCCTTGATTTTGTGGCATTTTTATCAAAATTTACATACATTTCAAGTTTGATTTTAGAAATGTTATAGATTCTTATAATTCTCGTGGAAGTTGACCATCAGCTCCATTTTTTTTTTTTTTTTACAAAGAAATCTTCAAGTTTCTAAATATATCAAATATAGTTTATTGTTGGAGCCTAGTTCACTGATGTGTAAAATTGGTGGCAAAACAACTTTTTAAATGTGCCTTTTATTTTGTAGTGTAGGTAGTGAATGTTACTTCAATCAATCTGTGGTTAATTGTGGGTGTCTGGCATATAGCTCTCAAACCTGTGTGTTGAGTTCAGCCAAAAGATGGAACTTTTTTTCTTTTTTTTTTCTCTAAAAGTTGGCTGTTAAATTATGGGAGAAATGTTGACTTGGTTAGATTATTAAAAATACAGTGATAGGTCTCTTTACCTCTGTTACTGTATTGCAGTAACTTCCTCCTTGTATTACCATTCTATTCTTGGACTTTTTTATTGGCTGTAAAAACTCCAACTGGTCTTGTTAAGTCAATCTCAACCATTGCATAAATAGTACGACCATAAAGCTGGATTTATTGAGACCTCTTTAATGCTTTGATGTTGCTTTGAAAATATCAGTTGGCTTGCTTCTTGGTTCTCACTAGTGTCAGTGGTTGAAATTCAAGTCTATATGGTATTTGAGCCTTGGTAAATCTAGAACTTGAAGGGTTAATTTCCAAGATTGGCAGGCTCTCCCCGCTCATAAGTTTGGCAAAATCTTTCTACCTCATTTGATGGTGTACTGTACTAAACTTGGATTATTATGTGTGTTCATATGTTGTGTGCCTGGAAGCTGAGATAGTTTTCCCATCTGTGGTCAGTGTTTGTCCTGCTAAAAGTCGGTATTTCTGGTACTCCCCGAGGGAGGTTGGCCCCCTCACTTGGAAGTTTGGCCCAATAAAATTTTTCTCCTTGTGTTGTACTATGCTAAGCTTTGTAAATAAACTAAAGAAACATCTAATACTTCAATATTTGTCTCATTTCATATAGATAGATTTGGTTGCTTTAATCTTTGAACATAAGCAAAAGATCCAGCTTATTTGAAGTACAAGAGATCAGCTATCATCAGGAATCTGTAATCAAATTTTCTCTAACTTTAACCTTGACTTTTTATTGCATTTTGTTTTTATTCAATCAAGATTATATCTTAAGATTCTGTTCATCTAATGACTCATTGAAGAAAAAAACATTTCCATGTCTATTTTGCTTGGCAACCTCTTCTTTGTATAAAATCATGAAAGCCAACTGATCACTAATGAACTAATTCATCTCTTAAATTCTCTCTTTGACTCTGCATTATTGTGTTGCTTTTTTATCAATGCCCTTCTGTTAAGAGACAGATCTCCAAGCCACTTGAATTTCAACTCCATGGTGTAATTTGAGTGCTGAACAAACATTCAGTACATTTACATTCTACTGTTTAGTTTATGTTCTGAGCAAAAGCAATAATACTAGGCAGAACACTCCACACATTCATCTTTGCATCACTTCCACTTTTTAAAACAGTCTTCAAAGTCCTACCCTGGATTGCCGTTCTCCTTAATCTTATCCACAGTCTGAAATTTCTTTGGGAAAAGCGAGAAGTTATGGATCAAAATCTGGCTGAATAAGCACCCAGCATGTTTAGATTTTGATGTTAGTATTTACACAATGTAAATAGGCAAGAATTCCCGTGGAATGAAAGAATGTTCAAAGCCAAAATCTCAAATATTATATCCCTGGGTTTCAGTACTCAACTGTGTATATAAACTTTTCACAAAGATCATCACCAACCGAATCACAAAAACACTCGATGAAAACCAGCCACGTGAACAGGCTGGCTTTAGAAGAAGCTACTCGACCATGGACCACCTGCACTCGATAAATCAACTGAAAGAAAAAGCAGCAGAATATAGACTACCACTTGCCGTAGCATTTATCGACTTCAAAAAGGCGTTCGACTCAGTAGAAATCCCTAAGGTCATGGAGGCCATCAGTCGGCAAGGTGTAGATCCAGTATATGTTGAAGTGTTGAAACATATATACAATCACGGCAGCTCATTTATCAGGCTACATAAAGACTCGGACCCCTTCCAGCTCCAGAAAGGAGTAAGACAAGGTGATACCAGCTCACCTAAACTCTTCACAGCCTGCCTCGAGATGATCTTCAGAAGGCTAGACTGGGAGAGTAAAGGAATTAAAATAGACGGCGAGTATCTGAGCAACCTCAGATTCGCAGACGACATAGCCCTTTTTGCAGAGAACCTACACGACCTCCAACTAATGATAGATGAACTAAATGAGGAGAGCAAGAAAGTCGGCCTGCACATGAACTTCAGCAAGACGAAGATCATGTGCAACAACCACATTGGAGATAAGAACACTAAGATCGAAATCGAGGACACAGAACTCGAGAAAGTAGACCACTACATCTACCTAGGGCAACGAATCTCCATGAGACCCTCAAAAGAAGAAGAAATCAAGCGAAGAATCACACTAGGATGGCAAGCCTTTGGCAGAGCTAGCTCAACCTTCAAAAATAATAAGATCCCATTAATCCTAAAGAGAAGGGTGTATAACCAATGCATCCTCCCAATAGTCACTTATGGAGCTGAAACATGGAACTTAACCAAGAAACAGACCCGTAAGCTGAGAACCATGCAACGTGCACATGAAAGAATAATGCTGGGCCTCACATGGAGAGACCACAAAACAGCACAACACATCCGGGAAAAGACAAGAGTTAGAGACATCATAGAAGCCATAAAAAATCTCAAATGGCGGTGGGCTGGCCATGTTGCAAGAATGGCTGACAATCGATGGACATCACGACTCACAACGTGGATTCCCCGAGACCATATGCGCAACCGAGGCCGGCAAAATATTAGATGGAGAGATGAACTAGACAGGTTCAGGAAGTACTGGCTCCGTGACGCCCATGATAGAGAAGTGTGGCAAATCCTGGGGAAGGTCTATGTCCAACGACGGACGCTAAAAGACTGATGATGATGATGATGATGAAACCTGGAAGGAAAATAACAACTTGGAAATTCTAAAAGAATCTTCCTTATTTCTGAGTGTCTCTCTAAGGGCCGAATTCTGAATATAATATCCCAGAAAATCTAATATAAGTTTCCTGATTTTTTTTTTCTGCTAGAGTAAATTCTGGTCATCATTTTCTGCCTATCTGGTCAGTCAAAATGTAGCTTAAATTGCAAAGGAAAAACTTATTTGAACCATAATTATGTAAGAAGGGAATAGGTTTTGTTTTGAATTCTGATAGCTATTTGCTTCTATTGTACTTTAAGGATCTTTCTATAGTCATTGTCGTTCACCTAGCCAGGGTCAGATCATATCCCAAGTGGGATATCTAATTCTGGAGTTGTGAATATTTCTTTTTCTTTCAACTATCTATTGATGATTCCGTTTGTGTAACCTCTCTTTAAATTCAGATAAAAACTATGATCCTTTTTTTAATACAGAGGAATCAGTTTATTATCATCAAGAATTCATCAAATGGTTATTGTTATCGAAACCAGTAGGTACTAAACACTCTATATAAAATGAATTCAAAATCATATTAAGACATTTATATTAATCATATTAATCTTTTTGTAATGTAAAGTTGTTAATAACAATGAATTTAAATAACATGACAATGAATTTATATAGTAATAAATATATGTTCCAGACAGCAAGGACTCAAATATAAGAATCGACAAATCAGTATTATGCCAATATAATATAAGCGACAAATATCAACTACGTACAACATTATGGTATTTATATGGAGGTTTTTTCTTTTTTCTCATTTCTCTTTTCTTTTTTCTTTTCTTCTCTTTTTTTCTCTTTTTCTTCTTTTCTTCTTTTCTCTTCTTCTTTTTCTTTTTTCTTTTCTCTTTTGCTTTTTCTCTTTTTCTTTTTTTGTTTTTCAATCCCATAGATTAACCATTTTCTAATTGTTTTATTATCAGATTCAGTTGCATATTTTTTTTCTCAACAACTCAATTGGCTGCATTAGTTAAGGGCAAATTTTAATGGCTATTTGATCTTTGAGAATGAAAACCATTTCAACTTTTCAGCACATCAGTCAAGCTGTCAGATTTTTGCAGTTTTGCCTGAAAAAGAGTTTTATGCTGTCAAAAGATTTGAATGAGAAAAAATTAGCAGTGTAGGGCATAGCACTCTGGGCTTTTTTGTTAATCCCCACCTGCCAAAAACTTCCATAACCACTGAGAATTGATCTGTTCATTTTATTAGTCCTTCAGGGTTAAGGTCAGTATTCTCATTTTCTTTTTTGTGACAAGGATTATCAAAAAATGACTTACCATTACAGGTCTTTTTCATTCAGAAAAAAAAAATATTTTCTTTTTCTTTTTTTTTCACCATATTAGGTTCCTGTACTTTAAAATTATGGATGTTAACTTTTTGTACTATCAAAAAAGACCTCTTCACTGTTAGTAATCATTTTGGTGATCACAGCTCTGGTATAAAACTACTCTAATATAGTAGTACCTAATAATTAATAAACTCTCCATCATTTGTTTGAAAAATGACAAGTGCTAAACTTAGGACGGGGAGATATTTGTGACAAATGTTTTGGCAAAATCTTTTCAGCTGCTTCTGGACAAAAATATCTTGAGGTATCTCATCAGCCACTCCTAAGTACTTAATGATGCACAGAGTAAAATATAATGACAGCCATCACGGCCTTGTGGCACATTAATTCTCCATAAATAATTTATGGCCTCTTCTGTCTCAGAAGACAATAGAGTATCGTGTACACTGAGGATTAGTTTGCATTTAAGTTGCTTGCCGTGACTATACAACCCCAACTCTGTGGCAGTTTCCACAGATGTAGTCTGTGAACCGCTCTATGAATGGCTTTACGCCAACCACTCTGGACACAACACTTGATTGCTACTTGCTGTGTTTCTGACGTTGCGAGATATGGCGCTGAAGTGATCTCCCTAGAGCATAAGCCTTGGGGGAATGTATAGAGATATTGGGATACCCAGTCAACAGAATCCCTCTTTTGGTCTCGCTACTTTAATCCAAAGGAAAGCTGAGTGATTCGTTCGGGATCAGCTTGGTTGCGGGAAATACTGGAAGGAAGTCAACAATATCTATTGGACAATGTAGAAAATTTTGATTTGTAACTCTTATTTATTTCAGTATTTCATGGGAATGATGACTTGTATAGAAATGTTTTCCTCCCCTCATCCTACCAGTGGTGCCAGGCCTAGGCATTGCTCAGGCTTCCAGCAGCCTTGCCTGAGCTCTCAAAATCTAATCTCTTCTCATATTATTACTTATATGAAAACTCTGGCTGTCATCATCATTTTCTGGTTGAATCTTGCCCGGGTAGACACAAAATGTGGTGTTGCCACTGCTTCATTCGTGAGTAAATTGCAAAGTAACACTATTCAAGTGAAAAGTATCTCAAGTGGTGGCCAAAAACATTTTTGTCCTTGGCAAAGCAATCTTTCTATTCAACCCATCGAAAAATTAGTCTTAACCTTTTTTTTTCTTATAAATAAACTGTATAATAATTGTACTTGAGTGAAGACTTCAAGTATCAGTCAAGTAGTGTCAGTTGAGTTCCTTCCGCAATTGTTGACTTTCTTTTTTGCCTTAATTGATAATTTCACAAAAAGGGAAAATGGCGCCCGGTATTTGTTTTGCTGCAAAATGTTATTCAGGCAGTGCAAGTCTTCTTCCTCTATCTCCTAAACATTAGTTCTATGAACCTCCCACCACATCAACCTTCAACTTAGTCTAACGTAGCATATTCACCAATTTTGGTGTCTGGGAATGCTCAAATATTATTTCCATATAAATTGATGGTAATTGCTTCTTCACTTTGCCCCATTTCTTCTAATAAAAATGTTTTTATTATAAAACTCTACTTTCAGATAGCTGGAGGTGGAGGGCAACTTAATTAGTTATAAATCATAAGGTTTCAAAGTGGATTTAATGACTTTTAAGTCAATTGTTGACTACTTGCAATTCTGGTTTGGATAGTTTTAAAATAATTAACTCACCAACAAATATGTCCCAATGACCTAAAATGTTAAGTTTGACTTCTGAATTTGTTGTAATTTTCCATTTGGTTTGGACTTGTTTTCTCCAAATGGCTATCAGCTGATGCACAGGGCTATTTTAAATTGTTAATTATATTTGAATAAGTTAGGCAAATCTTTTTCCAATTCGATAGAATAATACATATGTACTGCATTGTTAGACTGTTATGTAGCTATGAATAAAACAGTACCAGCTACTTAATTTTCTTTTCAGTTGCCAGGAAGTTACTTTGTACTTATTTCTATCTATTGTAATTTAATGATTAATTCTATCTTGACCATTTTAAAAAAGATTTGTATTCAAAAGGTATACAACAGATTCACTTGAGTTTTTTTTCTAATACAGTAGCTTCTTACAAATTGATGTCTTTCTTTCCATTTGGTTGAATTCCATTAAAATAGACTTCTTGACTTTTTAAAAGAAAATCCTGATTGTTGCATGCAAATTGCTGAATTATAACTCTGGTAGGTTTCGATTGCATTAACCTTTTTTTCCCTTTCTCACAGCTATGAGTAAATAGTAGTTGGAGCTGCCCTTTAACCCTGTAAGGTAGTCCAGCTATTCATCATCATCAGTCATTTATTGTTTGTTGTTGGACATAGACCTTCCCCAGGATTCACCATACTTCTCTATTGTGGGCGTCGTAGAGCCAATACTTTCTTGTCTAGTTTGTCTCTTCATCTTGTATTCTACCAGCCTTGGTTGCTCATGTGATTCCTTGGGATCCATATTGTGAGTCATTGTTGGTTGTCTACCATTCTTGTAACACAGCCAGCCCATTGCCATTTGAGTTTTTTTAGTGGATTCTATGATGTCTTGGACTCCTGTTTTCTCCCCAATATACTGTGCTGTCTTGTGATCTCTCCATGTGAGGTTGAGCATGATTCTCTCATGCTTCTCAGTTTTCAGCTCAGTCTCTTGGTTAGGTTCCATGTTTCAGCTCCATAAGTGACAATCGGGAGAATGCATTGGTTGTATACTCTTTTTAAGTCTAATAGGATCGTTTTGTTCTTGAAAGTTAAGCATGCCCTGCCAAAGACTTGCCATCCTGGAGTGATTCTTTGCTTGATTTCTTCTTCTTTTGTTGGTTTCATGGAGATTTGTTGTCCTAGGTAGATGTAGTAGTCTACTTTCTCCAGTTTTGCGTCTTTGATTTTGATAGTTGTGTTCTTATTTCTGTCATGGTTGTTGTACATGACCACCGTTTTGCTGGAGTTCCTGTGTAGGTTGACTTTCTTGCTTTCTTCATTTAGTTCATCTAGCATTAGTTGGAGGATGTGAAGGTTTTTGCAAAAAAAACGATGTCATCTGCAAATCTGAGATTGCTCAGATATTTGCCGCCTATTTTAATTACTCTATTCTCCCAATTTAGGTTTTGGAAGATCATCTCAAGGCAGGTTGTGAAGAATTTGGTTGTGCTGGTAGCACCTTGTCTTACCCTTTTTTGGAGCTGGAAGGGCTCAGTCTTATGTAGCCTAATAAATGTGCTGCTGTGACTATATATGTGTTGCAGTACTCTGATGTATACAGGGTCTACAACTCGTAGAGTGATGGCCTTTATGACCATGGGAATTCCCACAGAGTTGAAAGCCTTCTTGAAGTCTATAAATGCTACAGCTAGTGGAATATTGTATTCTGCTGCTTTTTCTCTCAGCCATAAGGAGTCTACAGGAATAAACAAAATCAAAATCAACTGTCAATCAAAATGCTTTCATAGCTATTTAATCCTCCTCCAAAATAACATAAAGACCTAATTAAAAATTTTAATAGTGACTCTCAAATTGTAAAAGAGTCTTTGTTGGAGCTGTACAAACAAACCAGTACAAGATTACATGTTTTATTGCCTTTCTGATAAAAGTTGCATATGAGGGGTTTATTGAAGCATTCTGATCTAATGACATGAAGCCATATATAAAGTAGGTGGCTACATATATGATTTTGCTCTTGATGACCAATTACTTAAAGAATGTTGTAAATCATTTTCTTTTTTGCGTGTGACATATATTTTAATTCCCTTGATTACTGGAGCCAATCCCAACCACGTTTCTCTTAGAAGAGAGCTATTTATGGAGTTATTGGTTGTACTAATTTTTTGATGCCTCGTTTATATTCATGAAATTCTGTTTGGGTTTTTCTTCAACAGGATTGTAATGATGCTACCATCTATAATACAGGTATCCCCATTTATAGCGTATCCATGACAAAGGGCATCAGTCAAATGCATGCAGATGATGGACTACTGTAGGTGACAATGTTGATCAAAAAAGAGGCATCTGTCAAGAAAGTCACCATTTTTCCTTCTTGTAAATTTGAATTCATAAAAGTTTTATTGTGATTTCATTTTTAAAAAATTTTTGTGCCATATGTTGCAGGAGAAAGAATATCATATGTAATTATTCAATTTTTTCAACAGATATTAGTCATTTTAGTTGTAAAAAATATTTCTAAAATGGAAAACTTTTTAATTAAAATATATTTGAATAAAAGTATTATTCATTTTATTACTATGAATTTAAAAAAAAAGTGATTTATTACTTATTCTATTTTTCCTCCAATAACAAATGGCACAAAATAAGATCACAATGAAACCTGCATTAAAATTTACAAAAATATACTAAATTAAATTAAGTAATTAGTACAAATTCAGTTGAAATATTTGTAATGCAGAATTAGTATTCTTGACTCATGCCTTTTGACCAATCAACATTGTAACTTGCAGTAATCTGTACTACTACACTGCTTTCATTTTGACTGATACTTTACTGATTTCCTCTTGATCGGTCACTGATATAGCACGGTTTGTGATATAAGGTGATTGATAACTGGACCCTTACAGTTTTTTCTATACATTTTATCAGCTACTCATCCTGAAAACTGCAAATAAAAATAAGAATCTCATCAAAAGACTAAATATGAAATTTCTCCAATTTGTATTCAATTAACCTATAAATATATGATGTTTTACATATAGATTCATTGATTTTATGATAAAAACAACACCTTCAGTGATGAACTTGTAATTGACTTCTGATTATAGATGCTTCAGTTATAACGTTGTTGTTTTTCTAGGACCCCAACTCTCAAATCATAATGATGGACTACTGTAGTAGTTAACTAGGGGTTAAGAAGATTTTCAAATATGAAATATGTTTTGTTTATAACTTTGAAACACATGCGGCAAATAGAAATGTGAGCATGCCCCTTGTGTTCCAAATAGGAAACCCTGGAACACATTCTAAGCTATTGTACAAGGGCACTTGGAGGAGGGCAGTAGAGATGGAGATATGGTCAGGTCCTGAAGATCATTGCTGAAGTCATCAGTGCAGGATTCGATGGAATAAATCGGTCCGGGGCCACATCAGATCATTGGAACAACCAAAATCCTTTAAGAAAACATCTGTAGGCATCCTGAGCTCAGTAAGGGACTGGCAGCTGTTGGTGAGTTTAGGACAGAAGTTCCCCAACCATATTGTAGATAACAACTAGCGACAAGATATCCTTGTCCTTGTATCTGCCATGCAAGTTGTACTGCTTAAGCTAACAGTCCCATGGGAAGATTGCCTGAAAGAGGAAGCTCTCCGAATTCGAGGGGCTGGTCAGCATCTGACAGCAAGGGGGATGGAAATCAAGATGCCTCCCGACCAAGGTTGGATTCACTGCCTATTGTTTGGCTAGAGCCTGCTGTAATTTGGGTTTTGAAGTAGAGAGGAAGAGGAGAGTCATCTGCAATATCACCAACATGGTAGATAGGGCCTCAACATTACTGTGGCTCAAAAGAGGAGAGCCATTGTGTAACTAGCCATCTGGACACAAACCAGGGTCTGATCAGCCCTGCCATGGTTGTGCAGAGGAAGATATATGATGTTGAAAAACCCTATGATTCCAGGCAAGTCATAGAAGATGTGTCCAGAATCATCAGTGGATGAATGCACACCATTGAGAAGAGATATTAACTTTTGGAATTTCGATCAAACAATCCAATCTCTTCCCATCTTTGATGTTTAGATTGGCCGGAATGATGTTAACATCATAGATGGGGAAATGAAATTGGATTGTCCTAATCCATGTTTGTATAACATTTATATAGACACATGAACTGGCAATGGAGATTCAAAGGGATAAGGAAAAGAATGAGAAGAAACAGGTGAAGGGTGAGAGAAGAGCATGATGCATTAGTTGTTAATACCCATGGAATTTCCACAGGTTCAGCTAGTCTAAAAGCATTCTGTGAATGCTGAATGAGAAAACCTGATTTCTCTTATGACTCAATGACTTGTGACTGAACATAAATTTCTCCTCTGACCATTTAAAAATAGGTTCCTTGGTCAACTTGAACCTTGCATAAGTACTTATTGTTTATAAATATTGTTGATTGAAAGCATTTGGTATTATTAACTTGTCTTCAAAGCTAAACAAACAAGTTTGGGGTATTTTGGGTGGAGTATCAGATTATTCAAGTTGGCAAAAACAAGATACTCTTTATTGGCGAATCGTCATGCTTGGTTAATTTGAATTTAAAAAAACCCTACAACAGTGGTTCTCAGTTCAAGGCCACATTCCTCTCCTTGTAGTCAGGGTTGAATGAAGCTAGTGTGGAGCCTGTAGCATATGTTATAAATGGACCCTAAATTAATAAAATTACTATGAATATTAAACACATCTATTCTTTTTTTACCTACATAGTAAAGTAACTAATTTTTTTCATCTGCTATACAGCCATATAAGATGGCAAATAAGCCTTGCATTTCAAGAATAGAATTACTTTGTTTTGATCTTTGTGCAGCCGTGACATCAGTTCCAAATACATTCATACTTATATGTTGTATAGATATAGATATCACACTCTCATTAATGACTGTCTTGAAATAATGACCCTAATTAAAGGTGATAATTAGCTAAAATTACCAACCTTAGCCACCCAGTCGTTCATAAAAGCTAAAGGCAGTATAGTACTATAGTAATAAGGTTAATGCAGAATCATTGAATCGGAATTAATAGCTGGCAAGCATTTAGAGCAGGGCCCCATAACATATGCTACTTTTACTACATAGTTAATTTGGAACAATTTCATCAGTTCCTCCCTCACTTTGAGTTTTTATCTGGTAATATTTTTACCATTATACTTTTCATTATATGTTCCTTTCCTGGGCTAAAACTCCTTCCCTACATTGAACTAAAAAGGCTTCAACTCTCTGTTGCTTTTTATAGACACTAATATAATTTTTCGTTTTTGTACATATGTAACATACAGCCCTTCCAAGATACAAAGCACCATTTGCCTCTGTTTGTTTACTTCAGAATGTCGCCTTCAGAGTTTTTGTAAATTGTTTGAGTAAATTTTAAACACCTGATGGTTTGACATTAGGTAGCCAGTTACCAGGAAAAATGTCAGTGTTAGCCTCTGGCTTGGCAAGAAGTCAGTCACATTAAATTTATGATCTATAGTAATAAAAATAGTAATATTTCAATAAATGTTAATGATGAAAATCAAATTTGATTTATAGAAATGAAACATTTTGAGGTACAAATAGTATAGAAGTGCCGGTCTCTCTCTTTCTCCCTCTCATATATATATATATATATATATATATATATATATATATATATATATATATATATAATATCATTGTTTGGATGTGAGGTGATCCGATAGAATGTTGATGAAAGTGACAATTGGAAGATGAAGAGAGAAGCAGGTGTTACATCTCAAGAATTTTAATTATCATGTGGGCATGTTTCAATGCATATCGATGGTTGCCAGCCATTCTTTTCTGAGAAACTTGCAGCAGTAGAGAGGAAATTGTATGCTGTTTTCGTGTTCAAGCAGGAGAATGAAGGGAGATGTTGTATTTGTGGTGGGATAAGAAGGGGCAGTGAGAGGAAGAATCAGGATGAAAATGGTCAATTCTCAGGGAAAGTTTGTTCGGCTGTGGGTTTCTCCTTAGAGAGTTGGTGTCTGGCATTTAATGGATAGGTGTTGACATATGTGGGATGGAAGTACTCCTTTCACCTTCCAATTATCACTTTCATCAATATATATATATGTGTGTGTGTGTGTGTGTGCGCACACTTGTATTGTGAGGATTTTGTTTTATTACCTTGCTTTATCTAAAGTAGTGGTACTCAACCTTTTCAAGGTGATTCCCTACTTTTGTCAATAAGATTACTAATTTCTCCTTCCCCCCCCCCTTCATTTTGAGTTGCAACAAAGAATAGTTTCAGATAATTATTTTATTTTGCATATAGTTGGACAGCTTTAAACTAAGAATTAATTTACTTTTATAATTGAACAGCTGCCGCTGTGTATTTGTTACTCAGAGAGAGCAAGCAGAAATAGTTAGGAACACATGATTTCTAATTCATTACAAAGAAAAAAAGAATTCTGCTTTCGAAACTGATATACACACAGAGACACAGAGAGCAATTAAAAAGCATGTGTGTGTATGTAGGGGGGAATGCATGAACAAAAAAGGGTCACATGACCACACCTAGCGGTATTGTTTAGCTCCTGAAAATCAGAATGGTCTTTATTGTCCAAGGTTGGACAAAGACCTCCCCAGGATTCACCACACCTCTCTATCGTGGGTGTTGCAGGACCAATATTTTTTTAACCTGTCCAGCTTGTCTTGCCATCTCATATTCTACTGGCTTCAATTCTGCATTTGATCTATGGGGATTCGTGTTATAAGTTGTGATGTTCATCGGTTGTCTGCTATTTTTGCAACATGTCCAGCCTATTGCCATTTGAGTTTCCCTAATGGTTCCTATGATGTCTCGGACTTCTGTTTTTTTCCCAAATATGTACCTAATTATTTTCACACTTTTTTTTTTTTCTCTAATCAATATAGACAGACATGGGAATAACAGAATAAATATGCCCTTCAGGTCACCTTACCCTACCTCCCCATTCATGTCATTTCTTCCCAAATAGTGAGAAATTCAGATTAGCTTAGTTCAACATCCAGGTATTGACTTTTTTTTTTTCTCTTTGAGTATGGAATATAAAAATTTTTCATGTGTAAAAATAAATTTTTTTTAATGCAAATAATCAGGTCATCCGTCTAGAATCTTCCTCAAAATGTTTTTCTCAGTTCAAGAGGCATTTTTGTAACTTTTAGAAGATCAACTCTTGCCTTGTGATTATAAAGGAGTAGAGTGTATCTTTTCTCTGTCATTCTATTTTTCAGATAGCTCTTTATTTACTTTGGCATTAAAAAAACTATCATTCAGCTGAAAATACACTCAGTGGAGCGAGCTAGTAAACTTGTGCAAGCTTTATAATTTCAGACAGAAAGTGATTATTATCAGCATGTTATTCGCAGAATGTTAGAAAAATGACACTTTTTTTCATTGGGTTGGGGTGGGGGCACTTTTGTATATTTTTCCTGTGGCCCCTACAACCTTGTATACACTTTAACATGATCTCTGGTCTTGTTCTTTTTATTTTTTTATTTCCAGGATTCATCTTCGATTTATGAGTTTATAGTGACAGTGGACATTCCCACAACCCTTAAGCCAAAAAAATTCACCACATCTCTTATTTTCACTTAATAACCTAATTTCCCCCTTGACTTCCGAAATTCCAACCTTGGAGGGGTTTACCCTAGGTTGGGAACCACTGGTCTGGAGGCATTGAATTAAATATATTTTTTTAAATTTCTCTCGTTACACATATAAATTTTATTTTCAGTTGTAGAAGACATGTACTGTCTGTTAAAATGTCTTAAATACCACTCATTTCATTACTATAAATTAGATTTGACTTTTTTTCCTCGCCAAAAGCCTAAGTTGACTTTAATTTCCCTAGCCAAAATTATGACTTTTTTTTCTTCTGGTAAATATTTTATTCATAAATTCTCCTAATGGTAGTGTCTTTTCAAGATATTTACCTTCCTGTTGTCCTGATAGAATATTCAAAGATTCCTGTATCAGATCAATCTTTCTCCAGAAATACTTGTGAATGTGTTCAAATCCATTTTCTTGATCTTAATCGGTAATCAATTATTTGTATTTACTGCATAAGATAAAAAAAAGGAAAATCCATCTGGAATTTTTCAAAGCTCTACTCTTTTTAAATTGATTTTGAGCTATGTTTTTGAATTGAATTACTGAATGTAATTCTGTCACTGCTATAACTTGTAAAAACATCATCATCTCCATCATCAGCCCTTTAGCACCCGTCATTGGACATAGTCCTTCCATGAAATTCATAAGACCTCTCTATCATGGGCATTGTGGGGCTAATACTTTCTGAACCTGTTCAGTTTGTTATACCATCTAATATTCTGCTGGCTATTGTTTCGTATATGATCTCCAGGGATCCATGTTGTGAACAAAGATGTCGAATTAATCACTTTAGATGTCCAACACTTGTCTGCCATTCTTGCAACATGACCATTTGAGTTTTCTAATGGATTCTACATCTCAGACTCCAGTTTTCTCCCTAATATGCTGGGATGCCTTGTGATGTCTCCACTTAATGTTGAGCATGATTCTCTCCTGTGCATGTAGCTTGAAGAGTATACAATCAATGCATCCTCTTGATAGAAGGAACCAAAGGGAAAAAATCAGCTTCTTAAAAGAGAATTATTTCACTTTCACTCTAATTTACCACTGTCAGGACTTACAGATTTAGAATAAATATGTCTGCATTAGACTATGAAGTATGTTTATCTACAAGTTTTTTAAATGAAAAAAAAATGTATTTTAGAATCTGATTTGCTTGGTGGCGAGGGTAGTTGTTCACTTCCCACTAATGTCATTCCTAGGTGAGACTTGTATACTGTCAAAGGCAGCTACCTTCATCATTCAAAAGATTATTGCAACATAGTCTTCTGACCCTCATTTACTTCCACAAGTGGTCAGTATTCAAGCCCTGGTAAAAGATGATTTTGATTGCTGATATTTAAGGTAAGAAGGCCCTCTCTCCTGTAGTAACCTCATAGTCTTTTTCTCTTGTGTTAAGGATGTTACCAAATAACTAAATAAGATTTCATAAAAGTGACAATATACAACTGTAAAAAAATAATTTAATTAACTCATTCACATTCACTCCAACCTCCTTTCTTTATATATCTATTTACATACATTTTTGTGGTCCTTCCACCACATCACTTATAGAATTGATACAACTCAATCTTTCTACTGTGGCGAGAATGGCAGACAACTGATGGACCTCACAACTCACAACATGGATCGCCTAGGATCACATGCAAAACTGAGGCCAACAGAATACAAGATGGAGAGATGAACTAGAAAAATTCAGAAAATACTGGCTCCATGATGCCCATGATAAAGAAATGTGGCGAATCCTGGGGAAGGTCTATGTCCAATGACGGATATTAAAATACTGATGATGATGAATCTTTCTACTCTCCTGATTCGGTCTTAAACAAAGTTTATCAAATACCTATAATGTATTTTAGAATGTTGTACTGCTAGTATCCTTCTTAGAGAAAAATGTGTAAAAGCTTGTAATTGCTAAGCTGATGCATTTTTTGTTATAATAATTTGAAATTTGCTAGACAAGAATATTTATCTTGTAAAAGTACCAAAGTTACAATTATACTATCATTTTTCTTGCTTGTATATATGATTGTTATGCTCTATATTAAGAATGCCACCCTGCCACAAAACATGACTGTTTTTACCCCTTTCTGACTGCAATATGCCACCTGTGTGGCCAGCGACGTTTTCTTACGTACACAATTGCTGTTTGTATAAACAGACCCCTACAGCTCCTGCCTCAAAGTGTAAATGCTACAATCCCATACGTTTGTCTTTTCTTTTTTTTTCAATCCATTCTCTTCTCCCTGTCCACCCACTATTTCAATGTAATGAAAACAGATAAGAATAGAAGAGGGTGCTTATGCTTGAATGGGAGCAAAAGGGACTTTAACCTTTCTATGTCATTCATTACTCCTTGCCTAAATCATAACAGTTGTATAGAAAGATAGCAAAAGTAATCAATAATAAAAGAAATTTATAGAGAAATATATCATGGAGAAATATTTATGTTAGAGTAATATGTCTGCATGTCCGTATTATATATAACTAGTGTATTGTTTATTTCAAGGGACTTTATGGTGTGTTGAGCAACCTGTTATAATTGTCATGTAAAATAATTTCCCGCCTGTTATATAACACTTCCACTTCAAAGTATCTCGGTCACCTCTCTTCAATGTTGCCAATTTAGATGTTTTGTATCTAGATTTAGATAATTCTGAAGAGCGGAGGTCAAGAGGGATAATTCATAGAAAGTATGAAACTATTACATAAGATCTATAATCTCTGATCTTTTATTTCTTTTTATTGGATTTCTCGAGGACCACTGATCCATGAAACTTCAAGCTCAACATTGCAATGCCTTGTGTGTCAACTTTTATATTTGATGAGTATCAACTTTGTACAATTACCTATTGTCAAGTTATCATGGTACATGTACATAGATACTAAACTCTGCACTGTCTTGTATGCTGACAAATATATCTGGTGGCTGTCAACTTCCTACAATGGCCAGTCGTGGAGTGAACACAGAACATGCACACAGACACATTTCTCCAGTTGTGGTGAGCTGAAACTAATTATTTTTGTAGCAAAGAGATAGCATGCAAATGAAATTAACTGGGTTCATTTCATTTTTCTAAAATTTCCTGAAGTTTGCAACGATGCAAACAAAAAAAAAGAAATAAAAACCATAACTTCAGCCAAACAAAGGTCATGTGCAACAAACACGTCAAAAATGAATGTACAATGATCAAAATTGAAAACACAATACAAGAGAAAGTAGACCACTACATCTACCTAGGACAACGAATCTCTATGAGACCCTCAAAAGAAGAAGAAATCAAGCAAAGAATCACTCTACAATTGCAAGTCTTCGGCAGAGCAAGCTTGAACTTCAAGAAAAAAATCCCATTAGTCCTAAAAAGAAGATTGTATAACCAATGCATCCTCCCAATAGTCACCTATGGAGCTGAAATATGGGACGTAACCAAGAGACTGACCCTCAAACTGAAAACCATGCAACTTCTACTTGAAAGAATTATGCCCAACCAAGGAGAGATCACAAGAGAGCACAATATATTGTGGGAAAAAACAGAAGTACGAAACATCCTAAAATTCATTAGAAAACTCAAATGACAATGGGCTGGTCATGTAGCAAGAATGGCAGACAATATGGATTCCAAGAGTTTGCAAGTGAAACCAAGAATGGAGTGACAATCTAGACAAGTTTAGAAAGTACTGGCTCTGTGACACCCACGATAGAGAGATCTCGTGAATCCTGGGGGAGGTGTTTGTCCAATGATGGACGATAAAAGCCTGATGATTATGATTCCCATAACATATCTTGTGACGTATTTGCCTAAATTAATGTTCTAATTTGCTTGATTTATAAATAATCTCTCATTTATAGCGCTAAAAAAGTTTGAGGCTTCTGAGTAGCTTTTGTGAGTATTTTATGTGGCTTAAAACAATGATTAGAGAAGGATGCCTTCAGAAATATCCCATGAAAAATTTAGGAATTAAAAATGCTGTGAGAATAAAGCGTTTTCTTCATACCTCATACTCAAGCAGATAATATCATTAAAGATTTTTTTTTCTCTTCCTATTTCCTATTCCAGAAAGAATTTTGTCACTGCTTTGAGGAATTGGAGGGCAGGGATGGTGTTTTTTTCGTTACTCCCATGCGGCTGAATATAGCTATCACAGCTCACTGTATTTTTGTTGGATCTCGGCTGTTATTATCTTCTCAAGATAATAACCTAATAACGTAGAGGTAGCCAGTGAGGGTTAAAGGTTAGTTTGTGTTGGGATGAGTTTTTTTTTTTTTCACTAAACGTTTCTTTAGCAAACAAAAATACTGCGAGTTGTAATAGCTATAATTATTCAGAGAAAAGAGCTGGAATGAGATACATTTAATTGTCTACTCACTTTCAGCTCTGAAAAAAATACTTTTTTTTGTCCACGAGGACCATATCTCAAAAATGAAAGTGTCAAAAAAAAAGGATGCTTCTATCATGATAGGTGACTTTCCATGCAATCTTGAAGAACTCTTTGGAATCTAGAATGGTGGATTGGCAGTTTTTTCTTCCTGAAACTTGCCTTTTCTTCATGATAAGATAAAATAAGATATTTAGCTAGTAAAATTTATGCACATATATATATCCTTTTTTTTTCTAAATTGAATTTTTTTTCCGTTTTTTTGTTAGATGTATAATTATCATACCCATTTTTAAAGTTGTTTATTATTTTAACTTTTCTGGATCTTTATTCCAATTGTTGATAACTCTTTGTGAGAAGGAGCCCCTTTATTAATTTTTTTCTGCAATGTTCTTTATGTTTTCTCTTTTTCCTCTCTTTTATTCATTATCAAGTATTTTCTTGATGGGATGTTGTTGATGCCTTTTATTATTTCAAATGTTTGTGTCATGTCTCCTCTTGTTCTCCTCTCTTCTAATGTTGTTAGTTTTAATTTTTCTAGTCTTTCTTCATAGGGGAGGGTTTTTTCAGTTTTGGAATAAGTTCTGTTGCTCTTTTCTGGGTATTTTCCAATTCTTTTGCCATACTTAATCTTTCTGTCTCACTACACTTCTTTTTCTCATTGTAGAAGACATTTTAATGTCAACTGTCAACAGTTTTCTTCAGTTTATAAGTAAGTTTTACTGCCTATCTATGTTTTGCACAATAGAGCTAGAAGGCTGAAAATTTGAGCAGTTTGACTTCAAGTCTAGAAAAAACTTTTCTTTTTTTTTCTAACCCTGCCCCCTTCTGTAGGTTTTTAGTCGAGGTTCAATCTACTATGCATATCAAATTAGTCCTTTGGTTTCTGTCTAACAGTGTTCATGCTTGTTTTTGTTTTTTTCTAATTCAGACTTTCTTTTTTGTGATCACTGCTCAACAAAAGGCGAGAGAAGTGATTCATTCATCAATCACCACTTTTTCCAATTTTTTTAATTGATTACCCCAACTCGGCATGCTGCAAAAATATGTTGGTCACTTGACAGTTTCTATTGAGCGACTAACTGACCACTCCTGATTTTATTAAATGAAGTACTGCCAACAACTTTTTTGAGGTGTTTCTTTCACTGCTTATCACGACTACTTGGACTGTAAGTCTATGGCAGCAAGTAGACAGCATCGATTGGGAAATAAAGAATATCTCCAGACAAGACTCTTAACCTTTCAACTCAGGAAGCTTACCTGTATACGATGCAAAGCCTGCCTATTTGCGACAAAAAGCGACTATAAAAATTATGATGGAAGAAATATGTACAAGTCATTAATGAATAATGTTTGACTATGCTTCATTTAACAAAGAATAAATATGAGATAAATTAGATTTTTTTTATTGGTAGTAAAATTATCTATATTACTACCATTAATACAACTAGAGTTCATAAAAACAATAAAGAATAAGGGACCATATGATAAAGAATAGGTTCAAGGGTTAGATTTGGTTTTCTGCCAGCTGTAAAAGCACTGGTAGCTCAATTGGTAGAGCATTTGTTTGTACATATACAGGCTTCTTGCCTATAGATTATTTCTCATTCCCGATTTTATCGGGACATTAATTCCATTGGCTTTGTGGAGTGGAATAAGCTTCTGGCATAGAAACTGCATCATCAAAAAGTCAGTTTTGATTGAGGTTGTTTGCATTCAATTTGTATATATGCCCTTGGGGGAATAATGAATCCTCTTCTCCCCAGACACTGTTGGAGCCCTCTAGCCTTGTAAGGCAGTCCATCTAAGAGGAGATTAGAAGATTATAGCATAAGGATTGGCAGTCCCCATAGCTAGTCCCAAGCTTGGGTAAAGTAGGAGAGTTAGGCATGGGGCTGTCAAGTCCAACGTGTAAAAACTTACTTGCTACTGAAACCAGATTTTTTTATCTTCAGGAAATAATTTGGGTGACTCCAGTCAATCAACTTTTTTGCTCACCCACCTGTTTGTTAGAAATCTTCAGTCAAAACTGTCAAGATAGGTTTCTTTAGTTTTTAAGCAATTCTGCCTGTCTGGCAATGTATGTATTTGTGCTATGTGTACAGGCCACACCAATGGAGCCAAGGAACTGTTAATTAGAACATTCACTTATTATGCCTAGGAAAAAAATTTTTTTTTCAACTTCCACTTGAAGTAAATTTTCAATTCTAAGTTCAATTCACAATGTAGATATATATTGAATTGATCCCTTTTAGGTATCTGTCAGAGTTCATACGTGTCTGTTTGTTTCTAAAATTGGACTTTTTAATGATGCAACAAAAGGTGATAAATAACTTATTCATTGATCACAGTTACTCCTTTTTGTTTTTTTTGTACTTGATCACCCCCCCCCCCCAAATGGTATGCTGTCAGAAGACGTTTGTTACATGTCAGTTTCTATTGAGTGACTGACCAGACCTGTATTTATATTGTTTAATAATTTTTGTTCTTTATTTTTACTTGTGCATTTTTTTTCCTTCAGACTTTTATGAATTTTTACAATGTTTTTTCTTCCTTTACAGCGGTGGCTCCTGCTTCTGATGAGATCATTTCTCCTAACTATGATTCTATGAAAACTCGTCCAGTTGTCATAGGATTTGAAGGTTTTCAAGGTATGGTTTTTCCATCTTTTTCTCCCTTGGGTTATTGTGTAACAATAAAATAAAAATAAATGAAATTTTCTGTTGCCATTTCTTGGAGGAGCAGCGTGATGTACCATTCACCAGCATGGAACACAAACTCTGCAAACAGAGTTTGAGCCTCGGACAATGATGTTTACAATCATTTTGTACTCATTCCTTGGGAAAGACATGGATTCACTTCTCACAGGTCGAAGGTTACTTTTCTCATATTCCTATCCTTTTTTTTTTCTTTTTTTAAGAAAATAAACTTCTGAACTTGTTCAAGTGGAAGAGTCCATTATTTCGAATAATGTATTGGAGATATCAGCAAAATTGTTAACTTTCAAGTGGAAGAGTATTATTATGGACAGAAAAACAGGAAAAAAATTATTGTACTTCATAGATATTGGTCGCAGGTTTGATTTTCTGCAATAGCACCATTTTCTGTAATTGTTAATTCTATTTACATTGTCCAGGCCAAGTGATGCATCAATCATGCAATGACGGGAGATTATTTCAAATTAGAGTTTCAATATAATATAATGCAATTTATAATCATATATATATATATATATAATAACACTTTTAGTTGGAAATATTTTTCTTCTTGCTGTATTTGTACAATATTGGGAAAATTTAAATGATAATTAGTTGTCTAATTAAAATTACTTTTGATATAAGAAATTTTTTAATTTGGAGGAATATTTAAACTCTGAAAGCCATAAAAAATTAGAAATTTAATTCTTATTAGTTATACAAATTAGAAAGTATCAATTTCATTAGTACCAATTGGCAACTTCATCAGCAGATCAACAGCAGTTTCCAATTCTTACATTCTAACAAATTACAGACAGATTAAATCAATTGATGCTTACACATTTTCCTTCTTGATAAATACAAGTCCAGGTATCCCTACAAAAATTGTATACACATCTTTATATCAGATATCATTAGAAAATGTCAACATAGTTTTCTTCAGTTTTTGAATATGTGTATCTATTGCACGTAGTGTCTGTACCAATAGAGTTAGGGGGCTGAAAATTTAAACACTTAAACAAAGAGAGCTGATCAATGATTATTCTTAGTGTTCATTAGTTGCAGAGTATCTATAGCCACATTGTACTTAGAATCTTGAACAGATTGAAGACACTCACTAATGTACTTTTTGTTTACCATTGCTATCCGAAATTAGAGTTGCTAGTTTGTGTTTTGCAGCGTTCATGCTTGTTTTTTTGCTAATTTAGACTTTTTTTAGTAATCACTGACCAACAAAAGGTGAGGGAAGTAACTAATCCATTGATCAACTATTTTCCCAATTTTTAATTGATTACCCCCTGACATGGAATGCTGCCAAAAGATGTTGGTCTTGCAATGATTTCGATTGAGTGACTTACCAAATCTGTGAGTGAGTTGTTTGAACTCTTTCAAAAGAATAAATGTTGTAATGAACATCAAATGTTGGAAACCATCAATCACAACTATCATAATGGTCGAAATCAATGTAAGTTTCTTAGTTGGTGTGGCTGGCATATACAAGCTGTACTAATGGTGTTTAGAGGGCTGGAAATTTGAACATTTGCTCCTCATGTCTAGAAAAAAGATTTTTTTTTTCGTCCTCCTCCATCCCACAATATGTTTTTGGTGGAGGGCTCACTTAACGAAGTGTGTTTTTGCCATATTGGTCCCATTGTATTCAGCAATGTTCATGCTTGATTTTGCAAACTTTAAGTGGTCACAACACAACAGAAGGAGAGAGAAGTAATTAATTTATTGATCAGCCTTTTTTCCAATCTTTTATTGATCACCCCAAACATGGCATACTGCCAAAAAACATTGGTCACATGACAGTTTCTATTGAGTGATTAACTGAAACTTTATCTTTTGTAATTGGGAAATGATTTTCCTAATTTAGAAAAAAAAATAAAATGGAAGGAAGTATAAATAGTTTCTTTTATATTTTTTTTTTGAGAATTTTGAACACTCCAAGCATAATTCAAATGTAAATGTTGAATGCTTTTCTCACTAAATTTCATCATAACACAGTAAGAGCTAAACAGAGAACTACTTTCTAGGTCACATTTCATTCAACTTTTCACTTTGCTGATATTTGACACTTCTGATAGATATTTGGGAATAAAGCTGAATATCATCATCCAACTTTTTTCACTCCCAGATGAAAAAGCCTTACCATGTCTTATCCCACAATCATTTTGAACGTATGCGGCATACTAGGTTGTCACTCTACCTTACTTTAATCAGGGGCTTATATATTATATATAATAAAGACTTATCAATCTCTAATTAAGTTGTTTAGGTTAACTGACTTTCTGATAACCACCGATAATTCATAAAATCATACTGTTTTTGCTTTAAGTGATACATGAATTATTGATGAAAATTGATATTACCTTTTCTTCATATTGTTCTCTTTAAAATTTATTCAAGGAACCGACAGAACTGGCTTATCTAGTTTGATTTCCATTCCTGGAAATTCATAGGCAGCTGAATCATCTGGTTAACTATCTCATCTTAAATCATAAGATCTTAATCTATCAAAATTCTTGCAAGGCTTCTAGTCATTTCTTGTCTGCGTTTTTCTTTGTCTTTCTCCTCTCTAAATGCATGCATCACAGGTGTTTAGTAGGTTTAAAATGGTTTGGGATTTCAAAATGGACATTCTCATGGAAAAAGAATTCACAAGGTTGAAATATTTTCAACTGTGACAAAAGTTGACAGTTCTATAGCGGCCAAAAATTTTTTTTGTTAAGACCAAATTTGAATGGGTTCATAGTGTTTTTAAGAAAAGGATTTCTATCCTTTTCTTTTTTATGTCATACTACATCATATAATCTTTTTTCCATCTGTCTGTGGCCTGCACCAAGTGTTCTGGCTTGGTCGTGTCTTTTCCTCTCTTTCACATAATTAGACCAGCTATTATTGCTTTCCTCACCTATTCTCTCCTTTGATGGTACCCTACATGATGAACTTGCATCATGTTTCCTTTGCTTCAGTAGGAAGGAGAGCTCTTGACCTTGAACCTCATATGCATATTGGTCTTGTGCTTTAATTAGGAGAAGCAGAGCAATTTCCTCAGACACTTTATTCCAAACACCTGGAGTCCTCTTTCTATTTCTTCCAGCCATATTCATAACTTGCATCCATATAGTAGGATTGAGAGCACCAGAAATTTGAAGAACCTGTACTTGGTAGGGAAGTTAATGTTATTCTCCCACATTCCTTTGAACCTGATCATTGCTGCACAGACTGTTGCGATCTGAATGTAGATTTCTTCCGTGCAGCGTATAATTACTGAATTGCTAAAATTGCCTGTGCAAGATCAAAAAGACTGTGATTTGCTTTGTGAGATTTCTTGATATCACTGATTTAATATTTTGGATGATCATTAACTGTCTAATTTTTCTTTCATTTATAGGTGTGAAATTTTCAAACGTATTGTGTCTTTTGATGATAAGTCTTACCTTCCTGATATGATGTATACACTTTTTTTTCCTTTTTTAGATGAAGCATTTTCATTATTAATGTTTTGCTATTCTTTTAATGGTGTTGTAAAAAGCAATAATGAATCTACTCTTTGACTGCTAGAGTAGCTTTGGCTGCAATGTGGCTTTTTGGAAGCCCCTTTATTTACTATGTGGCCCTATTTGAAAGTGTATAGACCAAGTGAAAATGATAAAAAAGCAATTATGGAGTAAAACTGGCAAGACAATGGTGTGTTACCAGCTAAGTGTGAAACCTTGACATTCTGTAGAATGACTAGCATTTCATGAGAAAGTATGAAATAAGCTTATTTCATTCTTCTACATACTTTACCTGGGGTTTTAATGGAGTGCGTAGGTTTTCTATAGAATGTCTGGTATTCAGATAGGACATGAAGATTCACGATATTTTGGCCATCATTGTTGATGTCTAAGACTATATATATCAAGGGCTGTTAAAACTGTTTTATGCCAGATTGGAGTTTTGTATACAAGAAAATTTTATTGGCACTGGAAGACATTGCGATTGATAAATAAATCTCACTTGGGCTAGCTCTGCAAATATTTAAGTGCTAACTGGGAAACTGTTTAAGTGCAAATGTCAGACGGTGTCAAACAAAGAAATGTTTTTGTGTTCAGAACAAGAAAACGAACAGACTCTGTTCAAAATCTGTGATGTAATATATATATATATATTTTTGGTAACATTTGCCAACATTTCTTTCTATAATAGTAATATTATTAATACTAAAAAGTATTCATTTCCAGTTCATTTTTTGAATTAATCACTGTTATGTCTAAAACTAAATTACATGATCACTGCATCAAAAATAAAAGGAAGAATATTGTCTGAAATGCAATATAATTCATTGGCAATTGAAAAAGTTATATATGTATTAGTTATAAACACTGTTTAGCCTGCTTTCCTTCTTTTCTGTGTTGCTATTTTTTATCTTGATAAATGATTTTTAAAAAAGGAATGTCAATCATCACCATTCTCTTAGCGTCTGTCGTTGGATGTAGACCTTCTCCAAAATTTGCCGGACCTCTCTTTCTTGGGCATTGCTGAGCCAATACAGCAGCGATTGTCTGATGCTTTGCAACATGTCCAGCCCATTGCCTTTTGAGTTTTCTAATAGTTCTTATGATGTCTTGAACTCCGACTTTTTCTCTGATATACTGTGCTGTCTTATAATCTCTCCATGTGAGGTTGAGCATTATTCTCTCATGTGCATGTTGCATGGTTCTCAGTTTGAGGATCAATCTTTTGGTAAGATTCCATGTTTCAGCTCCATAGGTGACTATTAGGAGGATGCTTTGGTTGTATACCCCTCTTTTTAGGACTAGTGGGATTTTCTTGTTTTTGAAAGTCAAGAAGTGTGACATAAAAAAAGAAATAATTTATTTTTCTGTCTCTCTCTTATACAGCTTTCTTTCTTTGTAAGAAATGCTGTCCTCAACCACTCTCTCTTTGGGACAATTAATTCCTTACAAATGCTGTTAACATGTCTTTAACATGAAATTCCTATCATTCTTAGAACTGTCGACTTACATTACAGATAAAAATGTACTACACAATTCAAAAAGTCATTCAAGTTCAGACTCCTACAATAAATAGTTGACTAAGATGATGCAATGTTCATCAAAATATTTATATTGAGTCTAGGTTTCAGATATCAGTTCAATTGAAAAATTTTCTTATCTCTGTATTTTATTATATTTTTGATTAGTTTAAGTTTCACAAAATTCAATTAGTGATGAAAGATCTAACTCCTATTGTCTATACTTGGCCTAAAAAATGCTAGACATTCCATAAACTATGTAGGCATTTTATTAAAATTCCATAGGTAAAGTATATAAGGTCAAAATGAAATAAGCTTGTTACCTACTTTTCCAGAAAATACTAGGGATCTTATAGAATGCCTATTGTTTTACACTTTGCCAGTAACACATACATATTTCGTATTCAAATGAATTTTATCTCTTCAAGTTAACAGGTATGGAACATTTGATCATAACCTTTAGAGCTTTTTATCACTAATTTAGTTTCTTGTACTCTAGTAACTGAACTGCTACTAAAGATTTTGAAATGTAACGTGTTTTTCTCAATCTTTCATTTCTACATGGTCAAATTTCTACTACCACATTGTAACTGTATAATGCAAACTTCACACATTTCTATAGATATGCTTGAAGATATGTTTAAAATGCAATTCTTACTTCACATCAATGCTCGTCTTCTGTGAAGGAGGGTGGAGAGAAAGAATTTTCTCAGACCTACTTTCATTAGATATATTTTATAATGCAAATAGACCTGGGACTTCGATATTTTTAGCTATGTAGTAGATAAGGGTTTAAGTCACAAAGTATCCACCAGAAATATGAGGTGGATAATCACTAATGAGAAGTAAATTAATATTGGTTTCTCCTCTATGCGAAAGTAGAGCATTCCTATGAAAATCTTTCATAAGCGAAAATGACATCAAGGGAAGAAGCAATACCAATTAATTTATATAGGAAATTTGAGCATTTCCTGATTTAAAAAATGGTGTGTAAGGCTGTTCTTGGAGGTTAGGGTAAGAAAAAAAGACTGAATTGTAAGAGAGTGAGATGTAGAATGAGCACATTGCCTTTAGAAGGGGATATTGCAAAACAAACGCCAACTTTGCTTTTCAGGAACTGTGTTTTGTTTTGTTTTTGTTTTTTTTTGTTATTTTCAGTCTAATTACTTCAGGAAATTTTAAATCAGGCTAAATAAGAAATTAGATTTAGTTTTTAGAAAAAAATTAGTCTGAACATTCGAAGACGAGGAAAATACTTGGAAATTTCACCGGTTTTTTCTATTAACTGCAAATAAACTGTGCTGACAGTAAAAATATAAATCATAACGAGATGCAGAGGACATTATAGAACCAGAAGACACAGAAAAATGTTAAAAATCACCTGAAACATGGCAACTATTCTCCAATGTGGACAAATGCATAGTAATATATATAGGGAAAAAAAACAATTAAAAACTACTTCATTAACAATGAAAAACTGAAAAAGACAGAAAATGAAAGAGACATAGGTGTAATCATATTCCCTAATTTTCAAACATACAACCTCTCAAAAATAATTGAGAAGCAGTTCAAATGATAGGTATAAGAAGATCCAGATTCGACAGAACCTTCAGTACTATACATGACATATATCTGACCACACTATGCTGTCCAAGCATGATATCCGCACTTCAAAAAGGATATCAGAGAACTAGAAAACATAGAGAGAAGGGCAATGATATTGGTTCCAGAACTCAATAACCTTCCATGTGTAGACACTCCAAAAACTAACGACTCTAGAAGAAAAAATAACAAGGGAAGACACGGTACAAATATATGAAATAATAAAAGGTGTAGACGACATCCAACCAGGAAAATTCTGTTCAATAAACAGAGCAAAAGCAACAAAATGTACTAAGTAACCTGCAAAAAAGGACGAGAAAATCTCTTCTATTAAAGAATAATGAACAACTGGATCTTATTAGTACACCATGGCCTGATTATACTAATAATGAAAACAGTGAACAACTCCAAGGACAAATACAACAAATACATGACTCATAAAAAAAAAAAACTTTTGAAGGTAATAAATTCAAGAGGTGAGATACAAGCAGAAATATGTACATCATTTTTACTCACAGAATTTTCATTGTTCATGTGGTAATGCTTTAGTAGATAAAGATTTTTTCCAGGTAGCATATGTTCGTTCAAATGTGATTATCTAGATTATAAGGCTCTGATTCCTCTGTTTGTAGCTCTGTTACGGTAGCATAACGAAATTTGTTAGCGCGATATCGTTAAAGAGCTTCAATCAGGCCACAGGTTTGAGAATAATTGATTCAAGTATCATTTGACATCGCTTTGTCCAAGGGAGATAACTACAAGTCTATTGGTTCTTACTTGCAGTTCTTTACAAGAAAAGAAAGTGAATAAGCAAATAATTATTATATAAAATCTGTGACAAGGAAATAGCTTGACATTGAGCTTAAAGAGATGTTGAAGGTGGCTTTTAAAAGAGTCAAATATAAAGAGCATTAGCATGTGGGAACTTTTTGGTTAAGGGGGGGGGGCAAGAGGCTTGATTTGCTGGAAAATCTATACATTTTTGCCTAAATTACACTGATTTGCCCCAAATTTGACAATTTTGCCAGAATTTGATGGGGGGATTTTCCCCCAACCCTGCTCATGATAAAGAATAATGTTTACTATTGATTTGATGGTTCTCATTGAACCATACAACGTGCACATGGAAGGATTATGCTCAACCTCACTTTGAGAGACCACAAGATAGCACAATACATCTGGGAGAAGATAGGAGTCAGGGTCATCATAGAATCCATTAAAAGACTCAAATGGCAAAGGGCTGGCCATGTTGCAGGAATGGCAGATAACTATTGGACATAGTGACTCACAACATGGATCCCCAGAGATCGCATGTGCAATAGAGTATTAGATGGAGAGACGAGCTAGACAAATTCAGAAAGTACTGGCTCCACAACGCCCACAATAGAGAACTGTGGCAAATCCTGGGGAAGGTCTATGTCCAACGACGGACCTTAAGAGACTGATGATAATGATTGCTATATTCTTTCACCAAGACCCGTTGAAAATACGGTATTTAAACTGAAAAGAAGTTGCCACAAATCTTAAAGGAAGAAAATCAATAGTTTTAAAATGGATATAATCATGCCAAGCAGCTGTGTGTATTGTAACATGAATATGTTTAAAAGATAAATTTCAGTAGAAACCAATGCATGATCCACGTCTTTTGGAAGCATGCCGTGTTCAGGATGATTAATTAAAAAATTCAAAAATGGGATGACCAATGAATAACTTATTCCAGCCTTTTGTTGGATCACTAAAAAGTCCTGATTTAAAGAAAAAAAAAGCACAAACACTACTGAATGTAAAGGGGCCAATTTAGCAGAAAATTATCTCGTAAATTGGACCCCCGCTAAAAACCTGGATGGTAGAATTTAAAGAACAAAACAAAAATTTCTTATTGACATAATAGAGAGTCAATGTTAAATTTTTCCTCTTGCTCTGATGGTGCAGCCTGTAGGTATGACACATATATAGGCTGTCAGCAAAGCAGTACCACTTAAAATAAAACGAAACCTATATTGACGGCTTCTGGTTATTTTCTAACACATTATCAAAGAGAGCTGATCGATAATCATTCTTTGTGGTCATCAGTTGCAGAGTATCTGTAGCCACATTGTACGTAGCATCTTGGTCAGATTGAAGATGCTTCCGTGTGTACTATCTGTTTTCCATTGTTATCCAAAATCAGAGCTCCTTCAATAACCTTCCATAAGCTGAAATGGCATAAAACAATCTTGATTTTGTATGGGAAAATTCTTGTAGCATCCCAAAACCCTAAAATGGTGATGATGGTACATTAGGGTCATGAGTTGTCAGAGATTTGGGTGTGGAGAGATGCAAGAGATATAGAAGAGAGGAAGAAGATGCATGCTGCATCCATAATGCTTCCTGGCAAAACAAATGCTGATTGCTTTTTTTGCCAACAAAGCAAATACGAAGCAAGGGATACTTGTATTTTGGTAGCTTCACACATTCTGTTTCCATCTCTTAGGTATCTATAGACCTTTTTTCTATACAGTTCTTTTTCTATGCTACAATCATAAATAAGAGTAATTAGAAATGGTTGGTATTTAAGATCAATTATTTAGAAATTGTTGGTTGGCACCTAATTAGTTCCTTCTAATAAATATGTCATTTTTTTTTTTAGTCATTATAAATATTCAATTTGTAGAACATTTGCATCTTTGGTTTCTGGACAAAATTAGTATTGTGAGAATAAAATCAAAAATGAATTAAATAGTTTATAAATTGCAAAGAAAAAAATTGTCTGAGAGGTTTGGTGCTGTTTGTAGATCAGAGCTGGATTAAGCTAGAGTGGAGCCTGTAGCATATGTTATAAAGGGCCCTCCAAATTAGGAAAAAACACATAAATATCAAAACGGATACATTTTCCTCTTAATTAAAATTTTTCATATATTATACAGCCACATGAGACAAATATGTCTGACATTTCATCTTATTGTCTTATTTTGTTTCCATTTGGATCTTTATGCTGCGGCTATGACTTCAGTTTTGAATTCTTTCATATTTGTATGTCGTACATGCATGTAGTTGCTACCCTCCCATCAATTACTGGATTAAAATAACTCCAATCGAAGGGGATAATTGTTTAAAATCGCTAATCTCAAACATACACTCAGTCATCCATTAAAGTTGAAGGCAGTATAATACTATAGTTATCAAGCAATAGCAGGGTTACTGAATTGGATTCAATAGTTTGCAAGCATTTAGCATAGGGTCCTTGAAATTGTGGGGCCAGCCACTTTTACTACATAGTTAATTCAGGACTGATGTACTTGGTAAAGAAAAGAATCTTTGGAAATGGTAATATAATGACTGAAATCCTTGAGTTATGCTATGTGACATTAAGAAATGATACTTATCTTGAAAGAATAGAAGGAAGAAAAGATAGTTATTATACTGCAAAAGAATATTTTGCTGGAGAATCAGATTCCCTTGAGTAAGAGTAATTAGATTTGGGATATATTCGTTGCTAAAATTGAATCTTGAAAACAGAATAACCTGTGTTTATTTTTTGTGCAGTTATATACAATCTGTTAGTGAAAGCTCTGATATCACAGGTAGGGTTTATCAACACTTTCCAGTCCGACTAGCTAGATTCGACCAGACAGACACATCCATTTGTCTGCAACCAAAACTAATGATACCATTTGGCCATTGAGGGGTTTCATTATTAAATCAGCCCGCATATCATTGCAGCTTGCATGTAGTGGTGCTATGCTCCTAAATTAGCAGTATGATCAAATTTCAATACCATGACAACCAGTCATAGATGTGTGAATGCCCAGGAGGCCTTATAGGTCATTCTTCACTCTAATGACGTGTTTGGAACTGGGGAAATTTTTTTTTCTATAAGGTCTCATTAGGATTGTTGATACCTGATTTTGAGACATTATTGTAACATTCCATTACAGTTTCATCAATTATGTTTACATATTTTTAGCAACTTCATTGCATTTGGTTTCTATGGAAACAACTGAAACCAGGTATTCATGAGTAGAACTGCCTCTACCATAGACCTCCTGAAATATATATATGATACAGAGAGGTTAATTTGTGTAGATAACTCACTGTACAAATCACTATGGTCCCACAAATGGCCCGACCCACCAATCAAATGCTCTTCAGATTCTGCTCTTTCATGTGTATGTGTGTGTGTGTGTCACTGTATGTGTGTGTAACTCTGTGTGTTTATATGTGTGTAACTGCGTATGCGTGTGTGCATGTCTCTGGACACTCCTGGTCACATTTCTGGGACTGCAACCTTGAAAATTTGCATGAATACACCATGAGGACCTATCTAAATTTTTTTTTTTCCTCCATAAAAGTGCTTTTTCTGGTCTATATGGTAATTTTGAGACCAACGGTGCCCAAATCTTGCGCTGGTATCTATTTTTATTTGATTATATTAGATAGAAGATATCTTTTTTTTTTCTTTTTTATCTCCGATAATTAGTTCTTGTACACACGTGGGCTATGGTGATTGATTTGTGCAGAGTACAGATACTGAATTTAAATTTGAGATTTGACCTTTAAAAGTGGTGAAATTCAAGAATGAATCCAGGCTGGAAAGGGTTTAACAATACTACTAAGCTTTCATTCCTTCTGGTCATTATGTATGATATTGACGCTGTAAAGTCTGGCAGTAGGAGAGAGAAATTGTTAGGAACGGAGGCAGGCGTGACGGATAGAATGGGCTTAAGTGAAAAATGAGATGTTAGTAACTGTCAACTAAAACTGCAATGCAAGTTTCTTCAGCTTTTTAATTGGGTGTCCATGTATGTATACATGTAAGTATGTATCTTGCATGCAGGCCACACCAATGGAGCTAGAGGTCTGAAAATTTGAAGATTTACTCCTTATTACATCTACAAGAAAATTTTCTCTTTCGATCCCCCCCTCACAATAGATTTTTGTGCAGGGGGTTCAATTTGTAATGGTCCCTAAGTTCTATATCTGTTTGTTTTTTTCCAATTCTGACATTTTTTTTTAGTGATCACTGCCCAACAAAAGGTGAGAAATAACTTCTCTATTGATCAACCTTTTTTCCAATTTTTTTATTGACCCCCCCCCTCCAAACACGATTTCTATTAGGAGACCAACCAGACCTGTTTTCTATATATTACCAAAGACTTGTTCTGATTGACGCCTCCCCCCCCCCCCAAAGCTACAGCTTTGGACTATAGTCGCTAAAATAAAACTTAAAGATTCCCAAATGTTTTCATGATGATTCGCTGATAGTTAACTTAATGAAAAATACCTTATTTAGCAATGGAATCGCTGAGATCTCAGCTAGTTAAGAGTCATTCCACTTTTCACCCTGTTCTATCGGAAGGTGAGAGTGTGTTTTTTTTCTCTTTAAAATCAAACATTTTTTCACAGCACCTACTGAGGTGGAAAAGAAATTTATTGTTAATTTGTTGTTCAGTACTTTGTTGTTAGTTTAAATTGTTTAAAATAACTGGTATGTTAGAATAACCTAGGATGATGTTTTATTTAAGAAGCATCCTAATTACTTTTAGTCTCTTTTGTATGTCCTGATTTCAACTATGGTTCAGCTAACAAAAGATCAGCATGTGTGCATTTGATTTGAGCTGACTCAGGTGAATAATGCCAGACAAGTTAGAAGGTATTTGATGCATCCTTACTCGGATATTGAACCACAGGCTGTGTCCATAATTATGAGAAATAGAGAGAAATACAGCAGGCATGGTACCATTATAAACTGTAGTAGGGATAAGAGTTGAGGAATGAGGACTTCAAAATCAGCAGAAAATGTTGATAGGGTTCGCCGATTGTTGCAGAGTAATGGAGTTTTACCCTACTAAAGAAATGATCAGGGACCAGAAGCTCATTTTTTAGAATTGTGCACAAGGAAATTCATTTTCACCATATTTCTTCATCAAAAGGTAGACCTTGCATCCTACAGATCTTTCTTTAAGATTAAGTTTTTGCCAATGGTTTTTGGAAAACTGTGAAAGGAACAACAATTTCCTTACAAATTTGATTACGTCTGGTGCGGCAATCTTTCCCTTCAATTCCGAGTTCAATACAAGATGTATGATAGGTTACCATTGCTACAGTTAGGGACACCCTGAAAATCATTATATTGATTTTCAATAAGGGGCAGAACAGGTGATGGTATAGATTGGCTTGAGCAGAGATGGGAAACCTTTTGGACCCCATTCCGTTAATGGAAATTCTAAATGCCAAGAGTACCTAGATATAATACAGTACTATTTTATTCTGCAAGAATATACATTATAGCGGCAACAGGATGGATCCCCTGTTCAAACCAATCACCAGTCCATCAATTATTTGCTAGGTCAGTTTCCAGGGAAGGTGATCGGCAAGCAAAGAATCATTTATGGCCAACCATGATCACCAGACCTTGCAAAATTAGATTTTTTTTCTATGGTGCTTCTTGAATCACAAGATTTAAGATGTTCTTGGAAATGACCAACCAACAAACAATCAGCAATTAAAAGATGCTATCATTTGTCATTGCAAGGAAACTATTACGTCTGAAATGAGAAGAAATCCCTTCAATGGAATGGTCTGATGATACAATAAATACATTGCTGCAAATGGGGACACTTTTTCTGATGAGTAGGAAACAATCTTGTAATGGCCACTTCTGTTTTTCATTGAAAATCAATTAAAACATTGAACTCATAGTTTTTTGAAAATTCAGAATTCTTTTAGTGATCACCTCCCAACAAAAGGCAGCTGAAGTAGCTCATTTATTGATCAAACATTTTTCTTGGCGTAAGGTGTAAATGTTTGGATTTTCAGCCTTCTAGCTCAACTGCTGTAGCCTATACACATGATACATACATATCTAGCCAGCTAGATCAGCTTAAAAACTGAAGAAAACCTATTTTAATAATTTGGTTGATGGTCTCTGAGTATCTCATAATTACTATAATATGACAAGATGAAACATTGTCATAAATTCATGAATTATTCGCTTGTCCAATTCTCATACACCAGAGATCAATATGTCTCTCTCATCTAAATTAGGGAAATATTCGGGTAGCAAAAAGATATATATGTCTGGTACTCACTCGAAACTGTTATGCGACCAACATCTTATGGCAGAATGTCGAATCAGAGGTGAATAATTGAAAAATTGGAAAATCTAAACATTTACACCTTGTGTCTAGAAAAATACTTTTTCACCCCCATCTCAATAGTTTTTTTTTTTAAATTCTGACATTTTAATAATTCAGCAAAAAGTGAAAACCCTGTTTTCAGATTTTCTTATCAATCACCCCTAACATAGCATGCTGCCAAAAGATGTTGATTATATGACAGTTTTTGCTGAGTTACTAACCAGACCTGTTTTTTTTTTCTCTCAACTGTACTCTTGTGTTTTATAAAACCTGTTGTTATAAGATTAGAATTAATTGAAAAATGTTTTCATTCGCTCTGGCTGTGTGCCCAGGACTTTTACAAAGACCTCTATTCCACCAAACAAAGGACACAGAAAAATGAACTGGAAACACAAGCAGAGAGTAATCAATTTGAAGACTTCCCAGAAGTTACTCCACAAGAAGCTAAGCAAGCCATCGAACAAACAAACAAAGAAAGGAAAGGCCCCTGGACCCAATAAGATCACCATCAACCTACTCAGAAAAGCTTGAAAGTCATCTCAAGAAACCTTGCCATCCTATTCAACCTATGCCTCAAACAAATTAAAGTCCCAGAAGAGTGGAACACTGCAATCATACAGCTGTCATACAAAAAAGGAAACCCAAAAACCCTCAACAACTACAGGCCAATAAGCCTACTCAACTGCATCTACAAACTCTTCACCAAAGTTAACACCAACCAAAACGCTAGATGAAAACCAACCACGGGAACAAGCTGACTTCAGAAAAAACTACTCAACCATCAACCACTGCCATTTATTGAACCAAATAAAAGAGAAAGCAGCAGAAAATAGAATGCCACCAGCTGTAGCATTTGTCGATTTTGAAGAGGCATTTGATCCAGTGGAAATCCCAGAAGTCATTGACATAATAATACAACAAGGTGTTGACCCCGTATATATCAGCACTGCAACATACTTCAGATACAGCAAGTCCTTCATCAGGCTATTTGTAGACTCCAAACCCTTTCAAGTAGAAAAAGGAATGAGGCAAGGTGGTACCAGCTCACCCAAACTCTTCACAGCCTACCTCAAGATGATTTTCCAGAACTTAGAATGGGAACACAAAGGAATCTGGATAAGTGGAGAATATCTAAGTAATCGCAGATTTGCTGACGACATTGTCCCATTTGCTAAGAACCTTAATGATCTCCGAATGATGTCAGATGAACTAGATGAAGCCAGCAAGAAATTTGACCTTGACATGAACTTCAGCAAAACAAATGTTTTGTAAAACAAACATATTTGAGACAAAGACACAGAGATCAAAATTGAAAATACAGAGCTGGAGAAAGCAGACCCCTACATCTACTGAGGACAACAAGTCTCCATGAAATCATCAAAAGAGGAAGAAATGAAGCAAAGAATCACACAAGATTGGCAAGCTTTTGGTAGAGCAAGCTTGACTTTTGAAAAAAATAAAATCCCACTAGTCCTGAAACAAGGGTATGCAACCAATGTATCCTACCAATAGTCACAAATGGAGCTGAAACATAGAATCTAACCAAAAGATTAACCCTCAGACTGAAAACCATGTAACATGCACATGAAAGAATCATGCTCAACCTCACATTGAGAGATCAGAAGACAGCTCAGTATATCAGAAAAGACAGGAGTTCAATATATCATAGAAACTGTTAGAAAACTCAAATGGTACTGGGCTGGACATGTTGCAAGAATGGTAGACAACTGCTAGATATCACATCACAAAATATGGATCCTAAGAGATCAGGTGTGAGGCTGTGGCTGACAGAAAGATAGATGATCTGTTGAGTTAGATACATTCTTGAAGTACTGGCTCTGCAATGGCCATGGTAGAGAGGTCTGACAAATCTTAGGGAAGGTCTTTGCCCGATGACGGACATTAAAAAACTGATGATGATGGTCTGATTACAAACAGATATCCCTCGCTTTTGACAATTCACCATCCAAGTTTTAGGCTTTTACAAAAAAAGTAAAAATAGTTTTCAGCATTTGTTTTGCAGTGAGCTGTTTTAGGAGTGCACACCCTGTTCCCCACTCACCTAAACCCTAATCTCCTGTACCTCTAATCTCCAAGGACTTAGCTTAACACTGATCACTATTTCTGGGGTCTAGGAATGCTCAAAATGTTTTCCAATATAAATTAATGGTTTTTTGCTTTATGCTATATTGGTTTTTTAAAGGTTTTTTTGATGTGTCCACAAGCCTCTCTTGGATATCTGTCAGTCCAAGTTACTTTTAACCACAGAAATAGAAAGGAAGAAATGTTATATTTTTGATAGATCTGACGTCATCAAAAATATATCTATTCCGATTAATCTTTTCTTTTTTACCAGCTGATATGTCATAATATGATATTTTCATATCACAATATTTTATAATGAAAATATGAGAATCCATCAACTCAATGAAAGACTACTGGCTTTCTTCCTCCTCCAACCCCAAATGGTGGATGCATTGTTGAACTTATGGTTCTTGTTACATGAATGCTTTACTTTTAGTATGATTAGAATTAATTAGGAAACTTGTATATAGTTACACTGCAAATATGGCAGTGGGTAGGAGAAATGAGACTGTAATCCAATTGTATTTCAGCACTAATTACATTTGAACTTGTATGTCCACAAGGTTTCTGCTCTTTTTATTGATGCCCACTGACTCTACTGCTACTTTCTCACTTAACTTTCTGCACCTGTTCAGGAGATAACTTAAGTGCCAAATTTCGGAACTTTTCAAACAATTTTTTTAATTAAGGCGAGAAATATATATTTTTGTCGTTGTTTGAAAACTTTAGTCAATATCAGAAATGCTTACTTGACTACTCGTACAGATATTTGCATGTCTAAAAAAAAAGTTCCTGTAAATTGTTGTCCTTCCAGTGAAAATAATGAAAACCTTTTGCTTAGTCTGTAGAGTAAATCCTTGTTCCTTCCATGATAATGAATGGTAGCCATTTTTGATTCTTGTATTGTTACATATGCAGTTATTGTCCGGCTATCAAGATTAATACTTCTCTCAGAATGGTTGCGAACCTTTGCTTAATTCAATTGTTTTTATGTTAATCATTGGACACGAGGTGGTTCTGTCAGATTTCTGCTATAACGAAACATATTTATAGTATATTGGTGCAGTAATAAATCATAATGAACTGAGTTGGTATCTCAGTTGTATCAGCATTTGCATACGACCATCAATAATAGTTTTATTTTCCTATCTATCACTCTCTTACTTGCTGTTTGGGCAACAGATTATGTCTGCAAAAATAACTAGCCTTTTATTCTGCAACTTTTGTATTGTATACATAATAAATAAATTTGTAGCTATGTAAGATTTGTCAGTTTGGGTTAGTTGTGATTTCAAATCACAGTAGAGAAATGTTAATTTTATATATCAGCATGGTCTAATGTGATGGCACAAACAGTGAAGAGTTTATTCCCCTAAATTAGGTGAGGATTGTTCTTATTGCAGTAGGAAAATGAAGCCAACTCCATACTTAGACTAGAGTTTGACAAAGAGTGAGAAAGTTATAGTTAATGGTAAAGATTGCTTTAACTTGCAATGGCAATATCTTGTTTTATTTGATAGCAGCTCCTCATGAATTTTCCTGATAAAATTTAAAGCTTATTCGATTGAAAATATAGCAAGTCAAGACATGGCTTTCCACTTTATTTGGACTTGTTATCTTATGAAAGCTGTCGTCACATTTTTGTTTTGTTTGTTTGTTCATGTAACTCTAAAGCAGGTATATAAGATTAATGAAACCCTGACATGACTTGAATGTTTAACTGGAGTTAGACAGCCAGTGTATTCGTTAAGCTAACCTTACACTGCTCAAATATTGGGTGAAATTAAGTTGCTAGTTAGCAACTGATAAAACAAGCCTCAGACACAGGTGGCTGTTGCTTATTAGTTTTACTTGCTTGCCTGCCACTGCTTTTGTTTACATCCAATAGACAGTGCTGTGTAAAGCCAAATGGAAGGAAATATGGATCAGACTAGCAAATTGCACCAATCGATAATTTATCCATACATAACAATAGTATTTGATAGATATGATCTGAAGTAATGTTCTCCATATCTATTTAGCCTTAGCTTTGTATAGCTCAAAGCTAAATCAGGAGGAGAAATGAAGGTATGAAGATTGTTTAACACCAATCTTGCAAGCAGGGAAAGTTTGCCTAGCTTGAACATTGATGGTCTGGAGAAATACAAAACTATCTAACCTAAAAAGCTTGCTCTAAAACAGATCTAGCTACAATGCTGATGTTTCCATAGCACTTGGAATATGGAAATATTTGATGGAGGAGACTGGAAAATGCATGCTGACAATCTGGTGACTTGCTCAGGTGTTGTAGAGGAGTCAATGAAAAAATTGTTGTAGTCAGCTCACTCAGCTACACGAAATTGAAAAAAAGATATCATAGTTTGACATAAACAGTTGAAATACATGTGTGAAATATGAAATAGGGTATAATTCACTGATACTTAATATTAGACGGTTATAAACTGTCACAGTATCTCCTTCATTAGGTTGATAAAGAATAGGAGCCTTTTCAGCTCTAAAAAGGGATAAGACAAGATGATACCAGCTTACCCAAACTCTTTACAGCCTGCCTTGAGATGATAACATAAATATGCCAGTAAGGCTTATACAATAACGCATTGTGTACAGGACATCTTAAGTAATCAAATGAAATAATGCAGTATGTAAGGAACAACAAAGCACATATTTGCAAAAGCACCAAAATAGCCGGTTGACACAAAGGGTAATTGACAATTGACAATGATCTGTCCATTAAGTATATAACAATCAGTTAAGTCAAACTTAATTTAAAAGCATCAAAACTCTACCTCATGAGCACCCCTGCAACTTTCATTGTTCAGATTGTCCAGAGCATGGTCAGCACCAATGGCACAGAAAGATGTAGGTGCATTTTTGTTTACAATCCAGTTTACTTGTATCACCTTCTCATACACAGCTCTATATGTCTCCTGAACTGCCCGTATGAACACCAACATGTTGAGAATCATGTCCATGTATTTGACCATAACACTGAACAACTGCGTTTGATTGTGCTTTGAATCAAATTCTGTCATCATTTGTAAGAAATTTAGAGACTCAATGAGTTTTGTCATCTTGCTGTGCTTTTGTTTTCTTGTTCAATACTCCCATTTATAAATGCTTGTCATATTCTTTTAATAGCAGTTGAGAGTTCACTTGTCAATATCAGGATTCTCCTTTGGAAAGGCCACTTGATAAATAAGGAAAAGAACCTGCAGAGTGATTAGATATGCATCAACTCTCTCAACTTACAGGGTTATAAAGATCTGCTCCCGTCCATGTCATTGTTCTCATATGATCCAATGGTGTGAAGCTGAGCCATAACCACGTGCAGTTTGCCTGACCTGAAGATGATACGAGTCAGGTCATCACAAGCCATTTGTAGCTGCCTTGCAGGTTTATACAGAACCATATATAAGGATATAACTGTTTCTCTTTCAGTGCCTACTTCTTTCTCATTGATTGTCGGGGCTTGTATGAGTATAATTAAAAGTATTAGCCATTCATGTGCTGGTGCAGCAAGGAAAGAGGAGGCTCCAACTCTAGCCATGGCCAGCTTTTAATGAAGGAGTGAATAGTTGTAGATTATTTGAGAAACTTGGATCATCAGATTTTCTCGCGAAAAATCTGCGTAAGAGCCGTACAACATCAGGCAATGCAGAAGCCATAATTTTCTGCTTCTGTCTTCATCTCAAAGCATTGCAACTTTGCTGTTCTGAAATAAGCATAAGAATCAATTAAATAGTTTTCACAAAAACAATGTTATAAATATATATGCTTATATGTAGTTGTTCCTATTCAATGTGTATCTGCTAATCATAGGAATTTTAGAATTTTGTACCTCTAGAAGACTATTCATTTATATATTTCTCAACAGGTAAGAACTAAAAAAAGAAATATCATTATATAGATATATATATATATATATATATATATATATATATATATATATATATATATATATATATCTTTAGGGTTGAGCACTCTCAAGTAGGGCACTCGTCTACTATAAGCAACTAAGCAATGCATTCCCAACTCTGGATTGGAGCACTCTGTTAGATGGGAAATTATGTGTAAGTAAATATATTGTTTCGGTCCTACTGACCGTCCAGTTCCACGTAGCTCAATCCCTGCCTCTGGGTCAAAAGCAAAGGTTTTGAACCTACTTAGTGGTACTGGAAGGGATACTGGATAGTCTATAGTCACACTGAAGAGTTGTAATACAATGAAAGAGCACTCTGTGGATGACACAATTATTAATTATTATTATGATTATTATTATGATAATTATTATATATGCATATATATATATATATATATATATATATGCGTGTGTGTGTATGATAATTTGTCTGTCACACTCATAGTATAAGTAGCAGCCATCATACCCTCTTCTTTCCTTATCCCCTGATTGAACTGTCTCCTTCCCACCATCTTATTTAAGTACCTAACATTCTTTTCCCCTTTTTACCATCTTATTAAACTACCTAACTTTCTTTTCTTTCTTCCTGCCATCTCATTAAACTACTTAACTCTTTTCTCACCTCTCCTTCCAGTCATATCTAATATCTCTAGATGACATCAGCCAAGCTTATTGCTTTACACTTATAACCGGCAGCATAGTGACAAGTCATACCCTTGTTTTTAATAAAAGATAATTCATTCTCATGATGTTGAACTAGCTTTCGACTGAGCTAATGTATGTTTCTACACATGGATTGAACTCTCAACCTCCTGAGAATCACAGAAGCTTTTGCGATGCTTTTGGCCACCAAGCCATGTCTTTTATGACACTAGGGCTGTGCTTGCTTCCTCCCCATCTCTTAACATGTTCACCACTACTTTCGGTAGTACAACATTCTGTGCAACAAAACATGCGTGTCCTCTGAAGCATCCCACTAGGTAGAAACTGAGTTCTGCCTGTTGCCATAATTATTCATATTACCTTAAATAAACCATAGAATGTATGCACATGTGCATCAGAAGCAATACACAACATGCCACAAGATACTCATGTGGCAGTGACAGTATTAAACCTATCCTTTACTGAGCAAATTAGATTAAAAATTTGATTTCTATGATTCAATCTTCGTAACTGAATAGCAAGCAGCGATCACTGTCGGCCAATAGCTTCTGGTTGCTGTAGATTGAATTTATTTTTTATTTTTCTTTCATTAACTGTGAATTAAAAATATTTTTTCAGTTCAACTCTAACTCTGAATAAAGGATCCTTCTTGTCTGATTGACTTTATTTGAATACTTTCAATGCTACTCATTTTTCACAGTTATACTTTCTATTGTGCTGCCTGTTTTTTTTTTTTTAAATATGAAATGAACAACAGTATACAAAAATATATGAAATGAATATGTAAAAACTCATGTGGAAAAAATCCCATCGAAGAATAAATATGGTCAGAATGAATTCTATCCATAACATCTATGGCATTTTCCTCTGGAAAACAACTGCAATAGCATAAAAGAAACATCTAGATTTTCCAGAATTTAGATGTTATTTAAAAACCTGCCAAAATAAGACTAAAAAAAGGTTAAAGCTTTTTTCCTAAGATTGAAAAGAAACTTTTTTCAGAGAGGGTCTAGTTAAGTACTGAAGGCAATTTTCAAGTCTGTAGACAAAACAGTATGATCAGGGGCACCAGTACACACAAACTCACAAAACCCTTGCTACCTTTGGTGGCTACGGTCGTTCAATATCACATGAATTTAATAAATTGCTAAAATTTGATAATGTTCGTAATCAACATGAATTATCTTATTTATACAAATTAAGTGCTTTTTCTCATAAGAGTGAAAAATATACACTTTTATAACCATGTAGTTTCATCAAAGATATATAGAGGGTTCTGTCTGTATAGGAAGTAAAATACTGCCAGAAAGACTAAGAACTTTGTATTTAGCAGTTGTGGCCAAGGAATGTTATCTGAGGAAATCTTGGTAAAAAGCACTGAAAGTGTTGATATTACCTCAGTAAATAAAATGGCCTTTTCTCTTAGAACATTCATTTTAATGTGAAAAAAAAGTTGTGTATGCTAGTACACATTGTAACACAATATCTTGGTGCCTAAGAAATCTGCGATAGTATAATAAGCATCCTAATTCTTCTTAAAATCATTTACATCAGTTGACAGCACTACATATTCTGGTAATCCATTCCATAGACCCACCACTCTATTGCTAAAGAAGAATTTCCTGATAGTCAGTCTACTTGTGTTCCCTTCTGGTAAAAATACTTTAGGGTCTCTGTCATTGTATTTTGGAATATTGTAAAATGGCTTATCATCTAGCCAAGAGGTCAGGAAACCTGTTTGGAGGCAGGCCTGATTAGAATTATTTTTATGCCTTGCAGGCCAAGGTGAATAAAGAAAAAAAATTAAACAATGATCATTAAAGGCTATTGATATGGCTTGTATTTTGCTTATTTTTATTACTTCAGTGTCTTTAGGGTTTTTTTTTCAAGAGTATATACCTACCTAATCTTCCATATACTATCAATCAATAAGAACTGTGGAATTCTTTTTTGGGGACAAAAAATTGCTGGATTCGGGTTTATATTTTACGTATATTAATAGAACTGTAGGGATGCATAGTATTAAAACATTTTAAGCTATGAAATATTGATTCATTTGAAGCCGCTGCAAAGATGGGATGATTGCTTTTTATTTAAACTGAATTTTTTCTTCCCTAAAAGGAGGAAGATAAAGAATTTTTGTATGAATGTCACATACTCAATTGAGTCGGTGGGCCAGATGGAATGAGATTGGCCTGCAGGCCGTAATTTGCTGAACTCTGATCTAGCCTCTTGAGTAAATCTTCAGCTTTCATATCTCCCATCCAACTCTATAGATGAACAGTGTGACTTTTTCTGTTTTTCTGTCTGGAAATATTTCCTATCAACCATTTGAAACCACAGACTTTTTTAACTGAATAAGTTCAGTCACTTTTTGATAAAACTTCCGATGAAATTGATGAGACATTGACATTTATTTCCACTAATAACAGCTTTTAAGCTATTAAGTCTATTAGTAATTGAGGGGATATGAAGACACCGCTTGAATTTCACAGAAACATAGACAGATATTCGTATCAAATCTAGGTGTAATTTGCATGGGAAAAAAGCACATTTGATTTAAACTGTAGTTTGTTGGTGTTTTCTTTCCTATCAACCCTCAGGAACTGCATTAAAGCAGTATTTTAGTATAGCTTGTTTATTTCAAGCAATCCTCACAAACGAGTATTAGAAAAAATACATCATTCTATCAAGAAACAAATTTTTTTGACATGATAAAATTTCACGATGTTGAAATAGTATATAAGAATAGGAAATATTTTATTGCTCAATTCATTATTTTTTGAGAGTATCATTTGAAAAATATAGGAATCAGTCTACTTTTTCTAAATGTATCAAAAACCAGAAAGCACTCAGAGAGTGTATATCTCTGCCAACCTTGTCACTAAAAGTGGATGAAATTTATCTTATTGTATCACTTGATATTAAATAAATGAATAACATTTAGTTATCCATATCTAGATATATTGTAAACTGACTGAGCGACCCTTGGGTATTTGAGCATGTTGATTGAATTTTTGGATCATTCCAAAATGAAAGCTTTAAAAATGTGTGATTATGATATTAAACAAGGTAGAAAAAATCTAATGTTATTATTTCTCAATCTTAGATGCATCCAAATGAGAGTTTAAAAATATATATTCAGCATATGACACTTGGTAAAAAAATTATACAATCACCAATCACTGAAATGTTTGCTCCTCGGGGATTTTATAAGGACCTCTAAAAATAAACAAACTTATTACACCAAACTACAGTTATATGTGCCATTTTTTCCTAGTTTTCCTCCTGTGCCATTTTTAATAGGTACCAGTAACCTATATATGGGTTATTAGATTATGAAGGTGTAACAAATAGTAATTTTTGTCTATACTTTTCACTTTCTCATTAATACACTGTGTATAAAATCCACCTGTTATGATTGCAAATTCATTTTAACAGCACTCTTGAATCCCGAAGGGTGATATAATAATGGATGTCCACTGTGCATCCAGGAAATGAAAAGTATGATGAATCTCCTGTCTGACATTGGCCACACTTGGAAATATTCAATGATTAAGAGTTTCTTGGCTTGATATTGACCATACATCTAAGAAATGGCCTCTTTACTAGTAAACTAAATCCCCTTAACTGATGGAGTAATTAACAGAATAATGGATCTTGCAAGCTTCAATTTAGTTGGCTGCCTCCCAAGATGTGACGAGTGTCTAGTCATCTTGGAATATAATCTTATTCTGCCACACATTCAAGACTGCTTTCTGGAATCAACATTATTATTTCTGGGATAATGAACCCAAAAGTACACATTGCTCTTTCAGTTAAGCCTCACAAAAATTGAATCATCAGATTTTATGTGCATATACGTAACTATTGTAATTAGAACTCCTTCCAATCTTCAGAAAGAACTATTAGGATTTTTCATTGGTTTTCACCAAAAAGAAATTCTCATGAATTTATTGTACCGAAGCCTGAAATAATATTGGATTCTCTTTTTCTCCATCACAATGAGTCATGTTGTTACTTAATTGTCCTTCAACAACAGAATAGGTGTCTGATCCCAATTGAGATGATCTGAGATTGGCTCAGTCCAATTAATTATTTAAATATGAAGAAGCCAATAAGTCAAAGTTCTTTTCCTTGGATAATATAGAATGTTTCTTTTTTGAAGGCTTGCTGGATATGATAAGTGTCTAGTCATTATGCAATATATATTTTTTCTACCACACATTCGAGACTGCTTTTTTGAATCTACGTCATTATCTCTGGGATAATGAACCTAGAAGTACTGTTCAATACTCTTGCCTTGGGTTTTGTCCGAATTTCCAAGATAAGGAATTATCATTTTTAAACACAAATTCATCCAGCCTTCTTCAGATGTCAATCGTGGTCAATAAGTAACCTCTGGGTATTCCGAAACTCTCAATTCAATCCATTGGGGTTGAGTATTCTCATTCAGCTACTCACACTAGTGGATATCTTGTATCAATTGATTCCTCCTTGCTTATAAAGCTTTAAAAGATTTATAATGTCCACATTTATGAGGAATGCCTTACAGTGGTTAGCAAGCAAGTCTTCCAAACTATTACTGCTGTAGTGGGTTTGATCCTCATTGGGTGTCCCACGCTTGTAGACATATACCAGACTACATTAAGCTTAGAAACTATACAATACACGCACAGATCACCTTGTGAATCTGTGGGTATGAATGTTCTCAATTATCTAAGGTTTGGTTAAAATAGACCTTTTGTGATATAGAAGTAGATGGTCATATATTTTGATATCTCATTGTAATTTGGAACATGTTTACTGCAAGGAGACACAACCAAATCCAGATTTCAGAGGAAACTAATTAATTTATTCATTCAATCAAAAAGGATACATGTCTTCATGTTTGAGAGTTCTTATGTATTATAGTTTTTGTGTGTAAGATGGAATCTATGAATGTTGCAGTGAATGCAAATTAGCATCGAATGCTGTACTCGCAGGTGGATACGGGAAGGTTTTGTGGATAAATCATGTGAGTTTCTGGCTCGATGACCACTTGGACGTAAAAATCCATCAGTCAGCAAGCCAAAATCAGAAAAAAAGTGTGAAAGAGAGAAAGCCTGAAGCACAGCTCAAGTCAGGGACTTTTTAGGGTCAGAACAGAATGTGTCATCAGTAGTCATTATTTCCGCAGGGAAATATGTGGCATAGGAATTTCTAACTAAGTTTGTAATCACCACCAAGCAATGGTTAGCAAGCTAATGGATCTTAGAATTTTCAGTACAACTTACCATTTTATTGAAAAACCTACACATTTTACTTCAAAATTAAAGAAAAATTCTGAATAGAATGACTGCAGTATTTTACATCAGAATTATGCCAATTTATGTGTGTCACCTATTGGTCATATGCAATGCAGATTTCTAGATGTATTTTTGTATATATCATCTACTGAATGGATGGGTTGTGTAGTCACAATTTGATGATGACAGAGCCCGAAGGGTTTAGCTTCCTGTTCGAATTTCTGGGAAACAATGATTAGCAAGCAAGTCTCATAAACCATTACTTCTGTTGTGAGTTCAATCTTCTCAGGGTTCTCTATATTTAGGGCGTTGTGTCCTGGTAAAGTGCCCAATATTGGAAAATAACCGCTAATTCAAGTTGAAATATTGGGAAGAAGTATTTTTTTCTGTTCTGATTATAAAATGTTCTTTGCTTCATTGAATCAGAAAATAGAAAACGAATTCCAATTTTTGAAAAATTGAAAGAGAATGTTTTCTTTTCCTTTATTGAGGCGGCGATATATCCTTTGGGACAACTAAATCTTTTCTCTTTCAGGTTGAAACAAAAAAATCACTTTAAAAAATGAATTACACTAACTACCTTGAGAAGATTTTTTGCTACATGAAAAGACTAGTTGTATTTCAACTTGAATTGACTTTAATCTCTCTTTTTCTTGATTCTCATTAAAATTGCGTGATTATCTAAAACAGCCTTTCTCAAACTTTGAAATGACTTTCATATCTGAAGGGAGCGCCTGCATGGAAATATATTTACAGCCAATGACACCAATGTCATTATTATCAATTTTTGTGATACTATTTATCTTCATTTCAATAAAAATTTACAATATTTCATTGAATAAATAAATTTAAAAAAATAATAAAATGAATAAAAAAAAATTGAACTTTTCTGTGTTTCCTAACATGTTTAAGAATCATAATCTAAAAGTAATTATCAATAGTAGTAAGAGACCTGTTGCTTTACTAAAAATATATCTAAAGGTAGGAATATAAAGCACTGTTGTGTCTGAAAAAAGATTCATCATTCTTTCTTCTCCTCCTTAACCTAACTATCCAACTTCATGTTTGAATTGAATTGGGTAAAAAAACAAAATTGACCCACTAGGACTAGTAGTTATTTTACCAATAAACATATTCATCGTAACTTGTATAGCACCAGCCAATTTCGTACTTGTATGTTCACATCTCTTCTTCCTCTTTTTTTGTTATGTGACAGACAGAATGACAATCGCAAATTATGGCATAGATCCTACTGCGTATAGGAAGATAATTTCCTACATATTATTTTCACTTTGGCGAAGATACTTTTTGTTTTTCTTTGCTTTCTCCCACCTGAACCGCATTCAATATAAAAAAAATATATAATGGAAGTCAGCTTCTTTGGAGAAAAAATCTCAGCTTACCTTTTGATAAAATTGTTTTTCATAAACTTTATAATCGGAAGATTTGTAGTGTCAAATGCAAGACAAGAACTGCTACCTGTATGGAATCCACCACCCATCAAACAGGTAAAGTTGATTACTCAATAGAAACCATCATGCGGCCATGTTGGGGATGATCAATTGATAAATTAGAAGAAGGGGTGTCTAATGATTAAGTTATTTCTCTCACCTTTCATTGGGCAGTGAAGATTAAAAAAGTGTGAGTGCTGCCAAACATAAACCAAGGGACTAATTTAAAATAAACTTACATTGCAAATTGAATGCCCAGATAAAAATCCATTTGGGGGATTTAAAAAAAAACAACTTTTTTTTTCTAGACATGATCAAGTGTAAATGTTAAAATTTTCAGCCTTCTAGTTCCATTAGTGTGGCCTGTACACATGATACATAGCCAGTCAGACCAACTTAGAAACCAAAGAATCCTATTTTGACAGTTTCTAATCAAGTAGACTTGCGGTTGGTCTTGTGGTTGTAAGTGACCAAGGAAAAGACATTAATATTGTTTTACACAATCAAGTATGTTCCACTGGTGTTGCCAAATAGTTTACAAAATATCTTGACATGTGTTTCAGTTTTTTTTTTTTTTTTCAAGTAATATAATATATTTTCATCCATCTATCAAGAAACAAACATTATGACAAAAAATTTCATGATATTAGAATAACATAGGAGAATATGAAACCTTTTATTGCTTGATTATTCATTTTGTGAGATCAAATAGCCATTTTTTACTAAACTTATGTAGCTTGGTCCCCCTTTGATTAGTTTCCTTCTTGAAAGGAACTAATATCCCCTGTGAATGTGAGCAAGCTACACAAGGAGCAGTTTTTCAGGCTTAGGTTTGAAAGTGAATCAATTAACGAAGGGAAGATCTACTCACAGAAAATAATTGACAAGAGGGTTTGCACCATTCAGTCTCTTCCAATGAAGTTGCCTTATAGATGGCCAGATTAGGCTGAAATTTGGTCCTGGGGACTTCTGGATCAAGACGCAACTTTTGCATGCCTCGAACTATAAAAAACACCCTTATACTGGCTACCACTTCAGTTATTCTTACTTAGAAAACTGATCCCCCACCATTTTTAGTGCAGGGACCTTAACCCAGCTCTAAGGATACTAAGATATTTGAATGTATATAGATGATTGAAAAACATTCCTTTTAAAAATTTTTCGTAGATGTGAGAAATTAGATTTATGCTAATCAGTCGACTGTAACTCTTTGATATGAATGTGACTGTTACTATATAATAAAGTGTTTGATTAATTTGGTTAATTTTGTTTTCAATAAAACCTGATAGAAAAAGAGTGGATTGGGAAGCCAAGTGAAGATTTACTATCGGACCCCATGGTTTTGCAGTTTTTTCTTACTGGTGACTTCTGGACTGAGGCACTACTTTTGTACACATTGAACTATAAAAAGTGTCCTTACATTTGCTACAGCTCTAGCTGTTCCTAGTTTCTTGGTCCCAGTTTGCAATAGGTGAAATAGACTTGAAGATAAGTACCTGAAGTAGTGTCACTCATTTCACCCGCTAATTTACCCATAGGTTGTTGGAGAGATGGACTCATGCCTTTCCAAGAGGCATTAATGCAAAGTTAAAATGAATGGTCTCAGCCGGAATTTAAACTCTTTTTGCTGAGTCCATTTTCAGTGCCATTATCCCAACGGCCATCTCAAACCTCCAATGATTACAATAAAAAAAGAAAAGGGGTGCAGGTTATTTAACAATTACTGGTGTAGAAACTGGAATCGATGAATTTGGAATGTTGTGATAATGCATACTCCTAATTGCTGCAATACAAAACGTTGAGGTTGTTGAACTCCAACTCTGTTAAGATAAGCGGTTCCAGACTTGCATTTCATGAACAAAGATGACAAAAAATTTGAAGAGTGGCTTTGGAGAGGTAATTCTATGTTATTCATTTTATGAGTACAATTCTCATTAGTCCGAAACCCCAGTTTTAGCAACAATATGCCAGTGACAAAACTTTGTTTGACTGAATTCAATTTGGTATGCATCATAGTAGTGTACTTGTTAAAATAATTTATTGAAAATTTGGCAAAATATTTCTACTTATAGTAGGACAATTGCTATGAGTATTTTAGTTAATACCTCAATAGAGTAGTGGTTAGTGTTTTGTTCTGCCGCCATGGTTATCTGGGTTCGAATCCCAGAGAGGATAGAGCTGGTTTTCTTTTTTTTTCTTTAGCTTTGCTAGCTTTATTTCATTTTTTTGTGAACATTGATTGAGCAAACTTGCTACTCATTGGAAAATACTAGTATGCTTGTTAAAAATATCTAAAGGTTTTGCACCATTTAGTTTGATCTAGTTTTTTTTTTCTTTCCTATATGGTATAAGAAGGTACAGAGACTGCATTCTGCCTGGCACTTTTAATGTTTACATCACTGCTAACCCTATCTGTTGGTGGAAATTTGCATAAATCTTTCTATTGGCCTTTTCCAACGTGGAAATAATGATGTCATGCGCAAATAGTTTCCTTCCTTTTTATATTTTCAGAAGCGATTTTTTTTATTTCATGGGTTGCTTACTGATTACGCTAACTGCAATACTATTACAACAAGGTTGAACTCAAATTGTAAGCACCTAGTTTGATTTTTATAAAATGGAGGAGAAATCCTTCTTTTTTTTTTTAGCCTATGATATATGCAGGGTCATGTAATATAAGTCTGAGAAGTTTTATCTAAATTGGTTCTGGTTTAGTTGTGTATAGAAGTGTAACAAATGTACTGAGAATTTATCCTGGCACCACGGAGACTGGCACATGGTTTGGTAGGGATGATGTGGAAAAATTTATACCCAGGCCCTGCTTGGATGAAGCAAGAGCCAAGTACTTTTTTCACGCATAAAATTTTCACAGTTGAGAAAAGCTAATATAAGCCGCTGGTATGTTTTTGTTTTTTTTCTCACTATGCTCGAACACTAAAGTGAAGTTGTTTTTGTTGATATTGTTTTTTTGTTTTTTTTGTTATACTGTGACTCATGGACTCCCACCTTCTGTGACCTGCCTACACTAACATTCTTCAGTTGAGGGTTATTAACAATTCATCTATTATTCAATATATTAACAAGACGCTGTATAGATAAGTCATGTCACACGTCTCTTTTGAAGGTATCAAAAATCCTAATCCAAAAACTACTTTTGTATTACTAGGTAAGTTTTGTTTAATCTGTCAAAACTTGCAAATATCTCTTATAAATCTGTATCATTTTTATTGACTGTATTGTATTATCAAAATATTATTTTTTTATTTGGTTGTTTGTATTGTTAATATATGTACAATAACTATTGATATTTGTGTAGTGAGGGAAATATGTACTCCTGTCATATGTTGGACTACGAAATGAATGGTTTACAAGGGTATTTGGAGGACTTCCACTCAATTCTAATTCATCCAAGCTAGACAACTGTCTTTCAAGCTTCTATAGATGGCCTCCTGGTCATAATATCGATGCATTGGACACTGTGTAATGTTTGCATAGTCTTTTTTCTTTTTTTCTTAAATGGATGCATGTCTTATGCATGGTAGTTTCTTTTTACTATCAAGTATCAACGATTGGATAATTTTTACTTTTTGAATTTTTCTTTTTACAAAAGTTGATTCTTAATTTTTAATTCAAAAATATTTTTTCAAAAGTTTTTAATTGTTAATACTTTTGTTTTGATCAATTATTTTCCTCTTCATCTTTAACTTTTGTTATTAGGAAGGAGAATTTGACTGCAAATGTAACTCCCACTGTAATTCTCATGATTGCCAACCCGACTCTATTATATACCAGAGATGCCAAACAAAGATATTTTTAGAAAATGGTAATTATCAAACTCTGGACAGACCAAATATCTATTCTACTTCATTGTAGAAGTTATTTGGTAATTGAGATTTTTTAATGACAAGATTACATTTAAGTGATTGTGCTAAAAGTTAAAATTTCTCTCCTTTATTAATTGAAACATTCCTTTTTTTTGTTTGCTCTACTAATATCTAGTCTTTGTATCTCATCCCACTTAGGCACAGCACTAATAATGCACTATCTTAATTTAGCTACAAGGGCAGGGTAAGACAGGGTAGCTCCATTTGAACTCATAACATTGGCAAATGGTCTAGAGAGAGACTAGTGTACTATAATTCTATTCTGGACCAGGCTGAGATCTAGAAGGTCAAGACCCCCTTCTCTGCTCAGGCAAAGCACAATTTTAAAAAAGTTCTTTTCAAATATGTTCTAATAAAAAGGTACAATCCGAATGTAAGTGAAAAATGCTCGATCACATTACTTTCTTGTTTTTGACACTTGAAACTTGCTTTTTTTTTTCATGTGTTTATTTGTAAGTTTTGGTAAACAAGTATACATATCATTGACAACTGAGATACAATTCCGACTTTGAAGGATGTAATCTATCAAATATCACTGAATTCATTGATTTTGTTTATTTGTTATTACTGATAATGTATTTCAACTTTTTGATCCAACATGAAATGGGTACTACATAAATAATTATGCAATAAAAATAAACCCCAAAACATTGAAACTCAATGAAAGCCTGCATGCTTAAATGAATCTATTCATGCCTAACCTACAGAAGCCTCCAAAACATCCCGACATGGTTCGTTGACCGAGCGTTTCATAAATTTTTCCATTTGGACAACACCCAGCTCCAAATCCTTGGTCCATGTCTACAGAAATGATTTATTAGTGTTCCAAAGGCTTTGTTGCTTTTTTTTTTCCAAACTTCTCCTAAGTAATAGAACTAGCCATTGATTGCAGAGATGACTGTCTTCTGAGGTTTGAATCATTCCAGGTCGAGTTAGGTTAACTATAACTCTTACATACCCTGCAGTGTTAAGTCAGCCTAAAACTTTACTGTGTCGATTTTTCTTCCCTCCTTTTTCTCTTTCAACTTATAAAGAATTTTTGATTGTTTTGAAAGCTTTTTTACTACCTGCCCCAAAGCAATATACACTTTTATACTTATCTATGTTCTCATTTTCCTTACTTTCTGAAATTATCTTTGCTGCTCTTGGGGAATTTTAAGCTTTGAAAAAAGAGGAATAAGAGACCAGACAAAATATATTACCTGGCCCATGTGACATAAATTTCAATGTCTCCAGTATAGTGCTTCCAATAGTATTATATATTAGCTGGCTCATGTGAAGTATGTTTCAATGTCTTAGATTATATTACATCTAATGTATCACTGCTCAGATGATGTAATGGTTACCATGTCTGCTTCACACACAGAAGGATCGCAGTTTGATTCCCGATTTGAAGGGAGAACGTTGAAAACTATTTGTTAAGACATTGGACACTCAGCAGCTAACTGAGTAAACCCTAAGCTGTGTGATTAAGATGGAGTTGCATCCAAATCTATATAATAAACAGTGAGACATTTTCTGTTCGTTTCTTTGTTTTTCTGTCAGTAATTTCCAATACTATGATTCTAGGCAGAGGGCCACCACACAGATACACTGATCTTGAGCAGAAATATTGATCCATACATAAATAATCCTGTCATTTTTCTTTGTGCAGGCCATGTGATAAACATTTTAAGGTCTTGTATTTTAGTACATCATATGGTATTATGTTAACCAACCCTTTTGATGTACATTTTAATGTCTTGTTTCATAATGAACCATATGGCATTGTATTAGCTGACCCATGTGACACACATTTTGATGTCTTTTAATAGTGCATAGAATGGTATTATATTTAAATGGGCCCATGTGACGTATGGTCTTACATTATAGTGTATCCAATGAGAGGCTGAGTTCTGGTAATTCTGGTAGTACAGCTGGAGGGTTGAGATGAATGAGGGTGGGTAGAGTATGCTTTATTATAGTTTAGTACAGCATTAGGCCAAAATAGATATTGACTTAGCTTGGCTTAGTTTGTGACCACAAGTCTGGGACACGCATTGAGGATTGAACTCGTTACACTAGTGAGTAGCATTCCAAGGGAAATTATGATTCCCATCCTATGAGAGTGGTCAATTAAAAAGTTGGAGAAAGGGCTGATCAATATATAGGTTACTACTCTATTTGTTGGGTTGTGAAAACTAAAAAAGTCTGAATTTTCGAAAACTAGTGGGCACAAACTAGTGGTCAATTCAGCAAAAACTTACATTGCATATTGAACCCCCCCCCAAAAAAAAAGATTTTGGAGAAGGATTTTCAAAAAACAAAAAAACATTTTCCCTACTCATTAGAGGTTTGTGTATGTATGTTTGTGTGTTCACAAAAGCTTTTACTTTGAATGATGAAGGGCTATGCAAAGTATGGATTGATAGGTACATTGATAAATGTATATAAATGTCAGAACAGATTGATAACCAAAGCCCAGCAACAGTGATTAAACCAGTCCATTGTGGGTAGCAATGATTGATTGTGTGTTAAGAGTGACAAATGGTTTTTACAGCATGCAGAATAGAATCTGAAAAAAAGCAACTGAGATTGCTTGCATTCACTTAACTCTATTGCCTTGAGAAAGACATTGAATCCATACCCCTCCCTCCCAGCTATAGATAAATAGAAGAGCAGACTGGACTCTCTAGTCCAAGAGATGGAAAATTTTGATTGAAAAATAGGGAGACGAACCCTCTTAAATTGGCTGGATACCAACTTTGATTTCCTTCCGGCTGCTCCAGTAGCCACCTTGATGCCAAATGTATTGTGTTCCTCTTTTCTTTGGACTACATCAGACTTTAGTTCCATTGTCTACTGACATAAAATGGCTCTCTTCTTCTGTTTGTGAGACTAACATGGTAACACAATTCCATTAGTCTGTCACCAGGCCACAGACATGGAAAACCCAGTGAGGATCAAACTCCTTAATCTCACATCCTTTTGAAACATATTTAATCTTGAAATGTTCACCTTTTAAATTAGAGTGGAAAATAGTCTTCTACTAGCTTGGTAGACATGATGTTTCCTTTCAATAATTACTTGGCTTAGCATGGCACAAGTCCATGAAAAAGATTGTTACAATCTTCCAGTGGGTAGGGCCTGCTCAGAAAATCAGTGTTTAAAATTCTGGATTTTACCTGAGATCTAATTCCAATCGATGAGAAAATATACAAGTATGCTGTGTTGGGGGTCGTCAATTAAAAAACTGGAAAAAGAGATGAGCAATGAAAATTGTAAATTAAATCCCTACTAAAAACTTATTGTGGGTAGTGATTTACAAAATACAAAAACTTCTTTTTAGGAGTAATTGTCTAATTTTTCAGCCCACTTGCTCCATTGATACTGCCTGTACATGTGATAGATACTAACCATCCAGCCAGCCTGACAAACTTGAAAACTGAACAAACCTACGTTGTTAATTTTTTTTCATCGAATGCCAGTCTTATATATTGGCAAATATGGTAATCGTAAAAACTTTAATTCCTGGCTTATTGGAAAAAAACATCCGCCAAGAACTGACTGGTAAATACAGCCACAAATACTTTTGTAGAGATAAGACTGGACTGTTTGTACAATTTAGGAGAGATGAGACTGCATAGTCATATCAAGTTTGATTTATTTCAATGCAGAGTCATGAATCAGTAAGGTCGGTACACTCTGTGAGAGTTGATATATTTTTGTTCTTTGTTAAACGTTTTTATTTTTCAATTGTTTAGAGACGTATGCACAGCTAAAAGTTTAAGATCTTTATTATCTCTTTAATTTCTTCGTCACCTACTTTTTGCTGGATATATAACATCTGGTGTGCTGGTCTCTTCACAATTTTCTGCTGGAAGAATTGACTACAGATAACAGAAATTTCAAACCCTGCAGATCTATGGCTAACTCTATAGAATTTGTTTTATTATGATTGATTGCTACTTAGTTCTATCTGTGAGTTAGTGCTTTCATCTTGCAATAGATAACTGCTGGAGTTAATGGATTAACCCAGGGGTTGGCAGACCAGATATATGTCATAAAGAAATTTTGATAAAAATTTAGGGCACTTTCATATTCCTTTTGGTCTAGATTTGAATGTGGCTTCTGCAGCATTTAGTTACGATCAAAGTAGTATCTTTTCTTCTTACACCTTCTTATGTCAACAAAACATAGAAATTTTGTCCTTGAATTAAATTTGAAATTTTTTGAAAAATTGACAAGTTTTATGAATTTCATGTATTGTCTTTCTAATATCAAAATCTCACTATTAATTAAAAACATTCAAAGAGACAAATGGAATGACATGCTTCAGTCACACAAATAAATAAAATCCATTACAACTTTTGTTTTTGTCAATTTTCTGCTGTAAGTATAATAAAAAAAATGTAAACCGTCAAATTTTAAAGCAAACTTGATGAATCGATGAGAAACTTGATGCTGTTTGGTGACTGAAAGCTTCCTGATATTAGATTCCTGACTTGTTGATGCCAAGAGCAATACATTGTCCAGATGAGCATCAGTCGAACTTGTTCTCAAATTGCTCATAGTATACTTAGTTTTTGAAAAAAAACTGCTCACTTCAATAAGTGCTGCCAAATATACTATCTTTTTGTATGGTCCCTTTAAGTTAGGATACTTTGCTCTATGTTTGAGTAAAGTTTCTTTAAAAGTCAAGCATTGACACTTTTTCAAAATTGAATTTTAATTTGAATAAGTTACCTCGCTGTATCTCAATCAATTCCATTTGAACATTTTCTGGTCCAGTGTCCGCTTTCATATCAAATGGAATAGGAAACAGCTTGAAGTCGTTTGTGAAAATCAGCAAACCTAGATGAAAACTCTCATTTTAATTATTATACCACATCCACAAAAATGTTTAGATCTTGTTATTCTCATTTCTAAAAAAAATAGGTTTATGTGCAAAATTTCCTCTCTGAAGCTGACATTTCCACAATTGCATCTTTCTTTCAGAAACTACAATATGACCATACATTAAATGTGCTGGCTGATTCTTTTCTTGAAGTTGTATATTTGAATTATTCAAACTCGACTTATTATCCACTAAAGATGCCAAGGTTACAAGCCAATCAGTATCATGAAAATCTGAAGCATCTTCATTTTTGCTTACAAGAAATATTGCCAACTCTTCATCCAATGCAAATACCTTTTCTAGTATTGACCTTTGGCTAAGTCAGCATACAATGCAGAAATGAGCCAGGTCCTGAAATTCTGCCTCCATATATAACAAAAACTGCTGAAATTGGCGGTGATTCAATTCACTGCCTTCACAGCAATGTCTGTAACAAGCTTTGATTTCAAAAACTTGGCATATAATGCGTCCTGGTGAATAATACTGTGAATTTTAAACAGTTTTTGTGCGACTTCTAGATTTTCTATTTTTCCTCGCAGGAATGCGATCATACCTTTTTTTCAGTCCTACCATTGAAGTTGCCCCAACAGTTGTGATGCCAATTAGCTTTGTCATCTCAAGATTAATTTCTGACATCATTTTCAACAAAGCTTTGATAATCTCTGATCCAGTAACTTTCATTGAATTCAACTGAACACACTCTACATAAATTTGAAGTTGAAGTCACTTCTTGCACAAACACTGCAAGTGGAAGAGTTTTTCTCTCAAGTCTGCTCTCTCATCAAGTGCAATTGAAAAAATTGCAATCTGTTGTAGACATCTCTTGAACAACTTTTGACATCTGTTGACATTTCTTCAACTAGTTGGGAAAGCATTCTTGCAGACCACCTGGTAGAGACAAATGAAGATTTCTTTCCAGGACAAACAATATCTAACTTTGCCAATAAACTTTCTTTGACAAATCCTTCATCTGTAAAAGGATAAATTTTTTTTTCTGCAATGTGTTTTGTTACTTTGTAGCTGGCACAATCTTCATTTTTACTATTTTTCTTGGCAAAAAACGATGTTTGTTTCCTCAAACCTGTCTTCAGTCATTCAACTTCATTTTTTCTGGCTTGCCCAGTGAACTTGATCAAATTTCCACTATGATGGGTCTTGTAATGTTGCCTGATATTTGTCACCTTTTCACAAATGTTTTCTAGGCAAATAAGACAAACTAGTCTCCCAGCATGCTCAATAATGAAAATTCCAGCACTCAGTATCTACCTTATTGCCTTTTGTATCCATTGTAATCTTTGAACGCCAGTTATTCAAAAAGTACAATACAATGTAAATGTTTGCTTCATATGTCACATAACCAGTGTGAACTGTCATTCTAGCATGCCTTTTAACCAGGAAGTATTACACCATACTGGATATAGAAAAAAGGTTATTAGTCCAAAGTATTCCTTGTAAATCACTTACCTATCCACTATAGTTAAGGATAAAAAAGGTGAAAAAGTACATTTGTTATTAGAATGAATTATATTCCCTTCTTTGAGCTGATATTTAGTATTGATTTCTAATCGAAACATATTGATGCTGTTTCTGTTTGAAAATTTTAATAACCCCCACTTGAAGACACACTACAAGTAAAATCAGTCTCCAATCGGTGGGACATTTTGATTTGGAACAAAATGGAACCTGGGGTTAGTGTAACATGATCCATCAGAGCTTGATTTTATCTGATCAGCCTTTCAAGATCAATTGTTAGATATAAGCATTAAACTCGGACAGTCTTTTGTTGGTGGAATTTTTTTGATTTGGAATGAAGTGGAACCTAGGGACAGTGTTACATGATCCATCAGAGGTTTCTATACTAGCCTCTTAAGGTCAATTATGTAATGTGCTTAATCAATATAGTCACGTAGTGGCATTTTAGGCTAAATACCAATATTTTGCTCTCAGGCCAGGAAAAATACTGCTGCCTGAATTCTGTCTACCCTTGGGTCAACCACTTCAGGATGGAAGTTCTCATCATTTTAGTAAAAAATGTTACTTCCTCCTCCTTGTGAGATTCCTATCAAATCATCCAACATAGCTCCTCAAATGCCCTGACTGACCAAACAGCGACATGAGCTACAGATTCTTCTTTCTTCACTTGTCTGTGTGTCTCCAGGTGCTCCTGGTACCATTGTTGGGGCTATAACCTTGAAGATTCACATGAGTACACAAAAAGGCACTATCTAAAAACATTCTTTTTTTTGTTTTTTTCAAAAAAGTGCTATTTTGGGTCTCTACAGCCATTTTGGACAAACAATGCACACATTTTGAGCTGGTATTTTTTTAAAGATAATTTTAGATAAAAGATCTATTTTTTTTTTGTAAAGATAATTTCAGATAATTGGTTCTGGCACACTCAAGCTATGGTGATTCAATTATGCGAGGTACAAAAATATGCATTCACAATGTTAATGTGATGACATATTGGTTAAATATCTTGTCAGCTGTTCAAAGCTGATGATTGTTTTCATCACCATTGCCCTATAGTCTCAAATCAATATCACTCTCGATCTACTGCCAGTGTGAAGAGACCCAGAGTAAAGAAATTTATTGATATCTTACAACTTGCTTCTAAGTGATTAAAGCAGTTCTTTTAATCTATGCATATTAATCTGTTCAATGCTGCAGGTTCAATAATTTGTCTTAGCAAATCATCAATTCAGTGACATTGATGAGATAACTCTTCTTATGATAGTGTGTTATTCTTTCATGAGATGTCAGCATCTCCTTGCTCAAACAAAAAAAATGAAGGAAATTTTCATATTTGCTTTAGAAACTAATGTTGCCAACTCATAAAAATGCTTTTGTTCCAGTTTGACTGTCAAAAAGTGCTAAAATTCGCTAAATAAAAAGAAAATAGCCTGAAACTGCTAAAAAGACCAAAGCAAACCAAAAAGATAATGAAAACGGTTAAAATTAGCTAAAATGCCGGGGCTAAATTAGCAATATTAACACTGACAAAAAAACCCACTAAATTTAGCCCCCAAAAGCACTAACTTGGCAACATTGTTGGTGACATGACAGCTATTATCATCAATTTTTCAAGGGTTGGGGGACTCGGCACGGGAGTGACAATGTTAATAAATATACTAGGTCAAAGTGAGGGATTTTTTCCCTATGCTAATTTAGAAGACAAAATACATTTGTAGGACTTTCATATGATGCTCTATTTCCTTTTATTGTTGACATTGATTCTAATTATCCGAATTAAAGTGTAGAATGAATTCTAAGCATTGCTCATAGGGGAGAGGATAATGAATATTTTGTGAATAAGTATGACCTACATACAATCACATCGTCAGTATTTTTTATGATCGATGCTAACAAGGGTTTCGTTTAAATGTCCAAGGTTGATTCTATTAAATAGTTATTGCTTTGAATTTAGTTGATTAAACTCGTGTCACTTTGAAGGTCTTATCTTTAAAAAGAAAGTTTTATAAATCATCATATCTTACCTTATTTTGAGTTCAATCCTCATCCTGGTAGCCTCTTTTCAAATATTTTTTCTGTCTTGCTTTAAGCAACTTTTTCGGAAAAAGTTTGATTAAAGCAAACTTTCAAAAAGTGAAGGATACCAGAATTTTGAAACTGAAATATCGTTTTTAGTCATTTTCATAACTCTGAGAAAAACTTAATCTTTCTTTTTAAATTATGCAATTAGAAAATATTTTTACTCTTCATTTAACTTTTCTTTTGACTGTGTATTTGTTTGTGCGGGGAAAAACAGGAGTCCGTGACATCATGGAATCAATGAAAATGCCAATGGGCTGGTCATATTGCAAGAGTGGTAGACAACTGATAGACATCATGACTCGTGACATGGATTCCCAGAGATCACATGCCTATCCGAGACCAGCAGAATACAAAATAGAGAAGCAAACTACAAGAAGTTCAGAAAGTATTGGCTCCACAACAACCATGATAGAGAGGTTTGGCAAATCCTGGAGGCCTACGTCTAACAATGGATGATAAAAGACTGATGATGTGTTGTGTATTTGTGTCCAATACATGCTATTTACTCCCTGCCATAGACTGACTGTCAAAGCTGCAATAAAAAGTAACCAAAATAATTCAAGATGGAAGAAAATACGAGTCAAAAATTAATAATGGTTGACATTACTTCATCAAGTAAAGATAAAGCAGGTTAAGAATTGCAAAATTGTCTAATTTGTATCCAATTACAGAGATATTAAAGCAACTGAATTAAAGATGAAAACAAATACTAGTGAAAAAAAATCAATAATGGTTGACAATGCTTCATCAGATAAAAAATAAATCTTGATAGAAAACTATACTTTATTATTAGTTGAGCTTCATTGATTCATAAGTCAAGAGAACATATTTGTTTTTAGGTACCATTCAGAAGCTCACAGCTACTTAATGTTGATCATGTGAGATTTTCTGAAATATATACTGTGACCTCATTTGCTGGAGAGAGCATAGAACTGTTCTTCTTGATTTTCATTATTAATTTTTTTTTTTTTGGAGAATCGTGTCTCTTTGATCTACAGCTGTTACAGTGTGTGAATTGAATTCTTCTTTCCTCACCTTTTCAAGCTATAACTTTGTTGATTTCCAATCATATCATTCTCACTCTTGCTCCCACTTATGCTTTTGCTCTCACTCTCACTCTTGCACTCGCAATCACTCTTACATTTGTACTCACTCTCACTCTCTCTCTTGCATTTGCACTCTGTTTTGTATTTGCATTCACTCTCTCTCTCTGTCTTGCATTCGCACTCACTCTCTCTCTGTCTCGCATTTGCACTCACTCTCACATTTCCATTTGCACTCACTCTCACTCTTGCATTTGCACTCAGTAATCTTTCACTCACATTAGCACTCACACTCATTCTCAATCACTATCACTCTAGCACTTGCACTCTAGTGCTCACTCACACATTTTTATCATAACTAATTTTCATGTATCATAATTTTTTGACATAAAGTAATAAAATGATGAAAAAACAAAAACATTACCTTTGTCCCTTCACTGTATTATGGTTATGAGATTGTAATATGTACTGCACTAGCTTAGTACCTATAGAAAAAATGACCGGATAATTTACGTATTGATTGGCTCTTCTGTCAAGGATCAGAGTATCAGTGTGCTCTGCCAAAGATCAGTGTCATTTCCTGGCCCTCTGTCTTGGATCAAAGTGTCATTTTGAATTGCCATCTAATCATTTTTCCATCATTATACTGTACCTTACAGTGAAGCCGCTTATCTGAAAATTTCAAGCCAATTGTGCATTTTGTGATGAGAGCATAAAATTTGGTACACTTATAGCTAAAGGCATTCCAAAGAAATATGAATGTTGGCCCATTGTAATTCTTCAATATGTCCCTCATGGCAGACATTTCAGAATGGCTGCTAGTGACAACTGTTTTCAGATTAATTTTCCTATCAACAATGGATGAAATATTAAATAATTAGTTGAATCTATTTATCATGGATTTTGGATATTATCATTTGAATAATACATGCAAATCGTTGGAAATTCAAGGTGGCCATCATGACTTGTATGAAAATAATAATTGCATTAAAGTTGCATAAACTAGTCTGATATAAATGATTATCTGTGTCAGATCATACATCTTTTATGATGCAGAATCAAAATTTCAACTTTATAATCGCACAGAAAATCACCCAGAAAATTATGTCTCACAATTCAAAATCATTGTGAACGGGATCATATGCTGGTGTGAAAAATATAATTACTATCACTGTGTAGATGGAGTTTATGGTACTAATGATATTGGTTGTAATAATCTTGATGCTGGTTGTGATGATAGTGATACTGATGATGGTTATGGTGATGATAAATGTTGCGATGGTGGTAGTGATGATGATAGTTATGGTGGGGATTATGATAGTTGCGGCAATGATAGGGATGATGGTTGTGATGATCACCATCATCATCACTACCATTACCATCATGATCAGTATCATTAGCTCCATCTACACAGTGAAGGAGTTGTAGTTTTGATACCAGCATATGATCCCACTCACGGTGATCTTGAACTGTGAAATTAAAAAGAAATTCCTGGGCTGTTTTGAATTCAAATGCTGTATGAGAAAATGTATGATTTGACATCAAGATCATCCATATCAGACTAGTTTCCATTACTTTATTGCCACCACCATTTTCATATCAGTCATGTCAGCCATCTTGAACTTTCAACGACTTGCATGTATTATCCAAATGACGATTCCCCAAAACAAAGTATTGCGAATAAATTTGACTAATTATGTCCTCAATAACGTATCATTTCTGTTGCTGATAGTAAATTGATCTGAAAACAGTTGTCATATTTTGAAATGGCTTCACTATGGCTCAATATCCAAATTTATTTTGGATGCCTTTATCTATAAGTGCACCAAATTCTATGCTTTTACTACAAAATGCAGTTATTTAACTGAGCAGCCCAACTATTATATATTTCTCCCCCGACTGAAATTCCTTCCCTGGGAGCCAAGTGCCTCCCATTAAATGATCACTGCTGTAACAGCAATTACATAAATATATTCCTATCTTAAAGGTCTCCCCATTCTGAGATTTACAAATGGTGTAATTTGTAGTAATTTTTTTAGGCAAATTTATGATTGATGAGGATGCAAATTTCAAGTCCTACTTGTTCCGCCTTTCATGCCATAAGATGATCAATACTGCGTACCAAGTCTTGGTTGGTCATTTGCCAATGCTCTGTTCTTTAATCAGCTCACTATTAACATACTTTGAAAAAAATTTTTTTTCACTCCTCTTAAAAATAAACACTTTTATTTTCGAATAAAATTTGTGCAACTTTCATGGTAGACTTCTAAGTGATGCAGGAGAGGTGAGTAAATTGCTTTCAAGCCATACTAGGGTAGCGCCCATTCCAAAGATGCATGTTTTGAAGAAACTTGTCTTTGATGTGTGTATGAGCCGGCCGTAACTGTCATGCTAATAAATTTTCTGTCCATTGTACAAAACTATGGTTTCAAATTATTTCTTTTCTTTCTCTCCAGTTTAGATATTTTATACCTGAATTTGGATAACTTTAAATTCTAATCTAGATAAATTCTAAAAGAGTGTAAGTCAATGAGACTTTAAAGAAAGACCTACAATCTGTAGTTTAAAAAAAATTATTTTATTAATTTAATTTCTTGAGAGCCACTGGCCCCAAAAACATCAAACCTGACACTACACTCCCTTGTGTTCTGACTAATATATATTCAAATGTCAACTTCATATTGGCCAGTTGTTGTGAGTAATCATGGTGCACAGATTTCTTGAACTGCAAAAAAACTCAACACTGCACTACCTTGTATGTTGACTAAAATATCTGATGAATGTTGTCAAGTAATCGTAGTGCATACACATAGACAGGTACAGATTTCTTCAATTGAAGCTAGATGTTGATAGATGTAGATTACCCAGTGAAGATCAAGCTCACTACACTAATTATGGCATGTAAAAGTCATTTGCTAACCATTGCTTCTTGCTGAGGTATCTTTTAGATATCAACTAAATTAAAATTGTACAAGACGATAATTTTGTGGCGCCCAGTGAGGATCTAACTCATTATATCAGCAAATTTGTGTGTTAGGAAAGCTTGCCTGATGATCACATTTTGGAAGGCACTCTGGGATATTTACTAAGATCAGCTTTGTCTCGTGAAATTTTATAATTGTATGGATCTCCTAGTAAGGATCAAACTTGTAATTGTCTGCAAAACTAGGTTGCAAGTCATACTGAGTCACCCTCTAATGTTCTGTTGTATGAACCTTAAGCATTTTGTACACTCTAATTCAGTAACTTTTAACATTTGTAACTTGCATGCTTTTTCTTGTATGACTGAAATTGACATGACAACATGACCTTAGAATTTATGCACACTGTTATCCAGCATTGGCAGGAAAAACTTTTTGCTCAGCAAAAAATATCATCAACAGAGTGCTAAAGGTTAAGGAAATTGACAGTTCTTTTGTTGCAGGTGACCAGAATCATAACTCTTACTTGAATATCGAATTACAATTAACCCATGGGCATAGCGGACATTCTTGGCTTTTTCTCTACAATTCAAAGGAAAATCAATAATTGTCTTGTTGGTCTTTTTCTCTCCTTTCAAACATGGACTCAATTGGCTCTAGCCACCTGTTTTTAAAACAGAGAAATATCTTTGCTTCTTACTTGAGGCTGATCCCCAAGACTTCTCAAAGCCAAGTTCTGAGTTATCTTGGCATGTAAACAGGTTGAAACTGCCAAATATAACTGAAATATTTTAAACATCCTCTTCTGGAGCCATTGCAATCTTCAGTTCTAAAAGTAGCAGTACTTAATCTAGAGAAATTTTGGTAAACCTGTGTTATAATAAGCAACATGAATGTCTGTTGGTTTACTTGTCACATCTTAGAAATAAGAAACTGTTATATTGAAAGAGATAAGATTGAGGAAGAGTTCTGAGAATGTGAAACAAAGACTGTGAAGAAGGGTAATGGTATGCTAAAGGGTATCAGGAGAAACAAAGACATTTGCTAAGGGGGACCAGCTGAACTTGATTGCTGAGATAAGAAGAAAGGTGACCAAGTGAAATGAGGTGGAATTGAATTCACTTTTGAGTGTCTGAGAGTGGAAGATTTGGTTAAGTGCCAGGGATGAGTTTTTTTCAGGTACCACTGTGTTTAAGATTTCCACCCATGTTTGTACCATTAGCAAAGTAACAAATATTTTACTTGCTAGTTGATTAAACATTGGAATAAGTCATATCTCTAAACTGAAATTAGCATTTCCAACAAAAATAAACCATATTTAGCTGTTACTTGGTCCTTGAAGTTTTGACCAAGCCTCTCTCATTCTGGAGATTTTCAATGTTTTATAACAGGCATTACCCTGAGATATTGCATAACCCATGTAAATGTTAGTTTGTACAAAAAAAGTCCCCTCCCCCCAAATGTTTAAGGTATAAGGGATCTATGTATTGAACTTCTACACCTGTAGTATCTGGGATATCTTGCTGGAGTGACAACAAGTCTCCTCACTACTCTAAGAACTTCTTTATCTATTTTTTTTGTCTGGATGCCTGAACTTATTGTATGCTCTGAATGGTCTGAATATGTCAGTTGGTGGCTATTCTTGTCAGGTGTCTGAACCATTTAATTCTCTAGTGCTGGATGAATTTGCATTGCTCCGACAATTTTATGTTTTTTCTGCTTACCAAGCAACTCCCACCTCATCTCATCTGCTGCTTGTCTAGGGCACCATATCTCACGAATCCGTGATTTTCCTTTTCTGGGCTTTGGTCAATGTACATGTCTACCACTGGTAGGTTAGCATGGGTGGAAAGATAGTATTGATCAGCTGGGTGTTGATTTTCATGGGTGTGTTGGGGTGTCTCAGGAGGGAGGATAGCTAGGAACTATAGGCTTTTTGAACCAGAGTCTCTATCTCTTACTGATTCATAATAAACCGGTTGTGATCGGGTGGAATGAGATATTTAAATGAGAAAAGGGTAGCGCTTAGAACCTGACCGATACATCAAAACTGATAGGAAAATTAATTTTGGAAGATTGCCAACTCCTCTAACCTGGTAACAGGGGAGTTCAATTTACAATGTTAGCTCATGCTTGATTGGTCTGTTACTTGATAGGTGCATGTGAGGCACAAGGTCAGCAATTTGAGAATGATCTTGTATGTCATAAATATGTGTGTGTGTGCATGATAGAATGGCTCTGTGTGTGTGTGTGTGTTCTGTTCTGTCCTTTTCCCATGAGAAGATGAATGAAGCCAGGGGTCAAGAGCAGCTGACCTATTCTCCAAGATAGCTGGCCAATGAAAGAACTATCAAGAGATTAGTACTGACAGGAGTGATAAGGGTGAACTTATGTTTATGTGTGTGTATGTATGTTATATAAGTGACACAGTAATAGCTCAATGAACCTATATATGTGTGTGTGTGTGTGTGTGTGTTTGTATGTAAACATCAATCCAAGAATTTAGAGAGAAAGATATAGGAATAGTAGGCATTTAGAGAGAAATAGGGACAGATAGAGTAGCAAGTTTGGCTAGATGGCTATTAGCCTTCATTGACCTTGGAGAGATTTGTGTCTCTCAGATAAGGAATCAACTCTAACTGTTCACATATGGCGGGGGGGGGGGATGTGTAAATTAAGAATGTATTATTTTAGATGCAGGAATCTTTCAGCGCCGTTTCATCTGTTCACACCATCAAGGCAGAGACATGACGAAATAAAACCAGGGATTATTTTCATAATCAGACTCCCTGGTCTTTTTATAGGACCAGTTAATGTTTCTCTACAAATGGAGCGTTTTCCTTTATTCAGATTCTTCATGTTTCCCAACAACCGGATCTGAACTCAACAGGCTTTCCAGTATCGGTGTCGTTGCTAGTATAATAAGAAACCATGCAGCTGACATTCGTTTGGGGGACATGTCAGCCAATCTCTGCAGGGAAGGATTCTGGCGAGAAGTCCCTGCCATTGTCCCCTACGGTTATCCAACATGGACGCAGTGTCATACTCTCCATTATCCTATAAGTCTCTTTGTTTGTGTCCAGCATTGTGAATAGACCAGACACATTCAGGTTGGTTGCCTGGATAGAAAAGGTAGAAGCCAAGCAAAATTGATTTTCAACTAGATTTTCAGCGTTTAAGCACTACACTTTTTTTGTAATTTAAGGAGATCCTTATTTTCATTCCACCCCACAATCTGATTTCAGATTCTCTTCAGATTTCTAATTCTTCCGCAAGGGTCTTCAGGATTGTTCCAACTGCACCACTAGTCACCTAAAATTTCTTTAATTGTCTGGAAAAGTCCAGATTTCTTTCATGGTTTTTCACTCTCACTTCTATTCTTTGGTCTGGTGTATCAGTTGCCTCTCTTATCTGACAGATCTTCTGATTTACCATGATTAGTTCTAGTCAGCTGGCCTGTAGTTGGTGATATGTTTGAATTTTACTTTTTCTTTATTCTTTCGGACAGCTTCAGGTTATTGCTTATACCATTGGCTTGTATTTCAGAACTTTTTAATGACTTTCTAGTGATCACTGCCCAACAAAAGGTGAGATAAGTGACTTATTCATCGATTATCCCTCCTGCAATTTTTTCGATTGATCACTAAGTGATTATGAAAGCACGCTGCCAAAGGATGTTAGCCATGTGATGGTTTCTATTGAGTGACTATCCTGTCCTGTTTTTCATTTTCTTATGCGGTGGGGTGGTATTGGTTTGTGGCTCAAATGATTTGTATGCAGAATCGTTTTGTACATCCATTATTTGAGAATTATGTGTCTGTTTTCTAAAGCAAGCATTACTGACTGAAAAAAGCTATTATATGCATAATGTAAATGAGAAAGAAAGATTAATAATGCCCAGGAATTCATGCAGATATTACTCAAAGGCAAAATAGGGGCTTATAACAGTGTTAATCTGGTATGTACGGCAGCGGCATCATCATCAGCAGCAGTAGTAGTAGTAGTCTTTTTGTGCCTGTCATTGGACATAGACCTCCCCCCAGATTTGCCAAACCTCTCTATCATAGGTGTTGCAGTGCCAATCCTCTCTGAACTTGTCTAGTTCATCACGCCATCTTATTTTCTGTCAGCCACTTTCACAGGGATCTCGAGGGATCTATATTGTGTTGTCCTACAATCGTCTGCCATTCTTGCGACCTGATCAGCCCTTTGCCATTCAATTTTTGTAATGTTTCTTATGATATCTCTCTCCTGATTTTTTCTCCTATTTACAGTGATGTCTTCATGTGATGTTCAGTTTTCATGTCGACTTCAGGGAGGATGAAGTGGACTGATGGAATTTTATCATAGGTTGAGCTTGCTCTATTAGAATGAATCTTTGCTTGATTTCTTCTTCTTTTGAGGATTTCATTGAGATTCATTGTCCTATGTAGATGCAGTACTCTGATACCACTCTGCTTTTAGTATGATTAAGTTGGATTTTTGCAGAAAGTGACAATTTTAATCTTGTAATTTTTCTTTTAACTTTTGTAAAACTCAACCAATTTCAATAAAATCTGTCATCTTCTAGAGAATTTTATTATGAGTAACTTTTTTTTAGTTTCACCAAGTTACAAGAATTGCTCTGAAAAATGCTAGATGCAAAGTTTTGACAAATTTTCTGACTCTCCTTTTCGTTTTTGCAAAATATTTGTTATGAAAATGTAATGCATATCTGAACTGCAATACTGAATCAGACAAAACTTCTAAGTATGTGTAACATGATCAAGGGATCATGTTTTCAGCTACAAAAACAAACATTTCACACATTTTTGAAATTTAACAAGGGTTCTAGCATGGGAGAAATCAAAGTCAGACAAATGCAAGTTGGATTCAGAAATAAAAAAAATGTCTGGCATATCATTAATGCTATATACCTCCTGAGTGCAACTAGTTACTATATTTGGCTGTTAGCCAAAATGGTGGTTGCTTGAGTCTGCCTGTGGATGACATATTTTTCAAAGGTAGTGTATAAGATATTGTTTGATATTTTTATATATATTCATTTAGAAATCCTCTATGGGTAAGGAAATTGAAAAAAGGGCTGGTTGCTAACATAAACATAGTATTCGTTTGACGCCCCTTTGGTGCAGTCAAACGTTATTACAGAATAAGTTTGAAATCTTTAAACGTAAGAATCAGCTGAGAAATCATTGTTTAATCCAAATAACAAGCTAATTGTATACATAGAAGATGAAATGACTTCTGAAAAAAAAGCAAAATGATAATATCTTCAAAAAAACAGGACCAGTAGAAAAATGCATTTCTGCACAAAGTGTTAATATGATTTTAAAAACTTGAAAAACATTGAACAAGAATATTTTAACTTAAATAGGCAAAAAAATCTTAATGCAGTGGTAAAATTAAGCAACCATTTCACAAAGTTTTGTTACATGTGGGGTAGATACCTCTAAATAGTTATGTTTATAATTATATTAACACGCAGTGCAGGTACACATTTTTCTTACCGGTATATTGATTGATGGATAAAATTTTAAATTATGTAAAGCATTTCTTTTTTTTGTGGAATGGGCATGCTTAGGAACTTGTATTTGTATCCACAACATCCACCAAATTGACTCTTGAGTAGTGGACATAATCCAATTCTGCAGAAAGCTGCAATGTTTACTTAGAAAGGGTGTGGTTAAATTGGAAGTCTGCATTTATTAACTGGTGCATCTAAAATTTTTTGCTGCATTAAAGTTGCAGACTAAAATCTAAGTAAGAAATTTGACACTCAACTCAAAAGCTGAACAATATATAAGAAAATGTTTACTTTTCTCCTCTTCTCAGTGGACCCTTTAAATGTTGTGCATAAAAAGAGATTGAGAAAACATGTAAAATTTGTGGATGTTCATGATGAGGTTTCTTAGATTTTAAAATGTATTCTTTATTGTTTCTTCTAACCTAAATATTCTGGACTAGTTTTGGCATAAGTTTCATTGCACATACTGACTTTCTAGGCTGGCATTCCCCACTTACCTCTTATGAGACAACTGGATCATATATATCTCGAGGCTTCTGAGATGGCTGGGATATACATGTATTGTAGATCTCTTTTACAACTCTACTGAGAGGTGTGTGTTTCAAAAAATAAATTAAACGGGATTTTCCCAGCAATTGCAATGATGTCATCATTGTGGGAAATCAATGCAGAAGTTAGTTTGTTATGACTGAATAGAGACAACAAGGAGGAAATTCTGCGTTGTTCATCTATCTCGGGATTAATGTATCCCAACAAGATTTTGGTTATGTAAAATAGTTTTTTCAAGCTTTAAATAAAGATTAACCTGTTTTTTGGCTTTTGTATGCTTTTAAAAATCGAAATATTGTGCGTTTTAATAGGTTAGTTTTGAAAGGGATAAATCAGCATAAAATTCAATTATTTCACTCCATTTGACCTTGTGCCATACACACAAAGCTAAGCTTATCACATATAGTCTTTAGTATATAGTAATTGCATCAGTGGACTAATGAATAGTCATGGGATTACGATTGATATTTTACCAGGTCAGTGGATATTGATCTCCTTGAGAGATCACGTATAGTCATCAAAAACATCTATGACTCAATTGAATTAAATTTTTATTCAACAAAGATAGGAAAAACCAAACTTTTTTGACTCAAAAATTGATCTGATTTTAGAATTTTTGAACAGATGAATTTAGATAATCATTATATGCAGTTTGTTAGATATGATTTCCTCTTTGTTGTTAGAAACCATCAGCCAAAACTGCCAACGTTGGTTTTTTTCAGTATTTAAGTTGGTCTGGCTCACTGGTTATGCATGTATTTCAGGTACAAGCCGCTCTGAGTTAGAGGGCTGGAAAATCCTGAAAAGAAATTGATCCTGAAAAGAAAGTTATGCAACCAAGGCATTCTCCTGATAGTCACTTATGAAGATGAAACCAGGAACCTAACCAAGAGATTGACATAAAACCCGAGAACCATACATGTGCAGGAGAGAATCCTGCTCAACATGGTGAGATCATGAAACAGTACATTATATCAAAGAAGAAAAAGGATCAGAGATATCATGGGGAACATTAGAAAACCCAAATGGCAATGGACTGTTCATGTTGCACGAATGGCAGACAACCGCTGGACATCGCAACTCTCAACACTGATCCCCAAAGATCATACATGAAACTGCAGCCGGCAAGATATGGAAAGATTTGATGAACTAGATGAGTTCACAAAGTATTGGCCCTGCAACGTTAATGATAGAGGTCTGGAAATTGGGGGGGGAGTCAATGTCCAATAATGGATGATTAAAGGCTGATGATGACAACGTCTTGAAAATTGTTTCTTTTTGTCTTTTGAAAATAGGTTTTTTATGGGAGTTTCATTTTTCAATCCCAGTTTATGATAAATTGTTCCTTTAGTTTGTGTCCAGCAGTATTCATGCTTGTTTCTTTTTGAAACATGTACTTTTTTGATGATCACCGCTCAACAAAAGGCGAGAGAAGTGACTCATTCATTGATCACACTGTTTTTGATTGATCATCAACAACCCGGCATGCTGCCAAAAATATTGGTTGCATAATGGAGTATTTTTTCTTTTTATATAACATTTTGGTCATGTATTGTCTAGTCTTTCTTAGATGATTGGTATGTTGTCGAATCTTGTTCTGGGAGAAAGAATACACATCCCTTCTCCTATGCGTCACATCTTGTACTAGCATCTCTTTATTCTTGGGATTATATCCTGATCACTGCACTGATCTTGTGATCTCCTCTTGAACTTTACATGACCTTTTATCTCTAAAGCCATGCTTATTGAATTCCTAGTTCAATTGTACCTGATTGATGGTTCTTACAAAATATTAATGTTGATATACGGTCTGCTGATTGAGTTATCAGATTCTTTCAACCTTCTTATTAGCCAATGCTTCTCTCAGTCTATTATCCCAAGAACACAGAGACACAAGCTCTGAATATAACGTGTATAAGTACAAGACTATAATTCTTGTATTGGAGCCTCTTATTACAGTTGTAAGGAAAAAAAGGAAGAAAAATAAACTGTGTATTTTTATCTCATAAAAATTGAGGAAAAAGTAGAACCTTCAGGTTTATATTTGTAAAAGTTGACAGAAATATTTGTATAGTCTTTGCAGAATAATACATTAAAGGAAATTATTTTTTTGTGAATTTCTAAGATAAATTGTTAGTATTGTACAATATTTTTACTCAACACTTTTCTTATCTTTTCTCTTGCCTTCTTTCTGTCTGAATTTCCAAGATGATTTATTACTTTTTGTATAATGATTCTTCTGAACCAGATTTCTGATCTTTGTGTTGTTGACATTTTGACCTCTGCATCCTTTGTCCTTTCTCAAGTATCTAATGCATTTGGTAATCTTCTGAAAATATCACATGAAGTCTTTTATTTGACCCCAAGAAATATGCTTGACTTGTGCTTTTACCTTCTATATCTGGTATCCTTCATGGGGAGATTTCATATTTTGTTAGAATCATTTTTTGACTTCACAAGGCCTCTGTACTGAGCTAGTTTAAATTTCTACACTAGATATCCTGGGGGTTAAACTCACTATGTTTTGACTGTTGCACCACTGTCAGCAAAATAAGTAAATAAAAATCTGATTAGAAAGTTATGAAAGTTGGGAACTTGGTAGACTTTTACACATTGATTATTTTGAACCTCATATCTTCATCAATGTTTTGGCCACTGTACTGCAGGGCTGTCATAGTCGGGGAGTCTGAAGCAATTATTGGATTACTGGAGTAGGTAAAATTGTGCCGACTCTGAGAAGTCAGAGTAAGAAGTACCATAAATTGAGTCAAAAGGTTTTGCGTATAGGCTCAACAGCACTGCTATTACTACTTGTATTACTAAGAGAATTACTATTACTACTATGTAGTAGTCAACAGACAATGATATAGAGAAAAGTAAAACAATAGTAGTTAGATTTGGATTAGAATTAGTGAATTCTTCTTTCTAAAACCAGTGTGATATAAACGTTCCTACATATAATACCCTTGTTGTATGTAATTAGAATTCAATCTTGTCCAAATTTACACTTTTGCTCAAAATTCTCACAATTTTAACTGAAAAATATATCTGCTGAAATTGTGATAAAAAATTTTCAAAATAGATGTTATACTCCTCTAAAATTGTATATAGTAAACAAAATTTTTCTGTTTTATCAAACATTTTTCTCAGTTTATCAAATATTTATCTACAAGTGTGCTTTTTTGAGTTATTTTTATTTATACATTAGATTATATGCACTGAAAGACATTATTTGCACATTCAACTGAACATATATAAGTACCTTTTTTTCTCATAGATGGATATGTCAGTGGATAACTATTTTCAGCAACGCAGTACATATGCATTATCAAACACTTGTGCTCTTGATATTTACTAAAAGTAGATTAGAAACCTTAAAGGCTAAACTGGGATAAGATTAGATTCAGAATATTATTGCATCAAGCTCCTTAGGGTCAGCATTCTTTAACATAAATTCATTGATATCTATACAGATAAAGGCGTGCTTTGAGAAGACATTTTCCTGACATACATTTTATACTCTCCGTTATAAGATTGAGCTGTACCACTCTTATGAAAACCTTGGCCTTGCGTCAAACTTACCTTTAAGGGGGTATTATTCATACTTCATTTCTACTGCTAGTTGCTGATGTTTGAGTCTAAGTAGAGGTTAGAATTCAATTGCTGAATTGTGTGATAGATCATATTTTTGTGCCATTGGAAATGATAAGTTCAATTGTATATAGCAATTAGTGCATTGGAGTCAGTACACAGAACCATTTGTCTCCGACTCCTTGGAGTTGGCACACTCCCTCCGACTCCAGTAACCCAATAATTGCTTTTGACTATACTCTCTATCATTTTTCTATTTAAACCCCTGAGACAGATTGCTGTTATTTATATACATTGATTTATTTGAACCTATTTTTGTATCTTTGCTTTGCTGATAATTTTTTGGCCACTGTATCTTCTAGCCCCAAGGACTTCATTTAATCCACTGAGGTTATGTTGTTATTTTTTGGAGAAATAATCTTTGCATGCTTGATATTTGAACCATGTAAGTGTTGAAGTGCTAAAATGAATCCTATCAGATATGACTAGTTTTGCTGATCTTCTGTTGCAAGATGAACATAAATAGAATGTGAAGCAAGTTAGTATCTTATTGTGTAATATAATACTGAAGTCAAGTTGTATTTAACTTTGACTTGATCATAAAAATTCTTAGAACTCTGATAGACATCACTACTTGCCTGCTCAACTTTCAAATTCTTGTTAAAATAAATCAAATGTTGATATCAAGGGAATAACTTTCGATTAAAATCCCCACCTTGTCCATCAGGTGAATTTTTTAAATATTCAATTCACAAAAGAGTTCTATTATTTTTATTATATTCATTGGAGAGTTCCACTGTCAGTTACAAGTGCTTTCAATGAATTTAAGTTAACTTTCTAACAGTCAAGACATCAGATGGAACATTGATATGTAGACTGTTTTCCATTGTGATCTTTGATCAGTGAGAGGCCAAAAGAAGACTTTTCTTTGTGGCATCTGATCATTGGATCAAAGAAAAGGGGAACACTATTTATTCTGGCAGATCAGAAGGAGCAAGAGTGAAAGAGAGAGGGATCCAACTCAAGCTGAGCTTGTAATTCCATGTGCTTTCTGAAGACTCAACACTATTCAGTCTGGCTAACACAACTATTTTATTACCCTCATGAAGATTCAAGCATAAATATCAGAGTTGTTCAAATTATTGAACTTGGTTTATTGTTGTTATCACAATGTTTCAGATGATCCATTCCACAGTCTTCCTAACAATCTGCAAAGAAAGAGGGGATATTTTTCCAGAAAAATTTTAGCAAGAGTACAAAAAGTTTTATTTTCTCTTTATCCGCAGCATTTTTCATTCAAAAAAATCTCACCAGAAAACTGTTCCAGTTAACAAGCCATTAGGATAGATCCATAACTTATGTAGTAAGTTCTATTTTTACTGGATGTCCCTCTATTTTAGATTTGTATCAACCTGAGCTAAACTTACAAAATACTGTGTATGCTTTAAAAAATAATGTTTCATTTTTAGAGAATAAAAACCTATACAATATATGGCAAATTATTAATTAGTCAGGAACATGATTATCATTATTTGTAATAACTAAAGTCCTCTGTGTATCTAATTCTTTTCTTTATTGGAAGAATCTGGGATTTTGGACCACAAAAAAAATAAAAGAATCAATTTTGAGTACTATTTACCTTCATCCTAATGTTAAAGTTGTTTTTATTACAACTTCAGCTCAGGCCATCATTTCTGTGGTAGTAGCTAAATAGTAGCCAACTTTGATTCAATGGATTACAATAATTCATTTAATTATAGAAAAAGAAAGTAAGTCGTACTTTAGAATAAAATGCAAGCTCATACTTAGAAAATAAACTTGGGAGAAAATCAAATTGTCAGACTGAAATATTTTTCTACTTCTTCCTGATACAAATGGCTTTTCACCTGAATTCCATTTAATCTAATCACTCAAACACTTAGTGGCAAAACCTTTGAAAAGGTTCTTGGACAATTCATTACTGGTAAATTGATTCCTGGTCAGTTTGTTTTGATGTAACTCAGTCAATAGTACAATTCATCTCTGTTGACATATCATTCTATGGATGTATTGATTGACAAAAAATTGATCAGATCCCCTTTAAAAGTAGAGAAGAGATTAGTTCAGAACTATGAAATATTTTTCTTAGAAAACCAGGGCAGTGCCTATGCCAAAAGTGCATGTTTAGAAGGGATCTGAATTTATGGTATGTAGAGCTGCCTGGCATGATATTAATGTAAAATCAATATCCGTCCCAAATATGAAACTGTGGCTTTGAAGTATTCCAGTTACTTTTCTTCAGAGTTGCCAATTTCTATTCATTTTCATATGTGCATGTCTTTGTGTCTTCCAGAACTCCTGGCCAAACAGTTGTGTCTACTGACTTGATGATTGGCATCAGTGGTCTACTAGACTTGCTCTAAAAATGTTTTTTCTAATTCTCCAGAATGATGGAACAATGCCAGTGATGTCTTACATAGAATTTATTTTGACCGTATTGATTCTTTGATGGGATTTTTCGCTTGACACTACAGTTGTTCAATTATTGACTGCAATAGAGAGTTATATCTGAATTTAGATTTATTGCCAATTTAGATTCTTTATATATAAATTTAGAGCTATAATTTTAGATAAAATATCTATAATCTGTGATGTTTTATTCATTTTTTATTATATTTCCTAAGAACCATTGATCCACTTACTTAGTACTACAGGGCCTAGTGTGTCAACTAATATATGTATGGCAAATATCAACTTTGTGCCATGGTTGGTTTTCAAGTCATCTCAGTACATACACACCCACTGAGATTTCTCTAATCATAGTTTGGAAATGATTTTTTTCAACCAAAAAATAAGACTTAATGGGATTTTGTTATTCCTATGGTAATTATTTTTGACAAATATCCATTATTACTTCTCTAACTGCTTTTTCCTTTATCTTAATTTCTATTGCTTTTTATTGAAACTTCTCAGACTATCATTCTATCGCTGTCAGCAAAGAGGATCTTAAATGAAGAATAGACTTCCTGCAAGACTTTAATTCTCATCCCTTTTTCCCCAGGAAGCCTTTCTTAGTATGACATCCATCTTATTGATTAGACCATAAAGACAACTAGCTTCAGAACCTCGGATCTAAGTATATAAATTTCATTCTTTTATTACCCCTGAATGCTAGATTCACTGCCCTACATTCACTAGTAGTAGTAGCAGCATAATCTTGAATTAGTAGATGAAGACTCAAATCCATAAGAACTTGTTTATCACCTAGCATTCTCTAATCTCTGATATAATTATCTTGATATAGGATTTAATTATTTGGCTATTGAGTCTATTCAAGATCTTCAAGATTTTTCTTCAAAATTGAATTGGCTGATTTCAGGTATCTAGTTTTCATGAGATTTTCTCAATTTCCAGTTTATTTTGTATGAAAAAAATGTACAGATGAAAGCCATTGATTTTTTTCAAACTAGGAATTCTGTCTCTGATAATTTATAGTAATGGCAGAAATGAAAATAGTCATAGCTCAAAATGCCTTTAATGACTTGGAGAAATGGGTTTGGTAACATATATCTACTGTTGGCAGCTTAAGTGCAATCTTGAGATCTCATGAATTTCCGTTGGGAATTGTGAGCTCTTAAAGACATTGGCAATAAATAACTATCTTTCAAATGAGATTTGGATTATCTACAGTTCTTATTGATAGAATCTGAATTGGAAGTGTATTTCATTTCACTTTTCATCAAAACAATACTTAACTGGTACAACATTTTGATGGAAAAAGTTTTTAAAATTTTTTTTTTATAACCAAATGACCTATAAATCTAAGGAATTGTCTGGCATTTGTTGATTGAAGTTGACATTTTATTGAAAAATGTCTTCAGAGTTATAAAATTGATTGTTTCAAGATGTCTGTAATACTGACTTTATTGATTGCAAGTCATGAGGTCAACTCTCCAGCTTCGTGATAGAATAGAAATTTCCTTTAGTACTTATTATTGACTATTAATGTAGTTCCTTTGATGCTTTATTATTTTATTCAACTAATGAAAAGTACTTGGCCAAAATGTTTAATCAAAGCATATAAAACAGGAAGTGTGTGTAGCACTTTTCATTGAGCACACAGATAGTACACCTTGATCTTAGGCTGAACACTGATACCCTGATCCCCTCAACTTCATTGAATAACATATTTACCATTTTGTTCTATCTCCTGTCATCTTTCGGGCGACTTCAAAATTCCATCCCTAGGAAACATTTTTATTTTCTCTCGGTGAAAAACTACCCAAGTCTTCTACAGTCTTCTACGGAATAGAATTTTTTTTTTGTGAAGAGAGTTCTGTAAACTTCCAGCCGAACTCTATCAATTTTTGTTTGGTTGCCAAAGAAACATGCTCTCCAGCGTTATCCTGATGGTATACTATTCCCTATCTCTCGACATTTCTAACACTTTTTGTTGATTGCTGCCTTTAAATGGTCTAATGCACATAGCATCATTTTCTTTGGATGAAGACAGGCCTTTGGTAAGGTTAGTAGTGGTTCAATTCAATTGACCCTCAATCTCTTGCATTTCATGTTGTGAACTATTCATTTTTCCTCACCCGTCACAATTTATTGAACAAAATATTTTCATTACGTTTCCATCATTCAAGTACAATCTTGCATATTTTTTCCACTTTCATGGATTCTACACATCAGGCATGAACAAATTGAGGCAAATGATTTTTAATTCCCAATTTGGATATTTTTAGTATGTTGGCTATCCTCCGTGTCTATTGTATAACATTGATTATTCTCAAGTGATGTCTTCATTTGACTTATATCAACCGTCTACTCTGACTGTAGGGCATTGTTCTGTGATAAATATCTAGCACCAAGCTTTACTTTTGATGTGTTCAATTATTCACGGTACCTTCTCCATGAACTACACACATTTTTTTTTAGCGTTTGAGCTGCATTTTTACCTTTCTTAAAACAAAAAAAAAAAGGCATATATTAAGAATGTTTATTTTTCTCCAATGTTAGATTTGGTAAACAAAAATACACAAATTTTGACAGCTTGAAAAAATACATGCTGATATGACAACTGTCACAATATAATTGGAAGCAATCTTTTTAAAAAAATCTTTTTGTAGTAAAAACTAAATGTTTCTATATTGTAAATTTTACAATGTTTCCAGTTGCCCTTTTAACTCTGATGCACTTGGAAGAGTATCCTCATCTTGGCTATAATCTCAATATATATTGGATTCTGTGCTTCTGGCTTTTTTCAGGTGTTTGTTGTAGTCAATAACTTTCTGTGGATTCTAAACTGTACCCTTTATTGATCCATGGGGGAAGATCTTTCTCATTCCACTATCAATGCCAAAGGTTATCTTGTATTGGTTAAATCTTCCTAACTATGTCACTTGTCTGCCTCTCATACTGAACCAGAGGGTATGACTTTTTTTTGCACTACCCAATCGAGGGATTAAACTCAAGACTGCCGAATAGGTTATTAGATTTTCCTTAAGGAAGAAAACGGGAGTCAGAGACATCATAGAATCTATCAGAAAACTTAAATGGCAAGGGGCAGGCCATATTGCAAGAATGACAACCAATGGACATCACAACTCACAACATGGATCCCAAGAGATCACATGCAAAACCGAGGCCAACAAAATACAAGATGGAGAGATGAACTGGACAAATTTAGAAAATACTGGCTCCGCAACGCCCATGATAGAGAATTGTGGCGAATCCTGGGGAAGGTCTATGTCCAATGATGGACGTTGAAAAACTGATTATGATGATGATAAGTGTGAAATCTGCTTTTCTAAACTCTTTGTGGTGACAAGCCGGCTTAGTCAAGTACTCCAAGTATAAATTTGGTAATAACAATTATTTTTTCTCATGACCAATTTTCTAGGTTGTAAACTTTGTCTTTTGACTGTAGGATTTTTATTCACTTACTTCATTGTTAAAAATACTACTATCCATGATCTGGAGCCTATTTTTTTTATTGATTGCTGGAAAAAATGTCTTATCCTAGCATTTTGAAACAAGTAACTTGAGAATCCCTGGTTATATGTTCTTTGTTAATTTGATCTAAGGTTATGCCAATAGAAATTGGGAATAATGCTAGTAACGAATCCTCACTAAAAGTGAGGATATAGTGTTCCTTCACTTGCACAATGTATGTAATCAAGAATTTTTCACTACTGCATTGAGTTTTAGTACTCAATAAATACTTGCAGTATTCATTTTACTTATTTTTTGATGCTCAATTAAAACAAATTTTTAAAATCTTTTCTGAGTTATTAAGCACAAAAAATGGACCGGGTTAGGTGAAAACTATTTGGGATGTTTAGCAAGAAGCATATTCAGAAAATCTTCATCAATTTCCAAGACACTAAAAATGAGATAATCCTTACTTATAAGCATACAAAATAATGTTGTCTGTATGCTGTATTTCACTACTGTATTTTACATACATGCAAGCAAGGGTCATTTCAGAAAAACCTCATTTCTCCAACTAATAAAGAACCACCACACTTACTGCATATGCAATAAATCTTGAAATAATGCGCTATCGATTGATAAAAACCTCATGTTTATATTTTCATGATTTTCCGAGTTAATAAGCTTCAAAAAGAATGATGAATGTGCCAGGTCAGGCTAAGTTATTTTAAAAAAAATCTAAATGAATTTTCAAAATGCATTATTAAATGGTGAAAACCCACATGCTTCTATCTTTAATAGTTTCCAAGATATGGGGTAGTTCGGTCACTAATACATTCGATAAGAGCAACCTCATTTATGGTCAGTGGCAAAAACCTCTCTATCAGGATTAGTTATGAGATGTTTGTTTAAATTACTGTAGATGCCAGTATATAATATTGACATCTAATTTGAACAATAAAAACTATGCAGATATAACACTGCATCCGATGTGTTTGAATCATGACTAGGGAACCGTCTACTAAATCTCGATATGGACAGTTATGGGGCTTAGCAGAGTTGCAGTGAGCAGTAGTCTTCCAAATACCTTAGTAAAATGTTGGTCTTGTAAACTGGCATCTACGGTTTATAAAAAAGAACTTTTACAATTTGTGCTTTTATTGTGTTTAATAAAACTTCTTTTAACTTTTGATTCCACAGAAATTATCATGCAAAATGAGTTTGGAATGTATTTATTTATCATCTGCAAATATTTTATAATTCCTGCAATGTAGAGAATATTTGAATTTAAATATTTAGATGTATTTCAAAGCAATATTTGAAGTATTTAGTTTTGTATGAAAAATAGATGGATAAACTAAAAAAATTAAGAATTATTAAATTCACAGAAATAAAGCATCTATTCTGTAACTTTTGAGTAACCTGTATTTTCCAATTGATTTTTATTTTCATTTTATTTATTCTATGCCTGTGAATATTGGATTTTCATTTGAATATTTTATTAGTGAATAATGGAATAGTCGAACCCTAAAAATCAAAGTTTGGATGATCCTTTTAAATTTTGTTATCTTTGTAATTAATTTCATTATTTTCATTTGTTTATTTGCAATGTATATTGATGTCTCTTGTATCAATACAGAGCTTGTGAGGACTAGGTGTGGCTTAATTTGTTGAATGCAACTGTGAGCACACACACACACACACACAGAGGCCCACACACACGCACACAAGCATACACGCGCACACGGAGCCACGGAGCTCAGGCTCCGATTCGGTTTCTTAAGCTGCCTTATCATTCCGATGGTTAGCACCATAACACAGCTCTGGTAGCTGACAGACCACATGGCACTGTACAATACCAGCATCCTGCATCATCCATCTTCCGAGTCCCTTAGATACATTTATTCTTCTCTTCTCAATTTAGGAGATGAGCCACCACCTGCAGGACCCGACGACGTAGAACAAGAGACGAAGGTAAGTAAAATTTTTTTTTCCTTGCATTTTTTCTTTCTAAACAGTCAACATTTTTCCCATGTCTAAATTTGCTTGTATGTTCATGGGTTACAGGTGAAAGTAACGAATGATATGAGCCTAGGAAAATATTGGGCTTTTTTTCTTCTTCTTACCTTCCTGAGGAGATTAGTGGGCAGCTATGGAGCTGTTAGAATGAGCCAGTGTCTTTTAGTGTGGGTGGGGGTCTTAGCAGCAGCAGTACTAATAGTGTGATGATGCTGACTCGGAGACATTGCTTTTTGAAATGAGTTGTCTGCTAGAATTCTTTGTCTATATTTTCTTCCTTGGAAATCAATAACTATAACTTCGAGGAGACAAAAGAAAAGTCTTTTTCTTCTTTATCTTGAATTGAATTCAGCAGATAGGCTGATGTGCATTTCAATCTATCTTTTGCATTTCATTATCACCTTTTCCTCATATATATGTAGTGGTATACTCAAAATTTATATATATATATATATATATATACATATATATATATATGCATGTACATACATACATACATACATATACATATATATATATGTATGTATGTATGTGTGTCTGTGTGGTGTGCATACAGAGGAAATCATTAATCATAATCATGGATAATGTTATCAAATAGTTGTTATAATGATCAGTCAGGCCCCAAACATTTTATCTAAAATAACTTGAAAAAGAATTGATATTTTTTGTAATGTAAAGTTGTTGATAACAATAAATATAAATTGATCAGTTCCTACATCTTTTTTTTTCTCTCTCCAATTTGGTTGCAACTACTTTCTGAGCACTCTGTCCTGATTGTTCACTCATCTCTTACCTGCTAACGAATTCCAGGTTTCCTTTCCTACCCTTGGAGTCTTTTAGTGGTACAGTTTTGCTTTTTCTTTTCTCAGCACAGAAGTGTAAAATAACAATTCTCACATGCTAGCTGAAGACCGGTTATATCTCTAGCCACCCCTGTTTGTGATCTGCTCAACACCTGGGTTACCACACCTGTGTGAACCTAAGGAGACATCAACATTCAAATCAAGGAATAATCATTGTTATAGCTAGCATTTTTGTATCTGCTACTACTTTCACCTTATTTTCTTATGTAATAACAACTGAAAATAATCAGTTTTAAATGACGATAACTCAAGTCCCCCATTATACCACATACCTGAAAAAAAACCCCAGAACACCTACATTAAATTGAAAGATATCAAAGTAAAAGCATAATTTGTTTTCCTACACAGCAATTCCTTGATTAGTACGGTTTAATGAAGTACGGTGAAGGTATTGCTGTATAAATTAATAAGTAAGTATAAGCTTGCAAAAAGGGAAACATTAAATAAGACCTTTATTAGTGTGGTCTTGAACAGTACGGAAAATTTTTGAAAGAAATAACTGTACTGATCAAGGTCTACCAGTATTTTCAATTGAGGATAAACAGTTTTGAATGACAACAAATTAACAATGAAGTCCCTCACCTCCACACACCTGTGAGAAAAAAACCCCCAGAAACACCTACATAAAGTGGGAAGATCGGATATCCAAGTGGAGACCTAATTTTAGTATTTGTACATCTGTAATGAAGATTTTCGTTTATTGGCTTTTCAGATGGTGTATCAATAACAAACCAGTTTATCCATGCTGTTGAAAAATTATGGCAAAATATCTTAATTGTGTTGCAATTGCATTGTACTTGGAAGATATCATTATGTTGCTGTGCATTTTGTTCATGTTTAACCAGATTAAGCCTGGATTTCTCATGTATTTGAAAAAAAAATAATAATAATGACTACTCAATAATTAGCATCCAATAGTTATCTCCCTTGACAAATCTTGCAGACAAAAGTATATGCCTACATGTAGCTTATTATATATGCAGATTCTATATCAAGAAGTTCAATACAAATCCTTTATGAATATTTCAGCTCACATATGAATTTCCATTAATTTATTATATATTCAATTCATTGTCTTAGGAGAGACTAGGGATGCATCCTCTTTGATCTTTGGAGAAAGTCTTTGTTGCCTATGCAAAAATGATTTTCTCTATCTCTTTCTCTCTCTCTATTCCTCTCTATCTCTCACATTTCTGTGTGTGTGTGTGCGTGCACTGAAATAAAATTTTTGAAAATTATCTAAAAAAAAATACCCACAAGATTTTGGGCACTGTAGAGACTCCAAGAATCACTTTGTTTTGAAAAAAAAAACGACAAAAAAAAAGCATTTTTAGATGATGCCTAGTGGTGAACTCATGACAATTTTCAGGTTATAACCCGATAAATTTGACAAGGAGCACCAGGAGACACAGACACATATAGACATGGACGTTAAAAGCGAGAAGAATCAGTAACCCATTTGACTGGTTGGTCACTACTTGTTGGGTTTTGGTGATTTGATTATCTTGAATTTTTGCGGGAGTAGATAGCAGACAAAGTAACCATTTTATTCACTTTTAACAAACTCAAATAAAAAATCTTTACTTAGTGCAAGACATTCCTTTTTTTTTTTTAATCCATCTGAAGACTTGCTACAGTTATCTAGTTGAAATTATTACGCACCAAAACATGTTCTTGTTGGAAAAACATTTCCTTGAATGCAGAAACATTGGATAGATTGACAGCTTAGTTTAGTTAAAACTTTACAGTAGAATTCTTCAGGAACAACTCGGTGTGTAGGTGTATATGATATATCAGCCGTGGGGGCAGAGGGTTTCCCCTGTTTTTAATTGACTGTTGCATGCATACACTTTGAGTATCTTGTCTACTTGAGATACAGAAAATTTCTCTTTTGGTGATACGCCACGTGTATTTGCATATCTTAGTTTTTTGTCTGTAACTCTTCAAAGGAGAGGAAAATAGGATGATGAGTTTCTACTTCTTTAAAGAACAGTGTGATTTTTTTTTTGTTCTCCGTGCGTAACCATAGACTCTTGAGCTCACAGGTAAAAATATCTTTCTTTCTTTAAAGATATCATTCAATAGATTCCAAATACAGGTAGACCCCATTTTTAATAAGTTGTCACTTTTCATTTTTTTTTTTTTTTTTTTTTTTTTTTTTTTTTGGAAAAAAGGCAAAAAGCGAAATTGTTCAGCTTCTGTTTTGCAATGAGCTGTTATAGAGATGCCCTCCTCTCCTCTCTTCTATACCACAGTATCCAGTATTTCCTACCTCTGCAACCCCGGATGATTCAGCCTGACATTCCATCCTCACCATTTTCCGGTCTGAGAACGCTCATAAATCTTTCCCATTTAAATAAATGATAATTTCTTTTTCGCTCTTTGCCATATTGGCTTGCGTTTTACTTTTGAATAGTAGGAAAATCTGTGTCTCAGTGAACTTTTTGACAGGGGTTAACTAGTTCTGCTACTACTTCAATAAGAGCAATAACAAAATGTATTTGTAAACTCATTTTGTCTGAAAAGCTTCAAAGGAAAGGAAAAGGAGTGATGAGTGCATATATCAATATCTACAATAGATAATCTTGTATATTTATTTTTTGTCAGTTTCACTACAAAGGAAGGAAAAGAAAAAGGCGTGACTATGTATATCAGTTACTTCTATGATAAGCCAACCGTATTTTTATATTTATCTTTTGTTTGTAACACACGAAATCAATTAAATGATTGAAATATTTTGAGATGATTTGGGGTGGGTGCAGGGGCCAAAAAATAAAGCGATCAGAACAATCAATTTCATATACAGTCATTTTTGGCATAGATTCGCTATTACTGATATGAAAGTTTCAATCATTGCCTACTGATATGTTTTTGTCTAATTCTTTTAATTTTTACAGTTGATATAGTAAGGACTCAACAAGATACCAATATGCAGTCAAAAATGACTGTTTCATTCATTTCTTGTCGCTCACAGCTAGGCTAGGTGGTGGGGGGGGTCTTTGGTTTACATTATTGAGTTCCGAAGAGATTGGTTTCCCCATTAGGCACCTGGTATTTCCAGACGGTCACTCATTTAGACATTGACCAGCCTCAAAGTTGCTTAACTACGGTGAGTGCACAAGGACTGGTGTGTTCATTGCAATTTGGCCTGAATGATGACGGCACAGATACGCTAGAAATAATATCATTTTCGGCCAATGGAAAAAAAATCTCTAAAATTTGTTTCAGTTGGCGGTTATATCTATCAATTGAAATTGAATTTAAAAAGTCAATAAATCAATATTTCTTTCACTGAATGTTACTTCACGTTTTCAATCAGAATATACTTCCAAAGAATATTGAATAGTCCGCTCAGATAATGATGTTTTTGTTATAACGTCTGTCTTGCATGTAGAAGGTTTGTTTCCTGGTGTAAGGGCTGAGTGTAGAAAGTTCTTCATCAGGAAAAATTTCCCTGTGTACTCAGCTGTCAATTGAGTACACTCTAAACAAGTGATCTCCAAACTTCAACTACTCATGGAATCCTTTTCAGTTATTAAATTATCTTTGGAGACCCTTCAAAATGACAACGTTCCCTTCTACATTTACATAGGAATATAACTTTTAGATTTTTAGCCTTGTCTATAGGATTATCTGAATGTGTATAAACCAAAATAAAAATACACACTCAAATGGAAAAGTAAGGATGAAGCTTACCAAGGAAGAATAGACATGAACAACTACTGACTGAACAACATCCGTGTCATATAAGTAATCACTGTTTTCTATTTCAACATAAATGATAAAAATAAGTACTTGGAATTTAGTTAAGAGTTATAATGTATTAATAAGATTTTAAACAATTAATTATCATACCAAATAAATAAAATACATGTATGAATATGCAATTATATAACTTTGTTTTGCTGACCCCCTGGAAATGTTGCTGTGGAACATTGAGGTTCTGCAGAACAGAGTTTGAATACCGTTGATCTGAGCAGTTTGATTAGTGTGGAAGTATCCCTTTGATGGACTAGCCAACAACGGTGTCATAAAAACTTGTTGCAGTAAAGTCCTGGTCTTTACCAGACTTGAAACTTGCAAGGATCACTAAGCTTATGCAGGCAAAGGAAACAGATAATTCATCACCAGCCTTATACTCTCTCAAGAGACAGATGCCTTTAAGAATATTGACTGAATATTCTCTAGCCCTTTTTTAGTTGATAAAAGAACAGGATTGTTTGCAATGCATTCATCCCTTTTGGAAGGAAATGAAATTTCTCCCTACAAAAGCTTCATGAATATCATTATGTAAAGTTTTATTCAGACTTTTTTCTTAATCTCGGTTTGTTTATTTTAACACAACGTTCTGGCTGTTGAACCCTACAGCCATCTATTTTTGACCTTCAAGATGGGGAGGGCCCATTTTGGCGAATTTTCTTGTTCCAATGTCTAATATAGGATATGGTTTTTTTTTTTTGTTTTAAACACAGTTGTTGGCTGGTGTAAAAAATCTATAGTTGTCTGCAGTTGATGCTGTGAGGGCATTTCTTGTTTGAAAGTAAGGGCAGGTCACTCGTGCCAATATTCCAAGAAAAATGGTAATGGGAGGGATTATTAAACTTGTAAAAGTTGATGTGGAGCATGGGAGGTAAATTTCAAATATTTTCATTGATTTATTTCTCATCGATTTAACTTAACTGATTGTGTCTGACAAAGATGGGGTTTTTGCTCCCTCCACTCCCCATATGGATTTATGACACCAGTTTCAACTAATCACTGTGTTTGAAACAATAAATTAACAACACCTGATATTAGACGATAGAATGTACAAATTTCAGCCTATCATCACTTGGAAACATCTGACGTGTACAACAGCCAAAACATTGTGTTCAAAGATTGAACTAAGATGAGGAAAAGGTCTGCACAAAACTTTACATAATGATATTCACTCATCAAAAAAAAAATCAGAAACTATAAGTGTCATTGTTTCAAATTCTTTTCATATTCAGTTTGATCTTTCCTCTATAAATGAAATTTTTTATGTAAGTAATTTTGAAATAAAAGAACCCTCTATGATATAAAATCTCAGAAAATGTGATTGTTTTTTTACCAGCAATACCAAGAAACTTCTATTTTTTTTCCAAGTGTGTATTGGTAATAAATAAAAAGATAACATTCCCTTTTTATCCGTGAGTAGAATATTCCTTTGAAACCCTTTCATAAGCTGAAATGGCATAAAGTGAAGATTCAGTTACTCTTAATCTATGTAGGAAACATTTTGAGGCAATCCCAGACCTCCAAAATAGTGACGATGGCATATTAGGCTAAATCATCCGGGTTTGGGGGTAATCAGAAGGCTGGCTGGTGTGTAGGAGAAAGAGTTATAATGGCTCACTGCAAAATAAACACAGAATGCTATTTTTGCTGTTTTTATCAAAAGTAAAAATTAGCTTGAAGCAAACTTTCAAAAAGTGGGGTATGCTTGTACTACAGAAAAAGCTTCTCTCATACCACAGCTTGAAGCAGCGTTCTCTCAACACCTGTCACTGTGAATCTTGTGGCACAGAAACATGATCCATTGCATAGCTATCAAAAAACAAAGTTCTAGTAGACAGATCTGTACCACATATCAGGATTCAAATAGATATAATCCATTTAGAATAAATATGATTTTTAAAAGTGAAAAAATTTTATTATTGTACTTCATTGATTATAGTCTAAAATCTAAAAGCTAAAAGTGGGGGTCTGCCAGGATATTTCTTTCAAAGAAGGGGTCCTTTAGTTTTGAAACCACTAGCTTAAGGTAAATAAAGAAAACGGCAAATTGGAAAGTTCTATGTATAAGTCTGGCAAGAAGCCTCAATTATATAGCATGATCTGCATTGAACTTGCAACAGTAGTGAATGATATATGAGAAAGCTGGTGCCTAGAAAGTTGTATTGCATTCAAGTTCTTTACCTGATAATTATATATACAAAATAAGATCTATAGGTCAGAAAGAAAGCTATATTGTCCTGCAATTGCATTGATTTCTACAAGTTCTTGTTGACAATGAAGCCTCAAATACTTTTAATTTACCGATTCCATTGTGACCATTGAGATGGTAATTTGATGTGCTTCACTGGAGAATCTCAAAGAATCCTTGCTTATCTTCTTTACACATTTTACCCCCTCCTCATTGAACAATACTCTGTCGCTGCACAAAAACCCATTCTATGATGCAAGTAATTTAAATGTATAACCATAGAATTGCCTTTTGTCTATTAGTTGTGTGTTGTCCCCGACTTTACCCCACTGCATTAATGACAAAAGGTCAGTTGTGGAGACATAGGTAAGAAAAAAAAAAAATGTAACCTTTATATTGATGTAGGTTGGGTCAAGGAATGCTTTTTATTTTCTTAGTTAACTTTTCTTGTTCACATTGAATAGAATGCCTGTGTGGATCCAGTGAGAGTAAATATTGTCGAAACATTTATGATAGTGCTTTCAACATCATTTCCGGTCATTATCAAGATCAAAGATGAAACTATAGGTATTATTTGTTTTTCAGTTTTTAAACTGTGTTTACTGTTCAACCATTATAATTTCAAATTCAGCATTTGCCATTTATCTATTCTGGTGACGCTGATACCATGCAAGCTGAATATATATATATATATATATATATATATATATATATATATATATATATGTGTGTGTGTAAGAATTGGACATATATAGTCTGACTGAATGATTTATAAATTGCGTTATTTTATATAGAAACTTATTTGAAATGATCTCCCATCGTCACACAGTTGATATATCACTCAATTTAGACAACGTAAATAAAATAAACAATTAAAGAAATCGCGGTTGTTACAGGAATCCAACTAGTCACCAATAAGGAAGCCACTTCAGCATTGCGATGCTTTTTACCATTGAGCTTAACAGCTGGCGGTAATACAAAGGCCAAATAACCGCTTTCAACCCAAATTCTCGTCTCGTTTATTCTTGGTCTTTTTTCTGCCCTCAACGTGACAGTTATGCATTTAAGAAATGGACATATTTGCTCCAATAGATAGAATTATAAATTGCATCATATTATACAGGAACTTAAATTTATATACATACATACATATATATATATATATATATATATATATATATATATATATTCACACAGAAACATAACAAAGATCCTACACCTTTCCTTTTAGACAATACACCTGAAAAAGGCTGTACAATGGATTGGTAAGAATGATATGATAATACTCACAGCATAAAGGAATTAAACTTTCTGGACAAAGTTTGAAATATTTTCTAATGAATTCGAAAATATTTTCCACCTGTGATAATTTCTACATATCGGCTATTCCCATTGAGTAATGGTTACAAATTTGTAGAATAAATCCATTTGCTATTTTGATGGGTTAGATAGCTGCATATATCCTCACTGGTGCCATTGGTTAGAGTTGGGGCCTGAGCATAGGTAAAGGAAGAATTTCAAATGAAATTCTGCCCCTAACCAACACCATTTGGAAGATTGATGGAGCGCAATCTTCTTACTCTCATTTTCCCCCAATTTGGTGGTGCAGAGTAATATGCAAAGCTCGGTGGTTCAGATGGTTATGTATTTTCTATGAATACTATAGGTAAGCGTTCAAAACCAGGATATCAAATGGAGATTTTTGTGGCAGGTCAACCTTCCCTACTTGAAAGATTGTTGCATCACAATCTTCCACCCTCCAACCCCAATTTTCCTCTGTACTTTTCTATACTAAGCTGAATGAATATCAATACATCGCAAAGAAACTTAACTATAGTCTCTGTCTTTTCTGAAAAGTGCCAATCCGTGGAATAGGTATTCACCAAGTTTAAAATGGTACAAGGTCACAGTGGGGTGCCCAGTGAGGATCAGACTTACTTCAACAACCATTGTTGAGGTTGCTTAGAGAACAGATAGGTCCTGTGTTTCGGGGCCCCTACTATCCTTTTCAGAGAAAAAGACCTCGTTAGAACTTATAAAGTTTAGTTTCTTAGGAAGTGTAGCCAAAGCCAGTCAGATATTTTGATTGGTCTAGAGATTAAGAATTTCTTTGATCAGTGGAGAGCTGGCAGTCAGAGGGTTAACCGCTCTCTCTTCCCCCTTGGTGGGGGAGAGGGGAAGCTTACTTATAACGGTCCAGAGAAGAGGAGAGTGTCTTGATAAGAAAGAATGAGTGAAAGATTAGGAGTAAACTAAGAAGATTACTTCTAGTGAAATATAGTCTAGACTTTTGAAAATTGCATATAGTTGGATACAGTTGCACCTTGCGTACCAAGTTCCATTCTGCATTGAAACGGAATGAGTGGAATTATCCTTTATTTAACAAAAAATAGAGTTTCATTGTATTTACTTTTCTTTGATGTGAGGGGTTTTTTTATCCACATGAATCTTCAACTTTCTTCCCAGACACCAGCTGGCAATAAAAATGCATATAAATGGACTTCATGACATCTTTTCTCTCTCTGTCTAGAGACCAGTTTTTTTCAACTGCTACATTTTTATTTTTAATAAATTTATCTAGTTTTTACCTTCATCTTAATCTTAATAGCCCTCTCAATTCAGGCCATTGTTCTTATGAAAATAGATAACGGTGCAATCGGAAATAAATGTTACATGAAATGGAAATGAACGTTGAATTGAAAGTTGACCAAAATCAAGATGGACGTAAAGACAAGTCAAATCTAATGAAAATGATGTTACAATTCTTCATCAAATAATAATAATTATAAAGATGATCACTATGTTTTTGTAAACCGGCACGGTAACCAAGAAACCTTTTGAAAAAATAAAAACTCTATCTTCAAAAACAAAGCAAAAAGACTTCCCTCTTTTTTTCTTCAACAGATATATGTCTCTGCCACACAATAGCAAATTAATAAGTGAAACTTGACTGACACAGTAACTCTGATATAATACTTTGAAATGCTGTGTTTGAATTTTGATTGAAGTCATTCAGTAAATCTAAGCAAAAGTGTTCAGAAGTAAAGTTAGTATTCTAGAAGTCCAAGCAAAGCTTGTTTGTTTGTTCAAAATTGACCCTGTCATAATGGACGGATGATTAGGTTTTAATTATAATCAGAAACCATCAACCAAAACTGTCAACATCAACATAGGTATCTCCAGTTTTCAAGTTGGTCTGGCTGGTAAACTATCTAAGCATGTATTGTGCATACAGGCTATACCAAAGGAATTGAAGGACTGAAAATTTGAACATTTGTTCCTTATGTCTAGAAAAAAATCTTTTTTTCTTCTAACCAGCCCCTCATAGGTTTTCAGTGGATGGTGGTACTAAATTGGTCGCTTAGTTTGTTTCCAGCAGTGTCCACCCTAGGTTTTTGAAAATTTGAACATTTTTTATGATCACAGCCCAACAAAGGGCAAGAAATAATTTATTCATTGATTTTCCCTTTTTTCCAATTTAATTGATTTCCCTCAACAGGGCCTCTTGCCAAAAGACGTTGGTCATTTGACAGTTTCTATTAAATGAATAACCCAACCTGAACTGTATTATTGATTCTTTTTTTTTACTACTTTTTTTCTACATAATTTTGTTACTTTTTATCATAACATGAATCTGTCAACTTATGGCAGTTGAGTTAACAGTGCAAATCAGAAATAAAGAATAAGCTCTCAGTGAGATTCGAACTTGCATCCCTTGCGGAGCCAGATAAATGCCCAGCAACCTTTTATCGCCTGAACTACAAGAAGCTGCTGATTAAATCGAACCCTTACACCTACTTTCCATTCACGATTCCTCCGGCACTCTCATTGTTACTGTAGTATCAGTAAAGGCATTCTTTCATCCATTTTTATTAGATCAAATCCTGTAAACCATTATTATTCTTTTTTCCTTTTGTTTTCCTTCATCTTGATTTTTTTTTTTTGTTAGTTGCTTTTTATCACAACTTGACTCTGGCCAACAACCTACAACAGTAAATAAACAGAGTGGGTGGATCGTAAATAAAGGACAAGCTGTACTTGAGATGGTTTACAATACTCCATCAAATGAAAATAAATAAGAGGTCTGGTTTTTCAATCAATAGAAACTATAGAATGATTAATGTTCTCTGGCTGCATGCCTTGTTGGGGATGATCAATCAAGAAATTTGAAAAAGGAGTGGCCAATGAATAATTTACTTCTCTCTCTCCTTTTGTTGAATCAACAAAATGTCCGAATTTTCAAAAAAAAAAAATGTGGTAGCTGCCGGACACATTAAGGGGCCAATTTAGCACAAACTCACATTGTAAATTGAATCCCCTTCAAAAAAAAAAAAACTCGAGGATTTGGAAAAAAAAAATGTCTTTCTAAACATAAGCAGAGAATGTTTAAATTTCCAGCCTTCTAGCTCCATAGGTGTAACCTGTACACCTAACACATATATACATACATTCCCAGCCTGCATCACTTGAAAACTGAAGGCACAGTTCTGACAGTTTCTGATAAAAGATGATACCATAATACTGGTCTGTAATTATTAAGATAGCATTCAACTGCATTGTTGATGCATCGCTTTGAAGATTTGATCAATGTTGTTAAAGTGAAGATAAACTTTGCTGTTATAAACTTTAGAATAGTCGTTTTAAACCCTCTGTAAACAAGCCAAAGAGACTGACTGTATATACGTTTGTGTGAAGATCTTGCCAACATCATTTTCAAATTTACATCTAGAATTTAGACAAAAATTCATTTTAAAACATTTAGAAATTTTACTTAGTATTAATGAATTGAATCCAACTTTAACCTTCAACATTTGTTTTATTAAAATATTAGTCAATTTTTTTAAAATTATTACTTTTATTTTAATTTTATTACTATAAATCATCTAAAGAGCTATTTCTGACATCTAGACATGACCAAAACAATAGATTTGAATGAAAAACATTAAAATTGGCATTATGGAGCTAGGGACGTAACACAAATTTCAGTATGTCTGATGCTATTGCATCCAAAATCATAAAAATCCATGGACAATACCACTCATAGAGAATACTTGAAATTGGAGGAGGGTAGTAGCATAACAGTTTATATTCACTTAGTACTAATGTCCAAGGGAAAGGCATGAATTCACTTTTTCTTAAGCTATGAACAAGTAACAAAGTAGTTAGAGTCGCTCAAACAGAAAAAAAACCCCCTACAACTTGGCAGTCACCATTGCTGATCCCATGCTTGGGTTCAGAAGGAGGGTTGGGAGTAGAGTTAGCAAGTCAACCTGGTTTAAATCAATTTGCTACTGAAATGCAGCAAAGTGGTTGCAGCCCTATGCTCCAGAACGGTTCTATAGAATTAGGCTAACATTATTGAAAGATATGAAATCCATTTGTCTGAAATTATCAATATAGAATTCAACTCCCATGCTGATGAATTGCCTCCAATGTTCAATCAATACTACCAAAGTGAAGCTAAACTTTGCTGATATAAACTTTGGAATAATCATTCATACTTATTGAACTTCAATAGTAGAAATTAGTATGTGTACTCAACAACTGACCATTATACAAATATATGACGTATATTAGTCAGCCCACGAGGCAGTACTGTGTCAAGTTTGAAGTTTTTTGGATTTGCGGTTCTTGAGAAATCTTATAAAAATGAATAAAAAATTACAAATTATAGATCTTTCTCCATAGTTTCTATGTCCCTTGATCTCCACTCTTTAAAATTATCTAAATTTAGATGAGAAATATTTAAATTGGTAACACTGAACCAAACAAAAATACTTTGAAGCTGTAATTTCGTATGACACTTTAAAAATTATTTTACATGACAATTATGGCTGGCTCTTCCATACACCATAAAGTTCAGTCTCTCCTAAACATACACCTTTGGAACAGGCACTGTCCTGGTTTTGTAAATAATAAAAATTGATGGTTAATCTTGTAGAATGAAGTTCAGTTAATCTTCAACAACTCAATAAGTAGCCAAAACAAATATTGCAGCCAGGTGTCTGACTTGAAGAATGCCAAAAAAATCAGAATGATTTGCAACTTGATAATAACAGTGTACTGTCTATATTTTTCTCCATCCTTTATATATATTACAATGACCAATTTGTCAGGGAGATAACTGATAAATGCTAATTATAGAATTGTCTTATTTTTTTGCAAATGAGTAAAAACACGGGTTCATTCAGGCTGACTCAGATTGCACATATTTTCTTTCAAAATATGACCCAAGAGGCTATAGGGTTGTCTAGTCACAATCAAAATCTGATTAAACAAAAAACCATGTTTTAGTTGGTTTCTTTTGCAAATAATGAAACATAATGTTTTCTTTTTGCAAAATGATTTGTATCTACTTTTAGTGTGACTAAAATGAGTGGATTTTCATATAAAAGTTAATCATATAACTGTGTTGAAAGAACTCTATGGTTATAGGAGTTATAGATGTTTTATACTTTAAGGAAGAGTACTTTTTTTACTCAGGATGAATGGACACTTTATACTCCAAGGAAGAATACTCATTTTACCTTGCCCATCAAACACTTCATGCAATACTATACAAGAAAAATTTTCCAGTGAAGCATTGTGAAGGTTTTTTTTCTGGATTGTAGAGTGCAATCTAAACTTTCTCTCAAAATTTACACCTAGGTATTTTTTAATTCTCTAGCATAGAAACCATCAAAAATTACATGATTATTTACACATAGATAAACTTTGTAAATATATGAATATATTTTGATATAAATGTATTTATTGCAAAAAAAATAGATGCCTATCATTAAATTCATTTTTCTGTCAATTTTTCTACATCTGTTAACATTTTCTGAGTTTAATATTAAAATGGGAAGGCAACAGAATTGGATAAAAACTAATTTCTATTTTGATATGAGAAAAAAAAATCAGTCTCATCCATGGAAAGTCAGATATCTATATTTGTTTTCCATTCTACTAAGGCAGCAGCAGTACTAGTAGTGATGTAGTTGCAATTACACACATGGAAGCTGTTCGATTTGGTATACACAAACACACAGACAACTCTTTCTGTTAGCTTTTGTGTGACAGAAACCAACCAAAAAAACAACCGGGCTAAAAGTGATATTGACTATTATATAAGATTTTCTCTGACCTGTCAATATGTGGCCTTTTGTAATCTGTATAGAACTTCTTGGATAACTAATGTATATCTTTGTAAATGGATTTGTAAACAAATATTTTAGGACTTGAGTTTCAATGATCGGTTTTTAGATGTGTCCACACATCTCTATAAGATGCTATTCAGTCAGTGAAGAAAAATGTGTAATCTATTAAAAGAGATTCTATTCCGATCAATTTTATTTTACCTGCTGCTAATATATCAATGGGAAAAAAAGCCAAAAATGACCATTTACGATTTTTACAGAAAATAATACTTGCAGATTATTTCACATTGCAACATTCTACAAACATTAACAGAATCAAAGAAAAAACAATCGCTTTTTCTCCTGCTACTTCTACTACAAATGGTGAACACTTCATTGAACTTATGGTTCTTTTATTCACTTTTTTTCCAAGTGAATGATCAATTCTTGGGGAAACAATCAGGAGAATTTGTCTTTAGATCTGTGTTATTTTACAAATTCTTTTTCCTTTGCCCCCACCCCAAGCACACACAAACATATACACACCTGGTCCCAAAAACAAAGCTGCTGTCTTAGTCAGGTCTGGCCTTAGGTACCAGCAAGAGTGACAGTCATCCAGAACACCTAGTCATGTGTGTGAGACGGCAGCTCTTTCCAAATATGAATGGAGAAATTAGTCAATTGAACAGAATGAAAAAAAAAATCCCTTAATGTGAGGTCACATTTCAGGAATATCTGACGGTTGAATACTTTCTGTTGGGGTGGAACTAAGAGAAACAATTGTCAAAGGAAATTCTCATGACCGGCAACAAACTCAGTCAGTTTTAGCTAATTTGGTGAGATAATGCTCCTGATAGTATACTTTGAAGGGCGCCAAAATTCAGCTTGCCCATTGCACCAGGAACCATAGGACTGGCCCTGGTCCTTACCTGGATTGCTTAGGTCAGCCGTTCTCCACCCCCACACAATCATGGTCCCTTTATGCTCACAAAAAATATGTGAAGGCTCTTGAAGTTTTAATGTTTAAGTGATTCTTGTAAAAATAAGCCATCACAAATTTTTAGAAACTTACATCCAAAAAAAAATTTCTGAAAAAACATTCTGAAAAGGAGGAGATATGAAAGAAAATGAAAAGAAAATGAGATGAATGACACACTTTAATTTTTTAAAAATGTTTTCTACTAATATCTTTGAAGTCTGGTTTGATGGTAGAGAGCTAGATTCTCATCTCTGCTTCAGCATTCAGTCTATTATGATGATTAGTGTGTATTGTTGTGTATGCAGAAAATCCTACTTCACATGAATACGTATTTAGAAAGGGAAGAAGTACTTCAATAGCCTTTTCTGATAGCTGTGGATATTCGTCTTTCATATGACACCAATATTCTGAGAGTGTCAGTCCTTTTAAATGCTGCTTGTAAAGTGGAATCCGAAGTGATGTCAATAAACATTTCATATTCTGCTGCACTTATATTTGCATTGAATGGATCTCTAATCCAAGCACTATTTTTGTTACATGATATTTTGATCATTTGAAATGTTTTTATTTACTTCACTATAAAGATCTTCCAAATGTTGATACACTCTATTGAGAGGTGTTGAACGTCATATCCAGTAACTAGTGGCGATGCTGAGTCCGATTGTAACTCCTCCCAGCAAATTCTTTTTTGATTAGATTTTTTTATTTTTTTAAAGTTCCTCATATATATATATATATATATATATTGTCCCTCTAGAGCACCACTTACTTGGTCTGCAGGTTCCATGTGCTGCCTCTGCATTAAGTTATGAACGGCAGATGACTGGAATTTTAGTCATTACATTTCTATAGCTCAACTGTAAATTTCCATCAGTCACAGAATGGTCTCTTCCACTTAGAGTTATAAAGAATTTTTTTCTGCTTGTGTCTGTTTCTCTGCCTTCATTTAGAGCGCTGTCTAAGTTGATGGGTTAATGCAATCACTAAAATCAGGAAGCTGTCAAGCTCAGGTTTTTGTATGCAAATTTCCCAAAATTAGAAATTGTCACCAAAGGTCTCTTCTGTTTTTAAGTGGGTCTGTCAATGTATCTATCATGCATACAGGCTGCACTAATAGAGCTAAAGGGCCAAAAATTTCAACATTTTTTTCTTAATGTCTAAAAAAAAACTTTCTTTGTTGAAAAATCCACCCAAAATTGGTTTTTAGCATAGGGGTTTAATTTACAATGTAAGTTTACACTAAATAGTTTGTCTCCAGCTGCGTTCAGGCTCGTTTTTATGTTTCCTGATTTTAGACTTTTTAATGATCCAACAAAAAGGAATTTACTCATTGATCAGCCCATTTTTCACAGTTTTTTAATTGATCACCTCCAATATGTCATGCTGCAGAAGGATATGATGCTTTCTATTGAGTGACTAACCAGACCCATTATACTTTTTCTTTTGAAGGATTAGATTTTAACACTAGCAGCAAAAACTGTTTCTTGCTTCCCCTGCAGTGAAAGATCAACTTCATTTATTTTAAGAAAAATGTCAGTTAAATAACCAAGTTTGAGCAACTGCATTACGTGAGTTAATTATCAATTGATAAGATTGATTCTGAGGTAATCACTTTAAAATTTTCTTTCCTGAATCTCAAACCAATGCTGGGCTCCTAAAACAAAATGTTTGCAAGTATCAATTTTCAATGCTTTTTTAATTTTGACCACATTTCATCCATATCTTGATATTTTAATTGTTTTTATCACAGCTCCACTCAGTCCATCATTCTACCACAGCTATGCAAATAGCATGATCGGAAATATGGACTGAACTTCAGATGAGATTCAAACTCGCATCTCTCTTGCCTGAGATCTCGCCAGAAGCTTATGCTTAATTTCTAGTCTCACTGTTTGGCTATCACTTTACGGTAGGGATCAGAGATGAGTATTGGTAAAAATAGCTAAAAAGAATCAAGATAAAGGTAAAAAGTAGTCAAAAATAATGAAGTACTGATGCACAATACTTTATCTAATAATTCAATATTTAATAAAATTCAATTTTCAATTTATCTAATGCTAAAGTTCATTCGTTTTCCTCCTTTTTGCTGTTACCACTGACTTATTCTTTTGCATCCTAATTTGTACAGCCACGTCTAAATTACCTGTGAGTGATTAGGGATAGAAACTAAAATCTTAAACGTCTACTTATTATCCCCAAATATCTTATCTTAATTACATCAATATTTCATTCTATTTTATTTTACTTATTTCTCTACAAAATAAATAAATGAAAAAATATCTTGAGCGTTGGTTAACTTTCCGTTCTTCTATTCCGGCAAAGAAAATTCAAATGAGTGTAAAATCTCTGCACCAGAATTTTTCACCCTGGAGAGAATTTTCCCTCTCCTTCTTGGAGCAATTTTAGGATTCCAGAGAAGAATTGGGACCATAGATTGACAGATTTGTATTGTTGGAATAATGATCTTTCAACAAACTACAATTCTTGAATGCACCTTTTGAGTCCGACAATCTTGGAAGGAGGAATGATATTCTGGAATGTGGCGAAGGGGGTGTATTGGCAAAAAAGATTGAGATATTGCTATACCCAATTTCACTTACTTGGAGTTTCAGCCTTCTACTCTTAATAATGGGGTTTGGGTATCTTAATCGAATGTTAGGTGTAAGCATTAATGGTGATACTTGAGTCTATTTTACCTTAAAATAATAATAGGTATTTTACAATACCCATAATAATAGCCTTTATTAATTCATGGTCGTTTTTGAGAAGCTAAAATTAAGCCTTGGGTTCATCGTAAATTACATGATTTTGGAGAAATAAATTGTAAGACAACCAAATCGAAAGTGCCCAAAATTATTTCCTTGTAAATATGGCTCTCTGTACCGACTTTGAACAGTCACTTAAGATTTTAGTAAATGCCCCAGTGTAGAGTATCAACATTAAGTATATTGACTAAGATGCCAAGCCTGTAGTATTAAAATGTACATCTTTTGAAGAAATCTTGCAATGTGCAATCTAGATCGGATAAGTTTGGATTCTCCTATGGAAAGTTATTGATGATTGTAGAAGTGATTGATGACCATTCTTTGATATATCAACTGAAAACAAAAATACAATATGCTATTCAGTTATGGATGTGACCAGTGATGGGCTGGATCAAGGGGAAGCTAACTAATCAAGACTTTAAAGTGTGATATGCGAGTCTGAAATTGTGATCATCGTATGTGGTTTAGTCAAACTATATTCATCTATTTTCTTATTTTATCGTACTGAGCAATATAGATGAGGAAAAAAACTCCACATACATCTTAGAAAATTCCAAGAACTGAAATAAATAATATTGATCTACAGACAATGGTGTTATGCCAGACTGAAATAGTGATATTAATCATTGTTGATTAAAAAATATCTTGACATCAGTCAATTTATAACAAACCAACAAATGACGAATGAATGGAAGATATGACTAGAATCATTAGGATGAATTGTAAAGATTGCCATAGTGCCTAGTAGCTATATGTTATAAACAGTACATAGATGCAATTTTTGCTTTTTGTGTGGTATTTGTTGTCTGCATTATACGTAACATTATTCTACTTTGGACGACTATGTCTTGATATATGTTACAAACATATGAGCAATTCCAGGTGTCTACAGACAGTTTGCTGTTCTAGAGTTAAGAGTGAATCCTTAGATACTTGTCATGAAAACTGAAAGGAATCTAAACTTTGGATCAATGTCTTTGTTTTTGAATCAATTTTTCTCCTTTTTAACCAAAGAATATTCGATAACATTTTTGCTAGGTAACATTTGAAAAGGGGAAAATGTAGGTCTGGTTAGTCACTCAATAGAAACCGTTACATGATCATGGCATGGGAAGCAAATAACAGTTTTTGCTGTCAATGATCAAATCCAAACCTCCAAAAGGAAAATAGAACAGGTTAGTTTAGTTGTTGATTTGAAACCATCATGTAACAGCATGCCTTGTTAGGGGTGATCAATTCAAAAATTGGAAAAAAGTTTGATCAGTGAATGAGTTACTTTGCTTGCATTTTGTTGGGCAGTGATTGATAAAGTCTGAATTTTCAAAAACAAACATGAACACTGTCGGACACACACAAAGGGACCAATTTATCATGAAATTACATTGTATATTACCCTCCTCTCTCTCTCTCTGTAAAAACTCATCATTGGACATAGATCTTCCCCAGGATCCACCAGACCTCTGCATTGTGGGCATTGTGGACCCATTACTTTCTGAACCTATCCAGTTTGTCACGCCATCTCATATTCTGCCAGTCCCGGGTCCACATCTGATCTCTGGGGATCCATGTTGTAAGTCGTGATGTCCAGCAGTTGTCTGCCGTTCTTACAACATAACCAGCCCACTGCCGTTTGAGTTTTCTAATGGATTCTACGTTTTTTCCCCAAATATACTGTGCTGTCTTGAAATTTCTCGATGTGATATCAAGCCTGATTCAATCCATTGGACCCTACTAATATCTTAAAACATGGAAACTGTTTTCTGTTTAACAACGGAGTTTCTATTCACAATGCTACTATCATGAGGAAGTGAGCTCTTAATTTCCGCCATCTTCCGGTTATTCCTGTCAATGTTGCCAATTTAGATTAAGATTCACATCTGCGCTCATGAACCCAGCCCCGCCCCCTGATTGGATACATGCAGACTCTTGGACAGTCCCCTCCCCTCACCAAAAAACCTTAATGAAAATCCAAAAGGAACAAAATCAAAATATCAGAGAGAAGCCTCACAATGAAAGTAACTGAATTGGAAAGAGACTTGTCAGCCATGATTCTATGAAAATGGTGTGAAATAAATGCTCACTCCATCATGATAGTAACATTGAGAAAAGACCCCCCCCCCATCCAAACTCGTGAAATAGAGGAAAAATGTTTTTTCCAAAAACTAATAAATTCTAGATATGGATTGAATGCACGTAAAAATTGAGAGAAAAAAAAAATTTTCTCGGACAACTGAGATTGTAAAGAAGTTAATCTTTACCTCTAACTCAAATAGTACTTGAAAAAATCCTATGTGAAAAAAAAATTGTTTTTTAGACAAACTCCTTTCAGAGAGCACAAATGCAGTCCCCATAGAAATCAACAATTTTTATTTTCACAAACCTTTACCTTCAAATGTGTGCTGTAGGTAGATTGCGATCTACTGATTTTGGATGTGCCTTTATGGTTATTCTCTGTGATGTGTAGTTCTCAACTTTTAAGAGTGCAAACATATACACAAGTACTTTATAATATAGATATAAAGCTGGGGCCAACCAAAGAAAAATAGAATGACCAGTTAGATTGGCATATAGGTTCAACCCCGGTTGTGGGATAAGACTGGAAGGCTTCCTCTTTTGGGGGTGAGAAAAGTCGGATGATGATGGTATTCAGGATCATTCCAAAATATCCATCAGAAGAATCAAATATCAACAAAAAGAAAAGTTGAATAAAATGTGACCTAGGGAATGGTTCTCTTCTTAGCAAGCATCCGTATTTTTACCATTTTGTAAAGAATATAAAAATTAGAAGTAATTATAGCGCTTTGATAAAATTTATAAAGAAAAGCATTCAATATTTATGCTCAGATAATGCTTGAAGTGTTCTTGAAAAAAAAAAATTAAGCAACTCATTTTCCAATTATAAGAGATACATGTAGAGTTAGTCGCTCAATAGAAACTGTCATGCAACCATGTTTGGGGTGGTCAATTAAAAAATTTAGAAAAATGGGGTGAGCATTGAAAAAATTTCTCCCCTCGTCTTTTGTTGGGCACTCATTACTCAAGAGACCAAATTTTCAAAAACAAGCGGGCACGCTGCCAGACACAAAATGAGGGATCAATTTAATATGAACTCACATCTTGAATTTATGAAAATCTCATATCCATTAATGCTGTCTATACACATTATATATATATAGATGGCAAGCTTGCCAGACCAACTTAAAAACTGAAGAAACCTATGTTGACAGTTTTTGGTAGACGGTTCCTGACATGATCTTTGATTGTATTTACATCTGTGGTGATGGATTAGTTTTTTTCAATTATGCTGACTTGTACTGGCTTACAAAGTGATGAATATTTATCTATTTTATATTGAATAAAATCCATGCAAAGACTTGATTTTTTTTTTTGTACTTGATGACTCAATTATCTTTTGGATACAGTGTTCAATGCATTTGGATGCTTTTGTTAGTTAGCTGTAACTATACAATTCAAAATTCTCGAGGGAATCTAAAAAGTTATATTAACAATACAAAAACAATCACTCAATCTCACTCGATATGCTACCAGATTAATGCAATGACTTTTGCTATTTTACAAGAACAGCCGGTACAAAACTAAATGTATTGCTATATTTATGAAGCTCTACAAAAAAATATGGAATTGAGCCAGATTTGGTACAGGGAATCTAACTCTACCTTTTATTTCATTTTATTTTTTTTCTTGAACATTTTTTTTCTCTCTTTTCAATGATAAATATACAGATTCAAAAGTAAAACCTCAAATTTAAAAAGAAAACACATAAATATACTTTAAATCAACATATGTTTCAGTTACTGTTTTCTTTTTCTTTTTTCCTTTTTATACAATATGATCTGTGAATATTTTTAATTCACAAGTAAACCCCGAAAGTCAGCTCAACGTAACATCTGTCAGTTAATTAACAATTGAAAAAAAATTATCAAATCCACAAAAAGGTGGAAAAAAGTCAGTCCTCAAATGAATTATCATAGTGAGAAAAATAGCAAGTAACTTATTCATCAAACTAGCTGAAAACTCATCCTACAGGCAGTTTTTGGCTAGTCCTTATGGAAGGCATTTTGGTCCTAATAAGTAATCATGGACACCTGAACTATAATCATTGAATCATACCTTATTTGAAAATCATCACTATTATGAGCTCTTGGATAACATTTTATTCAAATAACTGCTAAGTTTTCACGAAAGTTAGGTCAATTATTGTAAGATAGATAAATGGAAATCAGATCATTATTATCAATGTGAGCTCAATACAAGCCTCACAATATTTTTTCTTCGTTGTCGTAGGAGAGGGAAAGACAAAATCGAAAATTGAATGTTATATTTCAAGGTTTCAACAACGTGGCATTTTTTTCTTAAATCTCTCAAATAATTTGTAGTGCAACCATTATCCAGGCCATCGGGCTCGTGAGTACTTAGTCTGGACATCCACTTACTCTGCTAGAGCGTCAGACCCCAATCCCACCTTCTCCAGGACATGCATTCAGAGGTCATGATTAAAACTGTATGTCTTGCTCTCCCTTGTTCAGCTCAGTCACTGCTAATTTATGTTTCACATCACTGCAATGTTGGTTCTAGCACCATTTCAAAGATCCATTTTTCGATTGATAGGAACCACTAGAAGTGTGCCTTGTCCTATCAGATCTCACATTTGTCAATTTTTCTGTCTGTGCCATGAGGGCACATAGATTTTAAAGGTAATCACATCTCTTTAAAATCCCTTGAGTTCATCTGATTTTGGGTCCTGAGGTTTTTTTTCAAATTTTGATCGACAGGAGACCTAGATTGATCGAGAGTTTTGGTTGTAGCGATAAGATACTATTGGAGGCTTTGGAAAGACATCAAAAAATTTCAGGTAATCTTCAAGCATTATTTAATGATTCTTGTACAAGATAAGAAAAAGTCTTTCCTATATCAGTTGACAACTGGGGTTACTTAATCACTAGATTCTCTATCCCTATCAATATTGAAATTCAATACATCCTGTCTTCTTTTAAGCAGTACTGGCCATATGAATGAGTTTAGCTTGGGAATACCATCGGTTGACAAACATTTATAAGATGCATGTTTTTGGTAGACTTTCAGTGAATTAATGTAGGATACGTGTTTATGTAGGCTTTGTCTGCAGTCTATAAAAACATTTTGTTGTCCAAAATGGTGTAAAGCAAAGAAGCATCTACTATAAATTTACATGGGAAACCTTTTTGGCATTCCCAAACCCCAAAAATGATATGTTAGTTTGTGTTCTTAGAGATCTGATTGGTGAGATGTATAAGAAACTGAAGTGTGAGAGAGAACTAGATAATGGCTTGCTTCAAAACCTGCTTAATGCTATTTTCTCTTACCACCTTTTTGTGAGCATATGCAGTTGAAATGCATACGTGCCAAATTTCAGGTCAACTCATTTTATAGTTTTGCAGCCATAGTTTCCTCTAAGCTGTAGGTGTGTGTTTGCCACATGTTTTGCAATCACTGCACAAAGGAAGTTAACATAGTATAATGTTTATTTTACATTGTAAAAGTACAATGCACAGAAGGTTAGTTGCCTAGAAAAAAACATAGTCGTTAATAATTATATTCATAAGTATGATAATAACATATGATTATACTTATTGAAAATAATCTCTTAGCTAACTGTTTCTGTTGATTATCCAGTTGATGGTTCAAATGCCGCATTTGTACATTACTAATGTCCTGCTACGGTATGTACAGCATGGTTTATGTCATGTTTGGCAGAGAGAGTTCCTATCGTGAAGTTTGAGAAAATTCAGTCAATAACTTACTGAATTTCTGAGTTCATGTTATAGAGGAAAATTAAACTAAATTTGTTACTTTGTGGAACGCAATCATATGAATAATTGTATTATATTTAAACATGCCAACACAGTTTTATTCGCCATTAGAGTTAGGCTGTACCAGAATTATCTCTAAACGATTTCAAGTTCACATTTGTACAAGCATTCAGTGCGTATGTACTTTTGTCATAGGAAAAACATTTGAACAACATTAGGTTTTTGCGCACACTGACTTCTAAATGTTAAAAGCAATATCACTTGCATCTGTAATGCTTCATAGACACAGTTTTTTAAAGGTTTTTTCCAGAGACAACAATATCTCCACGTATAATAATAAGTTTCAATATGTATTCATTTATTTGCCTCCTGTCATACTTTTTAAGTCATCACATAACATAAAATTCTGTATTTACTATGTCATGTTAGAAAAAAAAAACTAAAGCTTTCAGACTTGTGAAAAAAAATTTTCTTTTCAAGAAGTATCCCTTCATTCAGGGGTATAGCTAGTAATTTTGGGGCCCTTAAGACTTGGCTTCCTTGGGAGAAATTTCATGACATTTTTGACCCCTCAAAGCGGGAAAAAGATTCCCTTCACTTTTGAACCTTCAGGGGGTGTTTCACTATTCATTGTTTTGTCCCATCATCTGCCTTCTTTCAGGCAATTTCATAATTCCATCCTCCCCCAACTTTTTATCTATCCTCGCATAGAACTGCTCTAGGTGCCTTTTGCAGTCTTCCTGTGAGGACCCAAATAAAGGGCAGTCCAATGGTGCAGTATTTGGTGAATATGGCAGATGAGTGAAATCTTCCCAACCACGCTGGGACAATTTTTTCCTGGTCGCCAAAGAAACATGCCATCTAACTTTATCCTGATCGAGTATTATACCCATCCTCCGAAATAATTCCAGAGTCTTCTCATCTATAGCTGCCTTCAATTGGTCTAATTACAGTACTTGTCTGAATTCATTTTCTGGACAGAGCTTGCTAAGGAGTTGCTTCCAATCCTATCTTATACACAGTGCCACACTTTTTGGATGAAGACCAGCCTTTGGTACATTTAGTGGTACTCCATTTTGCTTGCCCTATGATCTCTTGCATTCCATGCTGTTGTAAAGTACTCATTTTTTGTTACACACCAGAATACAGTCAAGTAGATTCATTTTTGTGTATGTGGAAGCTGCATATGAAAACAACATAACCGAGTTGGTGAAAATTATTTTCAACTCTTGATTTGAATACTTTGAGTATGTTGGCTATTTCCCATGTTATATAATATTGATTAAAGTAATGTCTTGATTTGATTCCTCATCTGGTCTACCTGACCACAGAGTATCGTTCAGCAAGAAGTCTCCAGCATGATACATTGCAAACCACTTTTTGTCACGTTTCGAACATTGACAGTATCTCCCTTATAAACTCTACATGAGTCTTTTCTCTGACTTGAAGTTTTATTTAGAATAAAACAATTATGATATGCTGGAGTGTTGCAAATATTTTTCAGTGTTAGAATCAATCAATAAAAATAAACTAATTCAAAATTTTTTTTTATCCATACTTATATATATATATATATATATATATATATATATATGCACTTTTACATGTGAATGTGTATATATATATATATATATATATATATATATATATACTCACACACACACACACACACACATATATATGTATATAGCATATACACTTTTACATCTGAATGTGTTTGTAAATATATATCTATATATGTATATTCATTTATACATAACATATACACTTTTACACGTGAATGTATTTGTGTGTGTATATATATATATATATATATATATATATGTATATGTATGTGTATATATATATAAGATGCTTCCTCAAAGTTCGTTGAACCCAAAGCTTGAAATTGTAGTCATGTCCAAATAACATGGCAAAGTCTGACATAATGACTGAACTTCCGGTTCCAGCTGGGATACAATTCATACTAAATTAGTACTAGGTGGATTTTGTTTCTTTCTTTTCTCATCATTTTTTGGTTATTTTGACCACAATCTCCCCGTTTGTCAGTTGGAATTTAGTTGAATTGGATGCCAGCTGGAAACAGAAGCTCGGTCATTACATCACAAGTTGATCACTCTATTAACTAGTATGTACTATATTTATTATTTCACAAAGTTTGATTACAATTCCATGAAGTAATTTAATGTGAATCTTTTTTTCAAATTTTCCTTTTTTCTATTGATGTGTTTTTGATAAAGATTAATCTGAATGTATGATCCACTTTCTGTTCCATATAGTGTGATGGTGAATCATTCAGTATTCCGGAGGAAGAGATAACCTTCGTAGAATCTACTGCAACAGCTGCTACCCCTACTTCTATTGCTACAACCACAACCTTTGTTGTTGATGGTCTGCCAACAGATCTTCGAGAAACAAAGCAGGTTTCTGTCCGTTCATCCTGCATGCGTGTGTCTTGTAGTCTCTGTTGTCGAGATTGGCTATATTTGAATGTTCCTGTTGTTTGTTATGCCCTGTGTAGTGATTGATTTCCCCTTTACATCCGAGGAAATTGTTGGATGTTTCCTCTGCCTGGTCCCTCTTTCGTAAAGCTTCCAGGTTTGTTTGTTTTTGTTTCTTTGGGAGTGTCTAATCCAGTGGTTCTTAACCTTTTTTTTTACCTGCCCTGCTTGAGTAGTTGAACCTTGCCTGAAGTCCAACCCTCCTCACCTCTCCAATCAAATGATCTATACAAGATGGTTCCTGCAATTATGCAAAAAAGCATAAATTTTAATACACTGTGTTCATCACATTCAAACATTTGTTAAGAGAATTCACAAAATGATAAGAGAAATTCTTTTTTCTTGCAGGCTCTTGTTCCATCTTGAAATTATTCCCACAACCCTATGGGGTCTCCCCATACTCCGGTTAATAACTACTAGTCTAATCATTTGGTGCTTGTGTTTTTCTTTTTTGTTGTTAAAAATTTCCCTTTCATTATTAGATTCTATTTTTCAGTAGAAATGTGTAGATTTGGTTTTGCTCTTGTGCATGTTGTCTTGTCTGAATCTCTTGAGTGAAAAATTGTCATTTGATCAATCATCAGGAAAGTCCAAATTATTTTACTGAATATTTGATTGGTTCATCTGCTAAAACCTAATGATTGAATCAAAAAATGTGATTATTTGTCCAAATAATTCTTCAGATATATATTTTTATTAATTGAATGTCTATTTGACTTTTGGTTTCTCAATTCTTTACAGTTGAGAATTTTTTTTGTTTACTATCTTCTTTTCAGATTGTGTATTTGTTTTGCAAAACTGTCAATGCAATTATTCCATGCACATACACACACACACACACACACACATACACATGTATATATATATATATATCAATAAATTATACTGATTAGCCAAAATATTATGACCACCTTCTTAATTGGTCCTCTTGGCTTACAAAATAACTTTCACCTGACCAAGCATAGACTTTACAAGATCTCTAAAGATTTCTCTTGGATCTGGTTTCTGGATGTTAACAGTAGATCCTTTGACTGCTGCTAGTTACACGGTGGTTCAGCAGAAGGAAACTGTTGATCCAACTCATCCCATAAGTATTCAATGGGATTAAGGTCTGAGAAGTTTGGTGGCCAAAGCAACACAATTAAGTATTGATATTCCTGAAAACATTCCTGCACAACTCTTGCAGTATGGCAGATTACATTATCCTGCTAAAAGATGCCTCTGTCATTGTAGAAGACTTCTGCCATGAAAGGATCTACCAGGTCTCCAATGATATTGAAGTTGGTTGTGAGCAACAAAGTATCTTTTTCATGATTGATTGGACCTAGGAGAAATTCGCCCTTACAGTGCACCCTGGTGCTATCCTTTCCTCTATGTACCCTGCTGTCCATTTTATTCATAGGAAAGATACTCATCGGAGAAGGTAATCTGCTTCTACTGATTCTCAAGATTCAGTTCCGATGCTTGCATTTCCATTGAAGACACTTTTATTGATGGACATTGGTTATCATGGGTATTCTGACTAGCCTGCTGCTATACAGCCATTCCACAACAAAGATCTACATACTGTGTATTGTGACGTCTTTTGCTTCACCTTGATTGAAACTATATGCAATCTGTGCCACAGTTGCCCTTCTCTTGGTTTGTACTTGATAGGAAAACTTTTTTTCACTTCTTGCATTCCTAAGTTTTGGCTGCCCAATGCCTTGTTGACAGTTGATGATTTGTTTTTCCCCTCTTAGGACCGCTGCTGATAGATACTCATCACAACTGAATGTGAGCCCCTAACAAGCCAAGCTGCTTCAGAAATGCTCTGACCCAGTCTTTTGGCCATAATAATCAGGACTCAAATCTTGTTGCTCATAAGTGTGACATTCAACATCTCAAAATGAAATGATGAGGCCAGCTTACCTGCTTATATACTTTTGACTGTAACATTTTCTGTTCTTACAAGACAGTAGCTGTCATTCTTGCCGTATCGCTGGTCATATTGCCCCGGCTCATCAGTGTATATTTGGTGATTTGCAATGAAAAGAGGTGAGAAGTGGAAAAGAACTGAACTTCTCCATACTGGTATCTAGCAGGATAATTTCCTTTCTCTAAAATCATTTTTCCTTGGATTCTTATTTTCATCCCTGTTTTCAGGAAAAAAAAAATTTCTAAACATTCATCGTTTGCTTTAGAAACATTGATACTTAAGTCTAAGAGCAAGGAAGAATGGGGAAGATTTTTCTTTCTTCTACTTCCTGCAGTTATTTTTTTACCGTAGAGTGATAGCTGATCTAGATATACAAGTTGATCTTTATTAGTCAACCCTTTATAGTCAACCCTTATTGGTAGGGGACATATTCCAGGACCCCCAGCAGATGCTGGAACCACAGATAAATCTTAGCAAACTCAACACATGATTATCATGGATGCATATTGTTTTCCCAGCACAATATTATGAAGTTAGTGCTATCCCAGTCAGAGTTTGAACCTTTTTTGCCAATTCTGTTCAACATATTGTTAAGTTTTCTTTGCATTTCATTTAAACCACGCCTAATAAAAAGAACTACCAGCAGTAGATGGTTATTCATTATGCTCGGCTCAATCTCGCATAAGGCCATTACCATGGGGCGCTTCTGAAGATCAAACTTACCACACATGAATCGGTCAGCCAGACAAGCTTGCTAAGTATTATGCCACTATGGCCGCCTGTCAGCTATTGATTAATTTGAAAAATGGCATTACATCTGCAACGTTGAAGTCTTTTAAATGTTTTTGTCAAAAGAAATCTCTACTTGAAGGAAAGAAATAAGGCACGTCTGATACTTTTGTTCATTTGAACAAAATGAATAAATCTTCTGCTTGCAATTTTGGACTTATGGGAAAAATCTAAATTCATTCATGCATTTATGGATAACATGTTAATAGCCACAACATTTTTTCTCTTTCTGCTGTCGGACTCGAGGGAGCAAAGAAATAAATTTTTGCTGCTCATACGTAAGGAACATCTGCTGACTTACCCATGTGTCTTGAATCAGAAATAAGCATCCATCATGCCTGACTTAGGAACCATGGATGTAGATGTGAAGCCTCTGGGTTTGTTTTCAATTCAAAAAAAAAAAATATACCTCGATATCCTTAAAGATGAAAATGGTAGCACATTGACAATTTTGTCTTCAGTTTCAAAAACTTTTCTCACTGTTGTTGCAAAAATTGACCATCTGGTAACTTCCATTGGAGATCAAGTAACAACTCCAGTACTCCAGCACTCTCCTCAGTATTTTGTATCATCATATGAAATTTTCCCATCATTAGTATCTGGCAGCTTTTACTGAAGATCACATTACAGATCTCTTGCAATACTCCATTAAATTGTACGTTTTTAATAATGCTGTCTTCTGGATGGTTTTGATTCTTCCTTAGATTTCAAATTTATTTTGTCTTTTGTCAAGATAATGTTCTAATATGATTTTGCTGAATATGAGTTGCTCTATTTTCTTTTTTTAAATTTGCAATGCAAGGTTTCAGGTTATTTTTTTCCTCTCATGTTCTGCTATATTTCCAGTTGTCTATCATTAATTAATTTGTTGGTTCGTATTGACTTTTTTTTTCTAAATTCTAATGAGCTTTACTGTCTAAATCTAAATTTCTGTGGTTTAGGCAGGATGTTCTATTTATACTTGAGAAATTTTTAAATGCTTTTATTTTGAAAGAATTCTGAATAATGATTATTCTAAGCTAGCCAAAAACGTGGATATCCGACAGGTGTTAAGAACTAAGATTATCCATTATCTCATGCTTCTTCTCTCTTCCCATTGCATGTATCATCTCATTCTCTCCTTCATCCTTTCCAATCTTTTTCTAAATTTATACATAGATGGAATGTTTAATTTGTGAAAATTTTCTTACCCCTTCAATCAACAATCTTATTCTCCATTCTGTCTTGTCTTACCCTCCTATCAAACTATCCACCTTTTCTGTCCCCCATCTTCCTTCCATTTTATCAAACTACCTAACTTTTTATTCTGCCCCCTGTCTTCCTGACCTTTCCCTTATATTATTACTGGAAGTGTAATATTTGAATGGAGATAGGAAACAACAGAATTCGAGACTGGTCTGATTGGTCACTCTATATACCCCGTCACGTGACCAATGTCTTTCGGCATATGCCATGTTGGGGATGATCAACAAAAAAATTGGAAAAAGGGATGAATAATGAATAAGTTACTTCTCTCGCCTTTTTTGTCTGGTGATTATCACAAAAAAAGTCCGAAATCTCAGTGCAAATGCTGCTTGACACAAAGGGACTAATTTAGCATAAATTTACATTGAAAATCACCCCCATCATTCTTTTGAGACATAATAAGAGGTAAATGTTTAAACTTTAGTGCAGCCTGTACATCAAGCACACATTTATACTCAGCCTGAAGCACTGAATAACTGAAGAATCCTATGTTGACAGTTTTGTTTGACGGTTTCTAATTTTAAATTGTCCTGATGAAACTACACTTTATATCTCTATCTGATAACATTCCACACTGATATCAACATTCATTTGCATATCAATTGAATCCTGTTAATATGTTTCTTTAAAATCAGGCTCTCTGAACAGACAGTTTGTGCTATGTAGCAGCTATTTCTGAGGCAAATGGGTTTTTCCCCCTCAAACAGGTGAACAGTTCCATCTCCTGAATGATGTTATCTTAATAGCAAAACGGACAAATACAACAAAATATCTTCACTCGCTGCACGTTCTGATTTGTGATTCATTCTAACTGTAATTGCCTGATAGGAAAATTGCATTTCATTTTCTCAGTCAATGTCCCACCTTATTTTCTCATCGTATCTACCTGGTTGGTAAAATTCCACAAACTAGGATTTTTAGTTTTTAAATTTGCAACATCTGATTTTATATGTAAAACATTTGGATTGGATCAAGTGAATGCACAACTCAATAGTTGCATATCCAAGTGTTAATCGACAATTCTTTTTTTTTTTTTGAGAAAGGAATAATCAATTAATAAATTATTTAACTTCTTTCACATTTTGTTGGGCAGCATTCATGATTTAGCATAATCTTACTTTTTAAAATGAAACCCCCACTAAAACACTATTTTCAGGGTGGATTTTCAAAATTTTGCTCCCGATTTTCTTTCTATATCAAACGATCTTCCTTCTGCCAGGAAAGAATACAGCCATTTTGAATATCTCAAGAATGGTTTGGGTGGCTTTGATGTAATTTGGCAGCCAACCAGGGAGGACCTTACTACCCATGAGGAGACGCCATTGATTAAGCTTGTATACCGTGTGACAATCCCATTCACAATGACTGAGAGTCATTCTTTGCATAAAATGTAGGTTTTCTTTCTAAACATCACATCATCCTGGTCTGTCAGGCCACATACAATACAAATTTGGCTCCCTGTAACTTCTGGTTCTTTCCAAGGAGATATTACTCTGTGGATGGGCAAGCTGATGGTGATCCTGAAAGAGGATTTTTCGGACTGTTTTGAAAAGGCGAAAGGATGCTGAGATAAGTTAGTGAGATCCCAAGAGGTAGGAACATTTTGAAGGGACTAAAACACTATTGTACTCGTTAGTCATTTTCTGTGTTAATATTAAATGATCTGATACCTCTCGGAAAGACTTTGTAATTCTAATCTTTCTCCTTCTCGTTACTCAACATTCTTTTGTTTCCCTTTCAAACAAAATTTCACAATGTTTGACATTTTAAAAGTGAATTTGGCAAATGTGTTTTATCTATCATATTGAAATTCTTTATTAATTATGAATTTGTTGAAATAGGTACACTTGTCATCATCATCATCATCATCATCAGTCTTTTTTTTTTTTTTTTTAAGACCTTCCCTAGCATTCGCCACTCCTCTCTATCATGAGCATCATGGAGCCAATACTTACTGAACCTGTCTAGTTTGTCTCTCCATCTTGTATTCTGCCAGCCTTATTTGCGCATGTGATCTCTGGAGATCCATGTTGTAAGTCGTGATGTCCCTCAGTTGTCTGGCATTCTTGCAACATGATCAGCCCATTGCCATTAGAGTTTTCTAGTGGATTCTATGATGTCACGGACACTCTGAATAAAGTTTCATGTACTGAGGTGATTGTTAGGATCAACCCAAGCTAGGTTTCTTCGGTTTTTAAATGATTCTTGCTTTCTGGTTATGCATGTATACATGTGTTTTTGTTTGTTTTGTTTTGATTTTCTCTACTACTTGCTAGAAAATTACGAATTATATTTTCTTCTTTTCTCTTTTCAAAAATGAAATTTATCTCCGTGAAATATCTTTAGAAATCACTAATGCAGGAAGTAACAAAGATGTAACTGTATTAAGCCCATGAAGGATTGGGAGACATTTGATAAATTTTTTACCTTGAATTTGTTTAAAGTTTTGGCACTCGATCTGAATGTTACGCATTGAAAATCAAGCCAAAACATTGAGTGGTAAGGAATTGATGTAAGCTCTTGAAGACAAAGACATAATTATCAAAAATCGAAAATGCAGAACTGGAGAAAGTTGACCACTAGATCTCCATGAAATCCTTGATAGGAGAAATCAAGCAAAGAATCACACTAGGATGGCTAGCTTTTGTTAGAGCAAGCACAACCTTCAAGAATGAGAGAATCTCACTGGTCCTAAAAAAAGGGGATACAACCAATGCATCCTTCCAATAGTTGCCTATGAAGCTAAAAGATGGAACCTTACCAAGAGACTTACCCTCAAACTGAGGAGTATGCAATATGCGCATAAAAGAATCAATCTCACATGAAGAGATCACAAGACAGCACAATATATTAAGGAAAAAAAACAGGTGTCAGAGACAGTATTAAACCCACAAGAAAAATCAAATGACGGACAAAATATAGGATGGCATGAGTGAATGAGAGAGAGAGAGAAAGAGAGTGAGAAGAGATTTGGAGAGAGAGAGAGATTGTAAGTGAATGAGAGTGAGAGAGAAAGAGAGCGAGAAAGTGAGAGATAGGAAATGGGGGAATCCCTCAGTCACTCTTTTTCTATCCCAAACTCTTTTTCTTTCTCTTACTGTGTCACTCTTTCTCTCTTTCTCTCCAACTCTCTCATTTACTCTCTTTAACTCAATCACTGACTCACTCTTTCTCTGACTCACTCTCTCACATTCTCTTTTTCTTTCTCTCACTCTCTCTTTCTCTCTCATGCACTCTCTCTTTCTCTCTCATGCACTCTCTCTTTCTCTCTCATGCACTCTCTCTTTCTCTCTCATGCACTCTCTCTTTCTCTCTCATGCACTCTCTCTTTCTCTCTCATGCACTCTCTCTTTCTCTCTCATGCACTCTCTCTTTCTCTCTCATGCACTCTCTCTTTCTCTCTCATGCACTCTCTCTTTCTCTCTCATGCACTCTCTCTTTCTCTCTCATGCACTCTCTCTTTCTCTCTCATGCACTCTCTCTTTCTCCGTCTCACTTCCTCGCTCTTTTCCTCTCACTTTTTCGCTCTTTTTCTTTCACTTTCTTGCTCTTTTTCTCTCACTCACTCTCTCTTTCTCTCACCCTCTTTCTCTCTCTTTCTCTCTCCCTCTTTCTCTCTCCTTCTCTTACCCTCTTTCTCACTCTTTCTCTCACCCTCTTTCCCACCCTTTCTCTTTCTCTCATCCTTTCTCTTTCTCTCACCCATTCTCTCTCTCTTTCTTTGACCCACTCTCACTCACCAACACTTGTCCTCTCTCTCTCATTTTCTCACCCCACCCCCGCTTTCAATAGCTCTTTGTCGAATATTCCCTTCAGATGGTGTAGTCTCCTTAAGTGTTTTCTGTGGAAGTGTATAAGGTATTTAATCTGACTCCTTTATTGCTTGCGCATGTAAATCCGAAATGAATGTGCATGCGTGGGCATTCATGGATGTAGGCGTGCAGATAGATGTTCCTTCCTCTTGTCTTGGGGACAGCACATGACAGAAAATTCAGGAGGGTACAGAGACGGAGAGGTTTTTTGCAGCTAAAAAAGAAAATATATACAGAATATGTAGATGAAAGAAAGAAGAATGATGTATCCCTCTTTTCTCTCTCTGTATCTTCCTTTCTCTCTCTCTCTCTAAATTTCTCTCTCTCATTTTCTCACTCTTTTTTTATCCCTCTCATTTTTCTCTTTCTCTTTCTCTTATTTTCCCTCATTATCTCTCTTCCTCCCTCTCATTTTCTCCTTTTCTGTCTCTTATTTTCTTTTTCTCCCCTTCATTTTCTCCTTTTTTTTCTCTCTTTGTTTCTTTCATTTTCTCTCTTTCGGTCTATCATTTTCTCTCTTCATCATTCTCTCTCTCATTTCCCCGCCCTCTCCCTCACTCTCATTTTCAACCTTTCTCTCTCTCATTTTCAACCTTTCTCTCTCTCATTTTCAACCTTTCTCTCTCTCATTTTCAACCTTTCTCTCTCTCATTTTCAACCTTTCTCTCTCTCATTTTCAACCTTTCTCTCTCTCATTTTCAACCTTTCTCTCTCTCATTTTCAACCTTTCTCTCTCTCATTTTCAACCTTTCTCTCTCTCATTTTCAACCTTTCTCTCTCTCATTTTCAACCTTTCTCCCTCTCATTTTCAACCTTTCTCCCTCTCATTTTCAACCTTTCTCCCTCTCATTTTCAACCTTTCTCTCTCTCATTTTCTCTCTCTCTCTCATTTTCTCTCTTTTTCTCATTTTCTCTCTCTCATTCTCTTTTCCTCTCTCTCTTTCTCTCATTCAATCCTTTTCTTTCTCTTTTTCTCATCCTCTCTCTCCCTCTCTCTTTCTGTAATTCTCTCTCTTTCTCTCTGATTCTCTCCAAATCTCTCTCTTCATCTCATTCTCTCTTTTACTCTCTCTCTCATTTTTCTCTCTTCCTCTCTCTCTCATTTTCTCTTCTCTCCCCTTTCTCTTTCTCTTCCCGTTTCTCTTTCTCTTCCTCCTTTCTCTCCTCTCTTCCTTTCTTTCTCCATTTTTCTGTCTCCCTCTCTCTTTTACTCTCTTTTAATAGTTCTCTCTTTTCTCCCTCTTCCTTCCCCTGTTGGTCTGTGTGTCACTTTTATCTCTCTCGCCCTGTCGGTCCGTGTGTGTCTTTCTCTTTCTGCGTGTGTGTGTCTCTATCTCTGTCTCTCTTTCTGTCTGTGTGTGCGTGTGTGTGTGTGTCCCTCTCTCTATATATCAGTCTGTGTCTGTGTCTGTCTCTCTCTCTGTCCGTCTGTGTGTCTCTCTCACTCTTTGCCCTGTTTTGTCTCTCACTTCAATGCCCCCCCCCTGCCCATCTTGTTAAATCATGAATTATTGGCTTATTTCATGTTCTGAAGCTTATTCATGCTCTCCCCTCTTTATCTTTACTGTTTTTGCCTCTGATTCTACGACTCAACTCACACTTATCACTTCCCATATTTCATGGTGTTATCTTGGGTTTATTGATTTTGCGATTAACCTTTGGCCCTGCCAGTTATTGTTGTTTCCTGTAAAGCACAGAATAGAATAAAGTTTCCCTTTTTATGCTTCTTTCACTCTTGGTTTCTTTCAATTTTTTCTCCCTGAATGGTCAGTCTACCTTCTCTATTGATAGAACCGGCTGTCATATTTAGCAATGTGGGTCAGCATTATACCTCACTCTGTCAGAGTGGCTGAAAGTATCTTCTACACATATTCATTCCTACGAACTCTTGTCATACACAAGAGGTACAGACAGCCCAAAGATTAGCAGCACAGAAAATTGAAATGGTAAATGGTCCAGACTCCTGTTGATATAGTTTGCATTCGCTTCACGCTGATGCCCTTAGAGTAAGGTATGAATCCATCTCTTCTCCCACCCAACAATGGGTAAATAGCAGAGCAGGCTGTGCTTTCTAGCAATGGTTGTCAAACAGTCTGGATGAACAACTCCACAATCAAACCAGGGAAAATCGTGAAAGGCTGTCAACGTATAGATTGGGGATTGTGAAGCTTTGATGGACTTCGCAAGTCAGAAGTAGATTAAAATAAAATGCTTAAGTAAAGGTGAATAAAAACAGATTTGACTGCTGTCCCCATGTCCCCCTGACATCTCAAGCACAAGTGGAAATTTCAAGACATTTTTTTAATAACTGGATTCTGCCCATGGACAAGACAAGGCTCCTGTCACCTTTTTTTGCTGGCAGATTAGTGAAGTGTATAATAACTCATTCAAAACTCAAATTACAGAAGAAGCTGTTAATTGTAATAACAGATATTGTTATCAAAATCAGTCAATCCCAAATATTTTATTTAACATGAATTAAAAAATTATATCAAAATATTCATTATATAAATTTTTGATGATATAAAGTTGTTTATGACAATGAATTTTAATAACACTAGACCATATATCCACTCTAATAGGCAGGGTAAATGGCTATCAAAAACAAAGAATTGATAAAATGAATAGATGTACATGAACACCACTTGAAATAGAAAATCATTCTTCCTTTAACTCTCAGCCCCTCAAGCCATTCTCTCTTTTGCACTCCCCTCCTCTCTATGAATTTCGATCCATAACAATGAACGTAGATTCTTTCAATTTTCAAATCATTTGTTCAATATCATCAGCAGATTATTATTATCAGAAAGACTTTGTCCCAGAATGATTACAAAAAAATATACTTTTGGTTAATGTTGTCCACCAGTTATGGTTATCTAAAAGACCCAAAGACCCTGTCCCAAAATAATCACAAAAAGTGGCTTCCTCAATATACTTTTGATCATTGTTATCCGTTGGTTATTGTAATCTAAAAGACCCAGTCTCAAAGTGATCACAAAAAGTGGCTTCTTATAGATATCTTTTGGTTTTTCCTATCTAAAAGATATTCTGTGTCAGTCCAGTTTGAGTCTGTAAGCATATTTGCATTATTTCCCGGAACAAGTTTATTGAGGAGGAATAGGTGGCCTAACAGTTGTGAACATATACTGATTTGACATTGCAAGGAAATTAGATTCTCTTGAGTAAAAGTAATTAGTTTGTAGATTTTTGTCACAAAAATTGCATTATGAAAGCTAAATGAGCTCATGCATATTTTTTGTTAGCAATTGTATATAATATGTTTATGCAAACTGTAACATTAAAGATAGGATTTAATAGCCTATTTGCTACCAAGTATATTTTTTAACATATTTCCCATGACTTTTTTTTCTTGTAAAAGATTTATGAAAATAAAAAGTCTTCATCGTATGTTTAAAATGCTTTCATTTTCCTACAAGTCAACTAATATGTACAATAGAATCTAATTTTCCTGCGATGCCGAATATAATTTCTGCAGTAAATTAACTGCTTTTCCATACTTCAGTCACTACAAGATGAATATTATTTCTTAGTGAGTCACAATGTCCAGCGGTTGTCTAATATTCTTGCAATATGGCATGCCTATTGCCATTTAAGCTTCGTAATGGCCCCCGAGAGATCTCTGACACCTATTTGCTCTCATATATTGTGCAGTTTTATGATCTTTCCATGTGATATTTATCCTGATTTTTTTCCTGTTCACCTTGCATGGAAGCAGTTTCAAAATCATGCACGCCTTCTTGAAGAGAAACCCTATAAAAGGTGGACTTGGAGAAGCCCCAATCATGAAACCATTAACGGGTATGATTACATCCTGGCATGAAATCAAACTTACTGCCACGTTTAGAACATTGCAATTGAGCTGCTCCTGTTACATTTAATAGGTTACATAAGTTTATGATCCCTTTTAGAAAAATGTACATTGAACCCTGATACACAATCCAATTTTTCATTGGTGTTTGAGGTTAGCTTAATCCGGCACAAAATCACATATATTTAGGTGGAGACGCCTTGTGAGAACCAAATTCAATGTTATAGTAAATTGAATCTAGGAAGACAATCCAATTTCCTTGCAAAATAGGTTGAACATACCCTGCAGCAGGGGAACCTATGGATATCCGAATTGAGGTTTATAAATATTCAGCAAAAAATTCATTGCTTTTTATTCTTTTCTTTTTTTTTTTTAAAGTTTGGAAGGAAGTTCGAAATATAGAGAGGGCAAAATCTATGTACTGATTTCTGACTGGTCTTCTGAAATAAAAGAATTTATACCCACTCCTCAATCCCCAGTTCTCTCCCTCATTTTCTCATCTAGTTTCCTTGGCAGTCATGTAATTCCCTTCAAAATAATGCTATTTTTCTACTCATTTACTAGTCTTGGATTAGTCTGACACATGACTACTGTCGTCGGAAAGTTAGTAATGATCAAATTTTGTGCACTAGTGAATTGGTCCAGGAGACCCTATACTACTGTACACTAGGTACCCAATAAATGTTTACTAAGCTTAGTATAGTTTTGTACAACGCTACAATAGTTAGGAACCCAATGAGGATTGAGCATTCTGCACTACAGAATTGACCCACAAGATGTACTTACTAATCATTACTCAGTATATGGTCTGTTTATGATTCTACCTCTGTTAGAATCTGCTGAAACCAATACAATACTTGCGTGTTATCACATGCAAGAATGATTGTAGAAAAAATCCATATTCTATGAATGTCAACTACGCCTGCTCAGAACCTGATAAGCTTTGGTCTCCATCTTCGAGAGGGTTCCCTCGGGATACAGCCTGTCAGCTATTGACGTGTCAAGTGCATGTAACCATTTTCTTCTCTTTAGATATGAATACTTTGTGAATCTGGGATCCACCTCTTTTGTGATTGATATGTTGCAGATGGTTTTATTTATGCAACAGACTTTTCTTTCTCTTGACTCTTTTCTTTTAAAAACATTGTTGCAGTCAGAATTTCAGAATCTTAAGAAAAGATAAGTTAGATATATCTACCGTATTTCATCTTGTATAACCTGCATGCTTTTGTGAAAATTTTCAGCTAAAAAATCTTGATGCACATTGGCTACAGAAACATAATTGTACACATGGTATGACGCATTTTTCATTTGAAATTGAAACTATATTAGTTGAGAGCAGATTATCTGTGTTAGTAGATTATATATTGTGAAATATGGTACTTTTGTAAGCTATCTTTATTTTTTACATGGAACCTAAGCAAAAGATTGACCCTCAAACTGAGAACCATGTAATGTGCACATGAGAGAATGGTGATCAACCTCACGTGGAGAGATCATAAGATAGCACAGTATATCAGGAAAAAGACAGGTGTCCTAGATATCGTGGTAACAGTAGGAAAAATCAAATGGCAATGGGCTGGACATGTTGCAAGAATGGCAGACAACCAGTGGACATTATGACTCACAGTATGGAACCTCAAAGGTCATATGCAAAACTGTGTATGACAGAAAGTAAGATGGTATAACAAGCTAGATAGATTCAGAAAGTACTGACTCCGCGATGCCCTTGACAAAGAGATCTGGCAAATCTCGGAGAAGGTCTATGTCCAGTAACGGACACTAAAAGGCTGATGATGATAGGATAAAGTAGACTCCAGGTATTATAACAACTTCAGAGTTTTATGAATGCTATTATAGCAAATTTGCTATTATAATAGGTGGATTTTATATGGAGTGTATGAATAAAAATATGAGAAATCAAAAAGTACAGACAAAGATGACTTTGTAATATCCTTTCAACATATACAGGTCACTGGTCTACAAATAAAATGAATGTACCTAAAAGTCTTTTGAATAATTCATAGAAAACTTTGTGCTGTTGCTGCTAACTAATCTTCAACAATAGTCTTGCAAGAATATGAAAACAATCTTGCTGTTTGGATATGTATGTCATTGAATAGTGTTGTTACGAGAGTTTACTGTAATTCTATATAAGAGTATGCTTACCAATTAATAAATTCTTATTAAATGGTTGAAGGCATTATAAAAAAAGAGAATGAAGGATACTTCATTTTTGCCGAGTTTGAGCCTGTGATCACACTGGCATTGTTTTCTGGAATATATAATGATTGGGGAGGAATGGTTAGCTTGATAACTAGCAGCACATATAATGAAATCAGAGAACAGTTAAAACTCTTGGTAAGATAGTTTGTGTTCACTTTAAATTAATGCCTATGGGAAAGGCATTAATCCATCTCTTATTTCTCCAGCTATGGGTAAATAGCAGGATGGACTGGGCAACCAGTCTAGGAGACGGGGATCTCAATGTTGGTTTGCAAGTTGGTATCACAGACCCTGCCCAATGAGTAACGTCTATAATTGGTGGCTTGATATGGTTGCCTTGTGTCAGACTAAATGGGACTGAGTAAATAACTGTTATATTACAAAATCATTGGAACAAGGAAGTCATTTTCTTATGCGCGTTTGACTATAAAATCAAAATATGGTCAAACAATCACACTTGAATGAATGTTATAATATTAATGAGTCCTGATTCAGATTTTTTCCGAAATTTAGTATCATATGATAGTTTTTTGAAGAAAAATTATTTACATCTCAAAAGGATTACTAATGATTTATTTTGAAATGATTTGATACGACCCTGCGAATAAATTAAAATCAACTGTGTTACTACAATGGCTATGATTGGTATCATATTTGTGGCTATGGTGCTAGAGATATTTTTTCCCTCATGTTATTATTGGAAGAATAACACTCTAACTATGGAGGAAGCAAAATAATATGCGTTATGTTCACCATCTTATCTTTGTTTAAAAGAAACTACAAATGTAACTTTGTTGTTTTTATCTTTCAGGAACCAGTCTATCGCAAGTCGCAGTATTTTGATGATGGCATCCGCAAAATTGACTATGTTTTGGCATACGAAGATGGGAAAGAGGGAAGTCATGAAGACCAGAAAAAACTGGAAAGAAGGAATCGATTTGAGGAAAGTCTTCGGAACCATGATCTTCAATTGGAATATGCGAAAAAAGATGTAAGCTTTTTTTTTTTTTTTTAAACATTTTATTTTTCTTTTAATTTATCAGCCTTTCTTTTTTCTTTTTTTCTATCAGGAACCATCAAACAAAACTGTCAACATAGGGTGTAAATGGTCCAACATAGGCTAGTTACACATGCACCATATGTACAGACCATACCAGTGGGAATGGAGGGCTGAAAATGCAAACATTTACTCCCTATGTTTTTTTTTTCTTTTCAAAGATTTTACCCCCAAAAAAACTTTAGTGGGTGAGGGGTAAATTTTCAATGTGATTCATGCTGATTGGTCCCTTAGTTAGTGTCCAGCAGTTTTCATGCTTGTTTTTTGAAAACACAGACTTTTTAGTGCACCAACAAAAAGTGAGAGAAGTTACTTATTCATTGATATCCTCTTTTTCCAATTTTTTAATTGATCACCTCTAACATGGCATACTGCCTAAAGACGTTCATATGATGGTTTTTACTGAGAGACCAACCACACCTTTTAGTTATTCATTATTCAGTCCCCCGTGGAAAAGTTCATGGATATATTTAAATTTATATGAGTTGTTTTTTCGGGGGGTGGGTGTTTAGAAAAAAAAAAACTGGATGTGTCACTGGAAGAGTTCAGAGTTTCAAATGGTCGGTAGACAGTATTTTTATCAGCAAATTTCTTACCTCTACGTGTGAGAGTCTATTGTTACGGACAGAAGACCAAGAAAATCATGCTGTTGATTATAAAAGTAGATTTTTTTTAGTTCTCAAGAACAGGGGTTCTCTGTATCCAAGGTCACATTCCTCCCCTTGTGATCCCAGGAATCCTCAATTCCTCCCCCATTTTGAATTGTCATATAGCAATTTTTCCCCTATTATACGTTTCATTATAAAGTCTGCCCTTTATGAAATTCCCTCCCTGGGAGTTAATAGCCTCCTGCTTGGGAAACATGGTTCTTCAGATGAAAATAACTCTTTTGTTAAAGCATAGTCTGGGATATTTATTCTGATTATTCAGTCTTTGGTGAAAATGGCATTGACAGAGCCATGTGTTCTGAGTGTTTTTTTAAATTTGTATCTACATAAATTGTCTTGGCTACACAACCACTTGGCTTTTTCACTCCCTGCAGCATTTGTTTGGCATTAATTTATTCCTTGTATATGGAAGTCATGAATATCACCTGCGGCAGCTATGCGGTCATCTGCCACCCGTTGAGATCCCGCAATCAATAACAACTTCTCGAGTTATTTGCTATACGGAATTCATCAGAGGTGAATTACAAGCAATATTCAGAAATGTCTTGGAGGCTAAAGAAAGAATCAATGTAGAGAATTCAATCTCAAAAGAGATTGAAGTTTATGATCTTACAGGAGACCAATATGCACTTGGCATTTCTTCACCATTCTCTCTTTTACTACGATAGGTTGGTAGTTTTTCCTTTCCCTCATTTTCTTTTACCTTACGTGGAGTTACAGCACACACTTTGGGAATCACTGGATTGCCGTTGTTGTAACGAGCCTTTCAGTATTTTAGATTACAGGTTTTCTGAAAATAGTATTCTTATAAAAATCTTTCTTAAGCTGAAATCATACAAAACATTACCATACAGACCAAAAAGATGTTGATAATGGTACGTTAGGCTGAGTCATCAGAAAAGAGTGGAGTGTAGGAGAGAGTGGAATAGACTGCGCGCTACCTTTATAACAGCTCACTGCAAAATAAATGTTGAATACTATCTTCGCTTTTCGCCTTTTTTGAAAGGTAAAAAAGTGGTGTACGGCAAACTTTTGAAAAGTGGGTGTTATCTGTTGTCGCTATTTCTGGTGCAATGTAGCCACTTTTTCATGTCATAAAACTCCTTTGCATTGGCTACATTCACTTAACATATGTCCATAGTCACTGAATAGGAACAAACCGATACTTTCATCTTAATAGTTTTTGCTGCAGCAATTAAGATGAAGGTAAATAGTAGCAAAAATAAACAATAATTTGTTATACTTCGCCAGCTAAAATCAACCAACTAAAATAACCTGATAAAGTCATCACCAGAAAACTAGCCATCCTATTCAACTCATGTCTGAGACAGAATGGAGTCCTAGGAGATTGGAACACTGCAATCATAGTGCTATTATATAAGAAAGGGAACCCGAAAGACCCAAACAAACACAGGCCAAAAAGCCTACTCAACTGCATCTACAAACTTTTTATCAAAGTGATCACGAACAGAATCAACTTAAACACTTGATAAAGACCAACTACGAGAACAGACTGGATTAAGAAAAGGCTATTCAATCATTGACCATCGCCATTCAGTAAATCAATTAAAACAGAAAGCCGCAGAATATAAAATTCTACTTGCAGTTGAACAAAGATACAAAAATTCAAACTGAAAACGCAAACCTGAAGTAGTCCATTACGTCTACCTTGGACAACAAATCTCCATGAAACCTTACCGTAACATTGACCCTAAAACTGAGAACCATGCAACATGCATTGGAAAGAATCCTGCTCAATATCACGTAGAGAGACCATAAAATAGCACAGTATATTAGAGAAAAAAACAGGACTCAGGGATATCATTGATTACATTGATTACATTTGAAAACTCAAATGGCAATGGGTTGGTCATGTTGCAAGAATGACAGACAACTGATAGAAATCACAACTCACAACGTGCATCCGCAGTGATCATATGTGAAACTGTTGCTGGCAAATATAAGATGGCTTGAGGAACTACACAAGTTCAGAAGATTTTTTCCTCCACAACATCCAAGATAGAGAAGTCTGGTGAATCATGGGGAAGGTCTATGTCCAACAATGGATACTGAAAGGCTGATGATGAACTGAACTACCATTTAATAACAAACATAGCACAGAAGAGATCATAGGTGGGGAGTGAGTTTAAAGTTTTGATTTTGACTGATGCTTGCCATTAAATTCCAGTAGTTTAGTGGTAAGAACAGCCATGCATTGAGCAAGCCACCCTCTGGTGGGCCCAACTTACAATGTAAGTTAATGCTAAATTGGTCCCGTAGTTTGTGTCCAGCACCATCAATGCTTGTATTTTGAAAATTTTAATAATTAAAAAGCGAGAGGAGTAACTTCTTCATTGGTCATCCCCTTTCACCATTTTTTAATTGATCACCCTCAACAGTGCATGCTGCCAAAAGATCTTGGTATCATGAAAGTTTTATATTGAGTGACTAACCAGATCTGTTTTGACTTATTTTCAGGTTTCTTTTGATGGAAAGACCAATTTCGTCAAGATCCATGCTCCTTGGCATGTACTATGTCAATATGCGGAAATCCTCAACATGAAAATGCCACTTGCGGTAATTTCAGATTTTAATTCTTTTATCCTTTTTTTTTTGTTTTGTTTTTTTCTAAAATTTCGTATTCTTTTACATTATGAAAAATTGAGGATCAATAAAAACGTTCTGATGTAAAGTTTAATTTATTTTAGATAGTGTTTGAAACTGACTGATTTTGATAACAATAAACCTTGATTATAATAAAAGGCATCCTTTGTAATTGATTATGATCATCGTCCTTTTAAAGTCCATCATTGATCATAAATCTTCCCCAAGATTTTTCAGTCCTCTATCGTGGACATTGTAGTGCCAATATCTTCTGAGCCTGTCTAATTCATCATGCCACCTTATCTTTCCCGGCCACGATTTTGTATATGATGTCTGTTGATCCCCATGTTTAGTTGTGATGTCTAGTGGTTGCAACTATATCTGCCCATTACAATTTAAGTTTTCTCATAGATTTTATGACTTTTCTGACTCCTATTTTTTCAAAATTTACCGTGCTGTCTTCTGATCTCTCTCATCATCATCATCATCATCATCATCAGTCTTTTGACGAACGTTGTTGGACATAGACTTTCCCCAGGATTTGCCATAATTCTCTATCATGGGCGTCGCGGAGCCCATATTTCCTGAATCTGTCCAGTTCATCTCCATCTTATGCTCTGCCAGCATCGGTTTCTTATGTGATCTCTGGGGATCCATGTTGTGAGACATGATGTCCATCGGTTGTCTTTCATTCTTGCAACATGGCCTGCTGATTGCCATTTGAGTTTTTTAATAGTTTTTATGATGTCATGGACACCCGTTTTCTTCTTTATGTACTGTGCTGTCTTGTGATCTCTCCATGTAAGGTTGAGCATAATTCTCTCATGCACACATTGCATACTTCTCAGATTGTAGATGATCCTATCTTGTACGCATTGCATCGTTCTTAGTTTGAGAATCATTTCCTAGATATTTGAGCCTTTCCACTAGTTCGAAATATCTTTTTCGATTTACATCCCTGAAGAACCAAGCGTAAATTTAAATAGTTAAAACATTCAAACCAATTGTTTAAAAAAAAAGCTTGTGGCGTGTTGAAGAACCTCTGAATGCTTGAATTATCTTCTCTCAGAAACTTCAGATTCAAATAGTTATTCAAAACTATACTGAATTAAAACTATCACCCAGTATATGAGCACTTTTTTTCCATTGTCCACTTTTAATCGAATATATATTTGAGGATGTTTTTGTGTATATTCATTTTCTCCTCCCAAACGGTGCTTTGTGTCCAGTGGTATTGATATGAGGGACCCTTAAACTGCACTAATTTGAAGAATACATTAGATACCAGACTGCTATTGAAAGTAGTTGAAAGCTATTTCATTGCTGACATGAAAAATATTTTTCCTTTGGGAATCCAATAGTGTTTTATTACAGCAAATATTCCTTCATTACCAAAAATTCTGGATTATTTATTGCTACTTTCCTGCATTGACAGTGGCAGGCATTTAATTTGATTTTTCCCCCCTCAGATACCAAAAGCACTTTTTGAAATCACCTTTCCATGGAAAATATATCTTATTCTCATTTCAATAGAAATGTTTGGTTGATAACACTGTGCAACGTTTAAACGTTTTGGTTCCTGGTTAGTAAGTGTTATTACCAGCCATCAACCCAAACTGTCAAAAAAAGTTTCTTCAGTTTTCAAGTTAATCTAGCTGGCTGGCTATACATTAATCATGTGTAGAGGTTGTACCAAAAGAGATAGAGGTATGAAACTCACAACATTTACTCTGTATTATGAGTGTAAAAAAAAAAGAAAGAAAAGTTGTTTTTTCAAAATTTACCCCCTAAATCAGTGGGGGTCAATCTGTAAAGTCAATTTATGCCAAATTTGATCTCTTAGCTTGGACAATGGGAAAATTTGGACATTTCTAATCATATATAATGAGAAAAACAATCATATATGAGTATCACTATTCTATTCACAAAAGCAGATATTGATGGGTATGAAAGTCATTTCCTATACTTTTTACACTATGGCAATCAGAAAATAACACTCATTACCCAGGAATAAAAATCACGTTCCACAGTATACTTGAGAAGAAAAAAATGACTAGACAATTTTGTCACTAAAAAGTGAAGCTTCAAGATAATTAATCCTCATCCCACTCTGGTATGTGGCACAATGCCTTCTATCAAGAATAAACCCATAGAATAGAATAGACCCCATGCACAATAGTACCATGCTCAGCATGGTTCCCACAGGCATCAACAAATAGCCCTGAACTTACTCTTCCTAGTTCTATGAGGAGGTGCTGCCTGAGGGGAAGGGTCCCTTGGGACTAGACATAGTAGAAGTAAATTGTTGTCCATGAATGATCCAAGATTGAGAGATCAGAAAGTGCAGCTCTATTTTCTCATAGTCAAGTATTTCCGACACATCATTTATTTATTCAATTATAATTGTTTTGCTAAGCAAAAAAAAACTCCAAATCTATCAGCTGTTTTAATGTTATTTTTTTTCTCACAAACTAGGAAAATGACATGGTAGAGAGGGACTCTTGTTGGAGTAAATTTCCAAATCCGTTTGAACTGGATCCAGATATAGTGAAGCCTGACCCAAACTATTTCACTGCCCCCTTCAATCGAGAGAGAATGGAACAGTGAGTATTTACATTTCGTTACTCTTGTGGATAAAGTAATTAGATTTATTTACTAATTGCATTATTTCTGTGCATTAACAATTTTTGCTCGAAAAAGTTTTGGTTTTTATTTATCAGAACTGAAATCTGCTTATTTTCAGGTGATTAATTCTTCTTGAGTATTCTGATATATTGTGTACTTCAAAAAAAAAATAATATCCTTACAATTGAAAGAATCTTATTGATAATTGAAAGTTCTGTATTTCCTGGCAGCATTGAGAATGCTCCAGCCTGATTTCAATTTGCAATGTTTCGGAAGAAAATTGGACGTGTGTTTGATAACAACAGTTTCCTTTATTATAAGATCTACTGGTAAACCCTCTCACATTTAGTTTTACTTTTTGTCACTTATTGATGTTCCTTTTAAGTAAAGGCCATTTTAGGGGAATGAAAATACCAAGAGTATTGATACATAACATCTAAATAAGTACTACTCCTTTTGCTTGTATACTATAGTATACTAATACAGGGAATTACACTCCTTTTGTGATAACTTTTATTTTTCTAATTTATGATTCTTTTGTTTATTTACTATTTTATATCAAGTATAATTCATCCACTTCAATCAGATGTCATACATAGAAGTTCTGATTTCTGTCTATCATTGATTATCTTACTCCTTAGGAATAAAAGTGACCTTTGGCCTGTGAGATACGGGGGGGGGGGGGGGCTTATTGAGACTTATTTAAGGGGTCAGGGGAACAGTGTCTTCACCAGGAAATACAGTAAATATCTAAACTACAAGTTAGTATTAGTCCTTATTTCTTTCTAGATCTAGTCTAAATGTTTTGTATTGCTTGACTAATGAGATATCAAATCCAATTTAGTGAGAGAAGAGTACCAGCTTCACATTGGACTTTTTAGATCTTCTATCATTAATAACTAAGCCTTGTCTTTCATAGTAAATGGACTGATTAATTCCCAAGTATTGAAGTCATTTGGGACTAGGATACATCAAATTCAAGTTTGGTATTTACTAAGACATGACTTCACTTAGAATGGCACTGAGTTTGGAAGGTTGTGTTATAACCATTTTCCTAGAGGGGAGGGTCTGCTACCTTCATGGAAAATAAGCATTTAGAAAAATGACTTCTTACCTGGCCTTAAACGTAAACCATTAGTGTAAGTGGGAAATATACACAGGCCAAGTCTAAAAGATTTTTTGAATTGTTTTTTTCTTTTTTACTAAGCTCTGTTTAGTCTGACACAAGGCCACAGCAGACAGCACCTAGTGGGTATGTTAATTTATCTGTGAGATAAGCTTGCTAACACCTGCACTATGGTTAGCACCCAGCTTGATTCAAGTTTTTAATAAGACTTGTGCAATTGATTTCCACGAATCCAAGTACGACACAAGGCTACAAGGATAAGCACCCAACTCACTACAAGCTTAGATTGGTTATCATTTTTCTTTGGTGCTTAGCATGTGGCCAAATAGCTGAGGAGAATGAAGTAATGAAAGATTGTGCTTAGCCAATCAGAAGTAAGTTGATATGACCTTCCTACTTCCAAAATTGATTTGAAATCCTGGCTTTAGTTGCGTCATGTGCTAAATTGGATCAAACTATTTGGCACTTCTTATTTTTACTGGACCCAAATTCCAAAAGTTTGTTTTTTGCTGTCATACAAGGTGTCATCGGCCATACAATATTTATTACTAATTAATTTTTTCTACAGATATAAACAAATTCATTCATTCAAAGCAATAACAATATAATTTGTTTAATAAATTCTATTTTTCTTTCATGGATTTTCCTCACGCACGTTCACTCAATGTTAAAAACTGTTACAAAATAGGTTTTTAGTGGTGGGGATTCAATTTGCAATGCAAGTTTATGCTAAATCTGTGCCTAGCAGCATTCACACTTACTTTTTGGAAATTTGGACTTTTCTAGTAATCACTGTCAAACAAAAGGCGAGTGAAGTAACTTATCCATTGATCACCCCTTTTTCTAATTTAATTGATCACCTCCAATATTGCATGCTGCCAAAACTCATGGATCAAATGACGGTTCTTATTGAGTGAGTAACCAGACTTCAAACGGCACAGCTTTCGATGTAATGAATGAAGCCGCATCTCCTGATCATGCATTTTTCTTTAATAATCCATTTTCATTCAATTTTTAGTTTGTGTACAGCGTTGGCAGAGGAATGCGCTCTCTGTGCTTTCTAGTTTTCTGATCGTAATGCTGAGCTTATTGATAAGGACATTGCCACTTAAAAGTTGAGAGGCCTTTTGAATTATTGATCAAATGGAAATATGAATAAGAAATAATCTTCAAGATCTATTAGCACGTTTATTTTTCCCAGTGTGCATTTTTTTCTTCAATTTTAACTTCGTTTCAGGGATATTATTGATTCACCCTTGTCAATATAATGTAATTTACGAGGTGACAACTTCAAATTGATGGAATTATTTTGTTGTTGTTGTTGCTAGGAAGTGTCCATTTATACAGAAATCAAAGATGGCCGTGCATGATTGGCTTTATGGAAGTCCAAAATGATTTAATTTTTTAAAAAAAATTGAAGTAATGAATTTCTTGTTGATGTCTAAACCTTTTTTTACTTCTATTTTTCTAGCTTTTTTATCCCCTGCCTCTAATTAGCTTTTTCATCTTTATTTACTAAGTGATTTTTTCCCCCATTTTATTCTCACATTAATTTTCGAGGCATATTTCTCTTTCTTCCATTTTGAACTACTCTACCATCTGTTGATCAGCCTGTTTGCTAAACAAAACGGTGGCACAGAATATAAACCTATCTTCACCTAGACATATGAAGATAAAAAGGTGGTATCAAAAATCACCCACCACACACATACCAACACTTCAAAAGTCATATGAAATTTAACCCATGATGCTTCAATGAGTTAAAGATGCAGCTTTTTACAAGCAGTTGGTGTAAACAAGATAATTTCTCATAGTTTCTGATTTTGTAGCTTTATCTAGCGATTGATTTGAACTGGTTTCCTCATTTCGGTGGTCTATGTGACAATGGCCTAGGGAATATAAGCTTTGGTTAAGTATATGCAGTTCATCTGAGGGTCAGGAAATTGATGTACCCTGGTTCAATGGAATGAGCAGAAGTGGCATCAAAAGGATGATTTGACAAAGAGAAATTAGCTAATGAGATGTACCCTTGCATGGATGGTTGAATGAGAACAATCTACCCTTATGGATTTGAATAAATGGTTAATTTCAAAATTCTGAGAATGTTACTGAATATGACAGGCAACAGCTGAAACCCTGTGACTAACAATGAATATTAGGATACCAGTTCGAATAAATTAGGGTATAATAATGATAATTCTTTATCTCAGAAATTCATGAGTACTTCTTATTTTACCACTCCCCAGAACTTCTTTTCTTTTGTTGATGTTGAAACATTGGAAATGTATTTGAATTGAACCAATTTACAACCTTAAAAGAATTAACTTTATCACTTATTTTTTTATAACACTAAATTTTCTATCTTTTCATTTTTTTCATAACATATTGTTCTGAAAATGGGAGGTAACTTGAAACAAGAAATCTGACTCTCTAAGCGTTACAAACAGATATAAAGCTATGGTCCTCAAACTTTATTTTATTATGGCACTCTGAGAAATGCATACCAACAACAAAACTGAGATGAGTTAGAGTAAAACATTCCAGAAGTCAATGAAGAAAGCTTCTGTATCATCATACTGAGAAACATTCTCATCACCCCTAAAAAGTTTAATGTGTCCCAAAATCCAAATATATACCAAAACATGGGCAATTTTGTGATAGGACTTGGACAGACATAATACATTCAAGACTCAAAATACATGTTTGCATATTTGGAAAACATTTACGCAGCACCATGGTACAGTTTGAGAAACACTGGTATAAAATAACGTTTTCATCAACAAAAACGTTAATTTCTTCAAGCTTTGGCTAAATACGCATTCTTGGAGGACTGTCAATCTAATTTGGTCTGTTGGAAAGATCATTTATTATAATAGAAAAATCTGGCAAAGTTTAAGCTTTAGACTGTCAAAAATAGATAGTTTGATTAGCACTGATTTTCACTAAGCACTGTATCCTTCTGAAAAGAAGCCAACATTCCTTTTTTGGGGCTTAATTTTTTTTTAACGGTTGATTTTGCACCAAACTTGAGATATATAGATTGATTTAAATTTTCAATTATGCTTTATCAACATTTTTCTAGTGTTAAAAGATGAAAAGAAATATCCTCACTTCAGCTTTTGATAGCCTGAAGGAAGTTCTATAGACTTACAGAAAATGAAGATGATGATCAATAAAATTCAGAATAAACTTTCAATTTTATTATTTTTTGACAATTTGAGATAATATAGTGTGTTACATATTTCATGGTGAATAGCTGTGGAAAGTCTGTTATATATTAAAGATAAATCATAATCTTGCAAATTGATAATTAAAAAAAAAATTAAAAAATAAATACTTCATATTGTTGATTTACATTTTATATAATCTTGTAGATGAATAGTTATGTGAATAAATTATAATCTTACATTTGCTATGGTTCAATTTTTTATCTATTTTTCAAAAAATCTAGAAACCCTTCTTTTAGCAAAAGAATCAAGTACGTAAAGAGAAATGTTGGCTTCTTTTCAAAAGAATATAGCGTTTAGTGAAAATCAGTCCTGGTCACATGATCCATTTTTGGCAACCCGAAGACAAAACTTTGTCAAAAATCTTCATTAGATTTTATTTTTAATAATCTTATAAAATTTTCATTTACATATTTATTCATTTATTTGTCTCATATAATGACATGCAGTTATGTGATCTTTATTTATTTATTTTCGTAATTACTAATATCTTTAATTTTTCAAGTTGTTGGTCTCATTTTGTCGTTACGTCACAGATATTGACATTCTTATAAACCTGCTTGAAATTTTCACTTTTCTTTTTTCAGCTAAAAATTTATGACCTGAAAACTTTAGAGAAAAATTGCATAGCATAAAAAATTCTCAAATTGTAATATGCAAGTTTAAGTCTTCTAAGTTTAAGCCTTTTGTATTATTGTTGGTATAAACAATATATATATAGTCTAGAAAGCTTTTTCAGCTTTGAACGCTAAGCACATTAAAAAACTTTTTCAAACATCTTTTTGTTTCACTTCAGTCATTTACTTCCCAATATCTGTTAATGTAACTTATATAATTTTCTCCAGTGTTTTTTTTAATGTTTTACACATACTTGGATATTATTGTACTGTGTGTAAATTTGCTCTCATTTGGATCATCAGTTGTTTAATAGCTCATGTCATATTACATGATTTTGTAATTTTATATAGGCTATTATCATAATGTATTGTATATTGGTGTTATTTTATCCTACACATAATATAATTTTTTTTTCATAGATATGCTTTAGATCTCTTTTAAAAGTCTACTGGGATATTTTTGCTTAGGCTTCACAACTTGACTCAGTCTATAGTCAAAAAAATACTAGTCGATCATAGTTGAAAAAGTCGTTGGATAAATGATGATTTTTTCCCCTGTATTTCTTTAATTGAGAATGTACTTCATTAGTGTTGCAAAATTCTTTCAAAATCGATACTTGAAGGATTCAGCAAACTTCCGAAAAATGGTTTTATCTATAACCTCCTTTTTAGTTCATCTAAATAATTTTGCTTATGTAGTTATCCACTGACGTTATTTACTTTTCATTTTCATTTATTTTTTTCAATGCCACGAGAGATATGGATCTTGCTTGAAAGTAGTAAATTTTCAAACTGAAAATTATTAATTTGAGATCAACTGGTTTAGGTGTTGTCTGTGCACGATCAATAGAAGAGCCTCATCTTGTAACTATGTTCTTTGTGCATATATTGATTTTTAAATTCTCCACAACCCACTCTTATTTCTCTTCCACATCACACCAATCTTTAGGCTATTGGTTCATTTTAGAGGCAGTTATTCATTGCTATTTAGAGGTTGTTTTCAACAGCCGCAAGCTGGTCACAGCAGATATATGGAGATATTTTCATAGAGAGTTTTTATGCAAGACATCTCAGAGTGAAACAGATAAAAAACACTTCCTTTTTGAATACACAAGAGTTTTTCCGTTGAATCCTTAAGAATTCGACAGGAATCAAAGTTCAGGTTTTGTAACTTGAAGCTAGCAAGCAGCTAGATGATGTTTTCATGGAGATTTTTTATGCAAGACAAAACCAATTCTGATTTGAATACTTGATTGTTTTTTCTTATGTAGTGATCCACAGACAGATATCAAAGTTCAGCTTTTGTAACTCTGAGTCAATGAGAAGGAAAAGTGATAACGGGGAAAAGTTGTCTTGAAATATCAAGAGGTGAATGAACCTGAATTGGTGCCTGAAGCAAAATCTTGCACAGACAACATCTAAACCAGCTGATCTCAAACAAGTCAAAGAAATACCAGTAATTTTGCTTTACAAGCAGATAATAAATGTACAATGTATGTCTTGGAAGTTTCTAGCCATTTGAATATCTTGAGAACCAGTTACACAAACTCAATGCAACTTGCTAATTAACCAGAAGGGACCTTACTGGGCATAAGTAAACATACTTAAGTGGGATTATATTGTTGGTAGTGCAATGCTATTGAGTGCTCTTGTGTACTTTGTGACCATCGCTTTCACAATAACCTACCAAGTCATTTTTCATGTACTGTTATTTTTTTTGCAAAACATCACATCAACAAGGTCTGTCAAGCTCCCTTTACGTTCTAAATTTGACTCCTTATGACTTTAGGCTTTTTGCTGTTGAAAGGGGAAGAAGATTTCAAACTGTGGATGAGATTAAGGGAAACGCAGTGAGGCTTCTAATGGCAATCTGAATTCAAAATTTTTGAAATGTGGAAAGGATACTGGGATAAGGATGTATTCACTCAAGGGGAGTATGATGCCATTGCCCGTATCAATATTGAATGGCTGGATTTTTACTGGACAGACTTTATACATTTGTGCCAATGATCTGACAGCAAAGTGTTACAAAATAACCATTGTTCAGTTGTAGGATTTTTGTGTTAAGAGTAAATGAAAATAATGATGGAAGTTTGGTTGGTAGAGCTTCTTTTTTTTTCTTCTCCATCTTCATGATGCACTGAAAGGGAAATGGAAAAATTTTTAATGGATGTGTAGCACATGGAATAATACAGAAACATGTCAGTTGGTCTTATGAAATTGCACTTAACTGGTTAAGTACTGAAAACATCAATTAACGTGTTAAAGGACTGTGTGTGAGTGTGTGTGTGTGTGTGTGTGTGTATATATATATATATATATATATATATATATATATGAGCACTCTTTAAGTAGGGCAACTCGACCATTTTAAGCTATATAGCAATGTGCTTCCAACTCTGGAATGGAACACTCTGGTAGATGGGGAATTATACGTAAAGTAAATATATCGCTTAAATTTGGTCCTACTGACCGTCCAGTTCTGTGTATGGCAAGGGTAAAATGCCAGCTTCTGGGTCTAAAGCGAAAGTTTTGATCCAACCTTGTGGTACTGTAAGAGGTATCGGATAGTCTATAGCCACACTGAAGAATTGTAATACAATGGAACAGCTGTCTGTGGACAACTCAAATTATTTATTATTTTTTGTATATATATATATATATATATATATATATGATCATCATAGTGTGACAACTTAGTTTGTCATAATGCTTTTAGTTCTATAAGAAACTTTATAAAACTAGAGGAATTTAGGAGTTGGTATATCTTAGCCTCTTGTTGAGATGGTTTAGTTTTGATAGCCGAAACTCATTTACCTATTGGCCTTGTGCTATACTAAGCTTTGTAGATATCAAGATTTCATTCTCTGATTCATGGCTTTGTTGAAAACGTTAGACATTCTCATATTCACTAAAACTAATTCTTTTATAGTCAAATCAAAATTATCCCTCTGTTGATTTGAGAAAACATTCTCTCCTTGTAAAAGGAACTTATGCTTTGTTTGATATGAACTGAATACTGAGAGAGCATGAATAATCTTTTCTGTCTAAAGTATTCATGTTACGCAACCTCTGTACAATGTTTCCAGTAATGAAACACTATAGCTTGCCATGCTTCTTCTGCTTTGGTTCTTTAAATGTGGTCTTGTTCATCTGTTTTCTCCCATTCTTTAGGGAATAATAAAATTCAAGAACCATTAATGAGGTAAATGAACCTGAGTTGGTGCCTGAAGGCAGTGAGAGGATCTTGGTAGGGCTTCTCTGCAGTCCAAATTAAATTCAAGCATTCCGAAAACACATACCTCTGCCAACACCCTCGTCAGTACATACTGAATAGAAAACAGTTCACATTTCGTTATGATGCTGGGGAGGTAACTGGAAAGAATTTCCTGGATCCCCCCCAAAATTTAATCAATTCTTCTAAGGGCAGCAACCCAACCTTCCAGAAAATGTCATCAAATACCATTGAGAACTTTCGATGTTTTGTGGACAGACACAAGGGAATATATACTCTAACTTGGTTGGCAGAGGTAAATTAACCTGATAGCTTCCTCTTCTCTGATGAATAAATATCTGCCTTCCTGGTTGAATTCCAAATCCAATTAGTCACGCATCATTGTCTATATCAAAATACATTTCATTTCACTTGGTTTTATGCACTTTACATTAATGCCCTGTCACTTTTAATGGGTTTTGAACAGAAAAGAAAAACAAAAATCAAAGAAAGATTGCCCCTTACTATGAGAAAATAATTGATGTGTGTGACTTGTCAAATTATTGTCACAAACAAGGGGAAAATTCCCTGCTATGCCAATAATGTTATAGTATATCCATGTACACACCTTGTCTCTGTATTAACCTTCAGCACTCTGTTGTCAACTTCCTTTTCTGAGTAAAAAAATTTGCCCTGCCCCTACAGACGATTTCATAGTTACAGTCTTTCAAAGTTGCCAAGTGCACAAAATCTTGTTTAAGTTCAAGAATCTGTTGACTGCCTGGGACAACAGATTCATGATTAACAAACAAGTTTCATTGGATGAGGTGCCTGAGAATAGGGGAATATTACCCCTAATAGAGTAAGAATGAAAAATTTGGAGGAGGGGTGATTGAGACTGAAAAAAAAAAAAAAGTTTACTTTGGAACACTTAAGATTTCAAACATATTTTTCACTAAAAAAAGTCTGAATTTTCAAAAAAAAAAACAAGCTGCAAGTCTATAACAAAAAAATCAGTTTTGTATAAACTTACACTGTTAACTTAAATCCCCTCCTTTAAAAACCTATGGGGGAGGGGACCCAGAAATAGTTTTCTTTAGATGTAATAACAAGTAAATGTTTAAATTTCAGGCTTTCTAGCTTGATTGATGTGGCTATGTGTTATTTAAGTAGCCAGCAAGCCAGACCAACTTAAAAACTGAAAAAATCCTGTGGTGACAGTTTTTCATGCAACTCATCCATTTTACAACTGGAAATAGGTATATTTCTGAATATTGCTGACCTGGTTACAAAAGCAAAATTCAAAGGGAATAGTAGCTATTTTTTTTGTTTTTCACTTGTTATAGATAAGTAATCAGAAGAAAAGAAAACACTGAAAACAAAAGTTGCACTGAACTGCATTAAGCATTGAATACATCTTAACGTTAATAACATAAATAAGTGATAGAATGAATGACAAAAACTCTCATCTCCCAAAAATTTGCATTATCTGCTCCTGTAGGTTTGATGATTGCTTCGACTCTTTAAAACAATCATAGACTGAGTAATTGGCAAGAAACTCTTCAATCAACTCGCAGATCTAAAGAATGCTATCAGAAGAAATGGTTCTCTTGGGAAATGAATTGAAGGATTACTAGAGTGTCTCAGTAACAAGAAAATTCAGTTATATTAAACAGGTAATGGTAAGCACTATTAGAGTGCAAAGTGGAAATGCAGAAGAAGCCGATATAATAATCTCAGATAGTGCTTTCAGATAGTCATTGTTATCAAGATCATTGGGTGCAAGCACTCTATTTAATATTATTACAATAAGTGTCTTCTTTTGTCTATCCTTTGTTTAATGTTATTAGCCAGTTATTGCAATCCAAGTGATCTCAATAAGCAGCATTTCTTGTTTGTGTATTCTTTTACCTTATGAAACTTGAATACCTACATATATTGTTCTTGTAAGAAAGGTTTTGTATCATGAAAGATTAAAAGGAATCCTCATGAAGTCTATTCTTCTCTATTCTTCGACTATTCTTCATACGTTAATGTGTATCAAGTCTTGTATTTATTCATAGAAAAAAAAAATCCTCTCTATTTACATCTGCCAACAAAGTTGGAAGAGGCATATGTATTTGCTCATTTTCACTCAATATCTCTTAGTTCTCAAAGGGTATATCTACTCATTTGTATTTATCTTTTTGTTCAGTCTTTAAAAAAATTTCCTAATAAAATTCAATAAATTTTCTGGAAAGGCAAGCCTTGAGGTAAGACAGAATTGTTTAGATTTGAAGAAAGATCCAAGAGATTTTTTCACTTTTTTTTTTTCATACATTCATGTATTCACTCACGTTTGTCCACACCATATCTCCAAATTTCCAAATGTTGACTAAAAAAATCTAGTGTGGCAGAACGGTCCAAAAAAATCATAGAAGCAGTATACATACACGTGTCAACCGAGTGGGAAGTTCCGAGTCAGACCAGTGTGGAGTTCTACTCAATGTGACTTCTACTACTCAATAGGGACAAGGCATAGAAATCTTCTCCTAACAAGAAAAGGAAAGACAAACACCTGAATCCCCAATTATAAGTATCGCTGCTATTGAGAAAAGAAAAACAATACTTTTTCTACTATCACATTCAGATAGTTCACCTTGAGATGGCCGTAGAATGAATTGGCTGAAACATTATATGAACACTATGAACAAGAAGTTCAATCATCAAAAAAAAATCTTTTAATGTTCAAGGCTCTCCTCAATCCCAGAAAGTATCTCTTAAAATTTTCGAGAAATTTGAGTGTCATTTTGTCGAAGGATGGGTGATTGGCTAGTAGGTAATTGTTTAGATTTTTGTTATGGATCCATGAATTTTTTAAGAATACCCAACCCCCTGCATCTTAGCTATATATGAACTGGTTTTCATTCGATTTTTAGTGACAATGGTGTTGGCAGAGATATGTTTGCTTTTTAGTTCTAATTTCTAAGACTGCTATTAGCTAAATCTACATAAATTAGAGAAATTTCAAATTTTTGTGTTATTTTCTGTCAATCCTTGTTTTCCTTATATATCATGAACAATCCATCAAAACTGTCAACATAGGTTTCTTCATTGTTATTCATTTTGACTAGCTTCTACCTTCATCCTAACTTTTGCTTCTACTCACAACTTTGAATCAGACTGTAATCCTACGGCAAGGATTAAACAGTGCAATCGGAAAATAAAGAGCATCCAACCATGATAATTGAAATCTCATCCTCTAGCCAGAGGTATTCCAGTAACATTTGGCCACTTCAATCATTCAGTCACAAGAGTTTTATTATTGAGCAGATGTTGATTTTACACCTTAAACATAACTCCTTATAACTGATATTCCACGCTTGTTGAAGTTTACATTTGAGATAGAGTAGTCTTCAAAGACAACAATATTTTTTTTTTTTTTTCAAATTTATTTTGGATGAAGTATTGCAACCTCATTTAATCATTGCTAGAGGATTACGGTAGGATTCAAAGTTGTGATAAAAAGCAAATGAAAGTTGAGTTGAGGGTAAAAGCTAGTCACAGTTAATTTTGTTGTAATACTTCAGCCAAGAATGAATTTGGAAAAAATTGAGAATCATTGGTTTCTTCAGTTTTCAAGTTGGTCAGGCTGTATGTATAATGTGCACAGCTGCACCAATGGAGCTAAAGGGTTGAAAATTTTAAAAATGTTACTCCTTATTATGATTAGAAAAAATGGTTTTGTTTTCTCAGTCACATATGAAGTTTTTTGAACTGAGGCAGAAAGTGACTAAAATGAGTTTAAAACTTAAACAACTATTGAATATCATGAACTTAAGCATCTGGAACTAATTTCAGAAATGAAAATAGTATTGCATTTTAATTCATCAATATCATAACAATGATACGTTAAATAACATATTGAGAAATTATGATTTAGTCCAATATACTCACAGAAGCATGAAAAGGTTTTCTTCAAAGCCTAGAAATATGCCAGTTATATGAGTTATGGTGGACTCGTGCAACTTGGAGAAATCTGGATTATGTTGTACAGTTTGTGTTCAGTTAGAGCCATTATATTTCAATCTAAATTTGTCAATCCCATATGCATTGTGATTAAATGTTGCTGGATTAATATGAATTTCATATCATACCATGTTGTGCAGTAGTCATCTTTTGACATGCCGTGTAATTGACTTTTAATTTTATAAAGCCTATTTTTCATCTCCTTCTCGAGGATTCATCAAAAATGAATCTGACCTATGAATTCTTAGATGGGTGATTGCTTAGGAACATAATATCTTATAAGCACGTGGCTGCCACATGACTGACCAAACAAAATCATAGAAAATAACTGTGCATTTTGAGTACCTTCAGCACCTATGTTTTTTAATAGAATGATTGGAATTCCTCAGAGACTAAATAACATTATCAGAAAGCAGGTATTGGTCACAGCGGTGTGTGGAGAATAAAATGAACACAAGGCGTGACTTTAAAAAGGGAACGATGCATAATTAATGTCGTTTGGTGCTTAAGAGGTAACCTAGTGAAAATCTTAATTAACGTCCTTTGGCACTGGACGTGTCAATTTATCAAAGTATCGAATTTTGTTATTCTAAAAATGGTAGCTTATCTTAAAAGAGAAATGGAAAATGTTTTTTTCTAATTTTGATACTACGTAAGTCCACAAGATTTTTCCTTATCAAAAACAGATTTTTTTTAGTATTTTTTCTTGAATTTTCTTTCTTTCATCTTGTAATCAGGAAGTAGTTCAGAACTTAGTCTGTAGATGGAGATTAAATTGCTTTCAGAATAAATTTTGCTGTACGGTGGTGGTTGGGTGGGGACTAAGCCATGCAGTTTTTCATGAATTATTGAAATGAAATATAGCCAATCATCGTACAAATATCAGGCTTATATAAAATCAATAAGAAGCAATGACATTGATGTTATTCTTTAGGTTTGTTCATGTAACCCTTTCAAGACTTTTGAAAAATATATATGTATTTATCCCAAGGTTTTTAGGACCTTTGTCATATTATATTCCATTAATCTCTTATAAGAATATTTTAGTTCAGGCTTTAAGCACCTTAATTGGTTAATCTTGAAAGGGTTAACTCCTAAACAAGAGATTCTCCAACCAGGTACTTATTAAGAATATTCGCTTAAGAAAAGTGTGAAGAAATTTGATTTTTCACCCATGATCTAATTTGTTTATTACTTCACCTCTTTTTATGGAGGTTACTTGGACTTGGTGTCGTTGTTACTTGACAACTATCAACTTATTTCTATTATTATTCAGACTATCCTCATCTTGGTTGTTTTTCATACAACATTTCGGCCGTTGTACTCTACGGCCTTCATCAGGTATCATCTGGTAGCTGTGGGGAAGTAACAAGCCGAACCCTTTATTTAACCAACGGGGGTATATTGACCGCACTACCCTCTTAGCATTAGTAGTATTATTATTGTCTCACACTATATGTAGAGTACAACGACCGAAATGTTGTATGAAAAACAACCAAGATGAGGATAGTCCAAATAATAATAGAAATAATGATAATATCTCATCTCAAAAATTCAGAGATATACTATCAACTTGTTTCTAAAATATGAAATTTTTTTTCCTGTGCCCAAGTGAACACTTTGTCAACAACTGATTGTCTGAAATTATCTGATTATATCACAATTCATTGTAAATGGTTTGTTCAGCATAATTCCCTCTGTTTTTTTTGTTTGTTTGTTTGTTTCTTCATTTATCCTTTTTCTTCTTTTCACAATGTTTTAGCTGTATACCCTCTGGACTAGCCTCAAGTTTCTGTTGTGTTCTGGAATGTTGTTCAGTCTTATTCAGGGAGAACGTGTACAATGCCTTCTATATGTCATGCTTTTTGTTTTTTCTTTTTGCATCACTCTGTCCTTGGAAATGTCTCCTCCTGACCACTGTCCTGACCCCATGACCTTGTGTTGAACTTTGCATAAGCTCTCATCTCTCAAGCTACACCCACTGAATCCCAGATTCATCTCTTATTTTCTGATTAATGGCTCTCATGAGCTATCAATGTCAATACTCAGTCTGCTGAATAAGTTATTTGAGCATTATATGTGGACAGATTCTTTCAACCTTAAAGACAAGGAAATTAATCTAAATAAACCATATACAATGATCAAAACACTCGATCTCACAAAATTCTGACAGGAAATATTACAATTGTTGTGAAAAATCTGCTGGTTTTTTGTTAGAGCAAATTTTAGTTCTATAAAGACTGAAATGAATCTGAACTGCAGTTCAGGTTAGTCACTTGATAGAAACTGTCACATGACCAACATCTCTTGACAGCAGATCATGTTGGTAATGATCAGTTAAAAAAAATGGGGAAAAGGAGAGATCTATGAGTAAACATGAACACCGGTGGATACAAAGTAACAGACATATTTAGTATGAACTCACATTGTACATTGACCCCTCTCAAAAAAAAAAATGACTTTGGGAGGGAATTTTTCAAAATCACCAGTTATTTTCTAGACATAATAAGGAGTAAATCTATTAAAATTTTAAGCCCTTCAGACCCATTGGAGCAGACCGCATGCATGATACATACATACATAGAGAGCAAGCTAGTATCACTTAGAAATTGAAGAAACCTATGTTGACGGTTTCTAATTGATTAAATCATTAATGTTAATTTCTCTGATAAACTATTGATATTTGCTAAGCTTAGCTTAGTATGATACAAGGCCAATTGGAGGTAAGAGGATTGTTTTGTGCTACTTTCCACAATGGGAGAGTGACTTCCTGTCTTGAAAATTAGAATGTGAAACTATAACTTTTACCTGAGAGTAAGATCTTTGTCACGTATAATATGCAACTATTTCAGCTATTAGGCCGATAGAATAATGAACACTTTCATAAGTATTATAGAAAGACAAGTGTTGCCAATTATATGATGGCATTTTAGTATTGGGAATGTACTTTTGCCATTGTGAGTCATATCAGGTGAAAAATTTAGTGTAAAGCAAACTTTCAAAAAGCAGAGACCAACTATATTCGAATTCTGTCAGATGATTTAGTTTATTCCATTGGAAGAGTTTAGAGTTTGAAATGGGTGGTGGGGGGAAATAATTCTTACCTGCAAACTTGTTATCTTTAGTATAGAAGAGTCCATGGTTGTGGACAGAGAATCAAAAAAATCATACGATTCAGAGCAGTTTCCTTGTCTTTTTCACAGAATTTTGGCTGTTACACTCTCCTGCCTCCCTCAAGTATCTGTCAGTAATCCTCCAAGAACTCTGAATTCTTCATTTAACCCTTGGGTGCAGAGTATTCAGATTCTTCACCTGTCACATCCAATGCTGTTCTGTGGGAATTTCAGTACTCTGTTAACCATCGATTCTTCATAATGATGCCACCATAAGTATTTTTCCCTTAGTTAGATGATATTGAGGCTGACTCAATCTAAACATCATTTTCATTTTTGAGTTAATGCACTGTTGGTAATCATAGAAGAGGACACAATATTCCAGTAAATGTAGATACAAGAAAGTTGATCAAAAAGTCTGTAGCCTGATATATTGTTATTAGCTGAATTCAGATCTGAAATTTTCACTGTATAATGTTCTATCTGCAATTGACGGGGAATGGTTGGAGAAAGTGCATTGACAAAGGAGGAGATTTCGGGAAAATAAATGTTGTGTAAAATAAATCCTTTTTTTCAACCTTTTGGCAACTACGTGCTTCTGTATTGATTTAGCTTAGTCTGGCACAAGGCTGCAGTTCGGGCACTTGGGGACGATTCATATGGTGAACAGTTTTGAGCAATTAACATGATTCTGCAGGAGGTACCTTTCTCCAGTAAATGGAGGTTGATCAATACGTAGACTTGAAGCAAAATTAACTCTTAACTGAATAATAATAAGTATTGAACTATTGATCTCACAATTTTGTCTGGCCAGACAGCTATTTTTTTTTCTTTTTTGCTTGAGGTGAAATATTGAGTGTTTGTCTTAATATCGTATTGACTCATTCAGTGAATGTGTTAACATTGTATTGACACATTTGGTGAATGTGTTAACATAGTGTCGACACATTTGGTGAATATATTGGCACATTTAATGGATGCGTTAACATAGTGTTGGCACATTTAATGGATGTGTTAACATAGTGTTGGCACATTTAATGGATGTGTTAACATAGTGTTGGCATATTTAATGAATGTATTGACATAGTGTTGGCATATTTAATGAATGTGTTAACATCAAGTTGACGTTTTTTTTGTGTCAGTGTAATGTGATTGTGAGTGTGCAGAGGGAAAAGCTGTTATTTTTGTTTTTATGCAGCTAAAAAACTTTATCGACTGAAAACTTGAAATTCTTTACAATTTTTAAAAAGAATTTGAATATAATTTGTTTTAGAAATTGATGAATAAATTATTCCAAGAAGAATGGTAACCCGCCATCATAGTCAATAACTGAATATTGAAATTTTGAATCCTGTAAAAAAAATATCATCAAAGAATGAATATAGTCAGAATAAATTCTATTGATGACATAACAGGCATTTTCCACTTGAAAACATCTAAAATAGAGTTTTAAAAAAAACATCTAAAATGTAGATTTTATTTGTAAAATAAGACTGAAATAAAGTCAAAAAAGCTTTTCTTTTTCAAACTGCCAAAAAACATTTTAGAAGAGGTCTAGTGGAGTACTGAAGCCAATTTTCTAGTCCATAGACAAAACAGTATGGCCAGGAGCACTGGAACACAGTAAGATACATACATATGAAAAAAGGATAGAACCCTTCATCACTTTTTGTTGGCTATGGTGGTTCAATTATTTTTATGTTCATTACTCTTGAAATTTTCATAATTTATGTAATCTGTTCTTTTCTTTTTCCTTTTTCCCTCTCTTTCCTGATTTAACTTTTTTTTTTTTCTTTTTCAATAATTTTGATAAACCCTGACTTTCGTGTCTCTCTGGAAAGGATACCGTAAGCAACATTTTGTTCTTTCAAAAAGCATGAATCTACATAATACTAACATTTTAATTCTGTTTGTGACCTAAAATTAGTGGATATAGTGCATTGTAGTGATAGTGAATTTAAGTACACCTAGAATGTACTAGCTTGAAGAAAGCATGAAAATCTAGGTGGTTTGAAATGGTAATAATTGTGTGGGGTTTACTTTTACATTCATAATGACAGGGAGATAACTATGCTAATCATAGAGTAGTCACCCCTATTTATTTGCAAATGGGTAAAAATCTGAGTGCAACAGACCTTTGAATTTAATGTCACTTCTTGTCACATCAGATTGTATGACTTTTCTTTCAAAGTGTGACTAGGGGTCAAAGGTTAGTCTAGTGATTTGAAAAAGAATCTCTCTGGAATATTGCTTTATGAATTCAAGTTATATTCAAGGGAATTATTCTTTTTATTATATACTGCTCCTTTTAGGAATGTTCAAAAGTTAATTTTCTCTGCTTCGAGGCCATGGCAGTTGTCTATTAGCAGTATCAATTTGTGTGTGTGTGTGTGTGTGTGTGTATGTGTGTTTGTATCCCATAACTCAGTTCGGGATTATTGGGGCGTCACAGATGATTTCATCAAGGATGTGTCAGCCTGACTGAGCCTATCCCTGTTCAGACTGGTTGGGAATCAGTTGCCCATCTCCTAGACTGGTTACCAACTAAGACTGAAGAGCCCAGTCTGCCCTAATAATTACCCATAGCTGTGGAGGAGAAGAGATGGACGCAAGCTTTCCCCAAGGCTATTAGTGCGAAATGAGCACAAACTGTCTCTGCAAAGTTAGACACTGTTCCACTGATTCAATTCTCTATGCAAATAACTGTATGGACACTCCTCATCACCATCTGTATTTGAGCTCAGATAAATGCCAAGGTTTGTTTGTTTTGTTCTTTCCTGAGCAAGCCCTCCCCATTTGGAAGAGTGGCTCAAAATTCTCTTTCTACTAAAGATATTATCTCTGTTTTGCCTTCTACTATTTTTACTAGGTTGTTTCTCTTGGCATTTATTCCCATCTGATGGATTGGCTGAATGGGATTGATTAGGCTTACTACTACTTAATTAGTTGCCAAAAGTATTGATTGTTTCTTTTACTAATGGACTAATTCGATAATAATCACTTGAGATGGTATTTTCTGTAAGTGAATATTTGTTTTTGTGATGGAAAAGAATCCTCAGTAGGGTTTTCTGATCTTTATCCTAATTGAACATAAATTTAAACTTATTTGCAGTCATTGTAAAATTGCCCCATGGTCGTTCTGTTTTATGATGTATGAAGTCTGTCCAGCGGGTATCCAATCATTTTTCATATATTGTGAACAGATTGTTTTGCTTTGATGTTGTTTGGCGACCAATCAGAGAGGACCTTACTGCACATACATGGACAAACATTATTCTGGTCTTTTGCTGTTGGTAAGATTTCAGACTGTGGATGAGATTAAGGAGAATACAATAAAGCAGCAGATAATGATCTCAAAATAGACTGTTTTGAAAAGTAGAAAGGGAGACTGGAATAAGTGTGAGATTCCTAGGAAAATACTTTGAAGAGGACTAAGGCACTGTTTCCCATGGCACGGTAGGCTGTTTTCAAGATTTATATTAAACTCGTCATCACAGTCGATGATTGTGTAATCGTAGAATTAAAATTTGAAGTCATATAAAAAAAATTCTATCGAAGAGTAAAAATGGTTAGAATAAATTCTATTTGTGATACCACTGGCATTTTTTGCTCAAAAAACATCTAAAATAGGGTGAAAAAAACATCTGGCAACCTCTGAATTCCTGGGAATCTAGATTTTATTAATAAATCTGTCAAAATGAGCCCCCAAAAAGATCAAAAGAGCATTTGTCCAAAAATTTTAAAAAATATTTTTAGCAAGGGTTTGGTGGAATATACCAATTTTCAAGTCAATAGACAAAACAGTATGGCCATGAGCAATGGAACTTATAAACATATAAAAAAGGATAGAACCCTTCACCACTTTTGGTAGATACAGTTTTCCAATGGCTGGATACTTTCTGGATAGACCTTGTCTTGCGAAAATCCACGTAGGAAGATTGCCTGCTAAACCCTGTTTGCCTTCATACTGCAGTTTTATTCCTAATTTCCTTGTTTGAATCTCAAACATTTGTTTCTTTGTCAAGATTGAAGTGGTAGGAATTGTGCATGTTTTCATTTCACATGTTCATTTGAAAATATTTGTCTGTACAAATTTTGATGTTAACCCATTAAATGCGAAAGATTGAAATTTCAGTCATTGCGGTTCTGAAGCTAACACAATAAATTTTCTGTTGTGATAGATTGCACCTTGGTTCTATCTGAGTCGGAACTTTTATTTTGCAATGGATGACTATTATTCTTCACCACCTGTCACACTTAATGGGTTAATGTTTCTTTGTATTCTCAAGTTGAATTACGTTCATCAAATATTCAGTACATTGCAGGCATTTATTCAAATCTAGTTAAAAGGATGCAGCTGACTTGTTGGCAAAGAGCATATGAACAAAAGAATGAGAGTTCACTGTCCTTTTAACAAAATAAAGTGATAATTTGCATTATACAAAACAGAATCTGAAATCTTAGATTTCCAAAATTTTATTCAGCTCTTGAATTCAAAATTTTCTTTGTTTCCAACAAAGGCTTTTCATAAAACATCCAATTGCAGATCTCTTATGAGTAATGGAAGTCAACATCTCCACCACTAGTTGTAGTTTCTTGTTTGGAAAAAAATTAATAAAGCTGAAAGCCAATTCTAACTGTAAAATTATTGCATAGTTATGGAATTTGAATATCTACTAAAATTGGCCCACTGGCAATGAATTTTTAAAAAAATTTCAGTTTAAATACTTGATAATAAATTCTAATATCATCACTGTTTTAAAGAAAGTTTTCAATTAGTTTATGTTGTCTTCAGATTTATTAGCATATATCAGTAATCTCAAGAATTGGTTCCTACTATTCATCACCATGATATCGGAAATGACTTTCCAAGGAAATTCCCAAGAGGTAACTTCTATCTAAATGAAAAGAAAATGGAGGATTTTTTCATTTTACATCTCGAAAATTACACATTTTGTGGCAGACAACTTTTTTCTGCAGAATGGTTCCATATGAGTAAAATCATTTGACTTGTTAATTTTCAGTGACTTTATTGTTTCTTATCTTGGCAATAAAATCTATTTTGAATAGATTTTATGATATATTCATCAACATAGTTTGACAAACATAAACCATGGATGATGTGTTCAAAAGACACATCAGTGACTCTAGTGATATGATAATGGGAAAGCACCTAAACTAGTCACATGATTTGAGTACATGTCATGATTATGTGGCTTTTGAATATGAAACATAAAGCAGCCAGTAAGCTATAGATGTAAAGAAGTTTTAAGATGTATATGTTCTGTAATCATTTGCTGGGCATTTGTTTGTCGCTGCCTTACCAGTGCTCAGTGCATTAAGGCAAGGTTGAAGGAGGTCAGACAACTTTGCTCAAGCCCTTTCTCTCTTCATCATAGGTCTAATTGATGTGGGATATTTCCATCAAAACAACAAGTCATGTTCTTTTTCTGCACCTAAATACCAAGATCACTGGCCCTTGCAAAATTAGTATTATTACATTCTATGGAAAATGTAAGCTGGACTTTTGAAAAAACTTTCTTTGTACATTAAGCCTAAATAATCTGCACTTTTTTCTACCATTAAACAATTATTACATATATATTTAGTAAGCTTTGTCTAGCACAAAACAATATAAATGGGGTACTCTGTGGGTATTAAACTCACTATAGTATCAATGGCTTGTGAGACTAGCTTGTTAACCATCATTGAGTAATAATCCATTATAATAAGCGAATGTGGAGATGTGTATTAACCATGATTAAAATTAATTTTCTTCTAGTAACATCAAAAGTTGTTACTAGCATCTTAACAAGTAAATGTTTTCTCTTTTGAGTTATCATTGTCACTTCATCAAGAGTAAACAAAATAGTTTTCAAAAGTACTTTTTTGGTGACCTATAACTTATAGGAACATTCCTTTTTTTTAGCTCTTGGTAATTTATGTAATATCAATTTTGGTGGGTACATAAAGTACATGCTAGACTGTTAGTTGGATTATGTGATATTATCTACAAATGAATTAAAATTCTTATCTGCTAAGTACTCTGATCAGTTCTCTCCTTGAAGCAAGTTATCCTAGGTATCAAGGATGTCTGGATTTGATGGAAAAGTTAATATGGAACCTAACGAAGAGACAGATCAACAAATTAAGAACTATGCAATGTGCACATCAAAAAATTATGCTGGGCCTAACGTGGAGAGACCACAAGACAGCACAGTACATCTGGGAAAAGACAAGAGTCAGGGACATCATAGAATCCATTAAAAAGCTCAAATGGCAGTGGGCTGGCCATGTTGCACAAATGGCAGACAACCAATGGACATCGCGACTCACGACATGGATCCCCTGAGATCACATGCGGAACTGAGGCCGGAAGAATATTAGATGAGATGATCTAGTCAAATTCAGAAAGTACTGGCACCACAAGCCCATGATAGAGAAGTGTGATGAATCCTGGGAAAGGTCTATGTCTAACAATGGATATTGAAAGACTGATGATGATGATGATTATCAACCATAATTATTCAGTTTAGTTCAGTTCAGTTTCTTGACTGCCGCTGTTGTCTAGGTGGCCTGAGGGCAGAACATGAAGTCCCTCTTGATACTGATATGTCTGCAGCCTGCACCAAGAGTTCTGGCATGGTTATGTCTTTCACATTGTCAGAGCAGCTCTTCATTTGCTGGCCTTGTCTGCACCCTCCCATGATTGTGTCCTGTGTGATAGTTTTGCTTAGGCTATGCCCCAGGACAAGACTGAACCATTAGCTTACAGTGCTTCATGCTTGTAAAGGGTAACCACAAGGCTCTTGACCCTACTCCCTATGAAATCATTGGTCTTGTGCTCCAATAACATCATTACCATATATTTTGGCAGATAAGACAACGCTTGAAGTACCTGAATAACAATGATCCAAGATGGGATCATTTTATAGGCCAGACACAAAAACAGTCATTAAACATTGTACTAAAACCATGAAATCCAGCCTGAAATTTGGATCTTATATAAAGGTCACCTTATCTGCCAAAATATAAGATAATTGAACATTAACTCCGAATTTCATAAACCTCTTGACACTGCTTGTGAATGAAATGGAACTCTTCAATGAATAGCATTAAAATATTGGAACTCCTCTATGAATTGAATGGGAAAAAATCCACCAAATAATCAAAGGAAGATCATTTTATCCTTGAAATCAACATTCTATTTTCTTTGTATGAATTATGCACTTCCTTAAAAAAAATCCAAATGCTTGTTAGGTGACTTTTATTGATTACTATATGATTTCTTCACTTTTTCAATGATTATTGACTGTCCACTCTTTTTTTGTCTCCATGTTTTGAATAGATGATTCTTGAATTATTCGAGTCATTATTTCAGTATTTAGTCTGAGACTGGCTTGTGAATTTTAAGTTTGCTGGCATTAATGTAATTTATATCAGGGCAATCTATGAATTGAATATAAATAATTCAATTTAATTTAAATTAATTCAATGAAATGATATAACTTCAATAATTCAATCTCCATCATATCTTAGGTACATAGTGATGTAACAGCTGCAAGCACAAAAGTCAGTATCTGAGTTCAAGTTTCGAACAAGGCTATTTGCATTAACTTTGCTCTAATGCTTTTGGGAATGGCATGAATACATTTCTCTGCCCAGCTATGGATGAATAGTAGGGCAGTTGGAGCCCTTAAGCTCTGTAAGGTTGTCAATCTAAGGGAAGGTCACTCTGACAGAAAAAAAAACATACAGCTTGGTAGTCACCATAGCTGGTCCCAAGCCTGGCTAAATGAGGAGTCAGCAGAAATAAACAACAACGATGATGTCTAGAATTTGTAAACAAAGCAGGTAAGAGTAGGATTGAAAGCCACACTCACCAGTTGGTCTTGTTTAGTTCTTACAGAGATGAGACCGTCTACCAAAACTTTCTATATCTGGTTTGTCCAGTGGTTCTGGCTAGCTGTGTAAATGTCAAGTGTACAAGCTGTACCAATATAGCTAGAGGACTGAAAATCAAATATTTACTCGTCATCTCTACGAAAAAAATTTTTTTGTCTTTTAAATCCCCCACCCAATAGGTTTTTGATGAGGTTTCCATTTACTATGTAGGATTATGCTAAATTGGTCCCTCAGTTTTTGTCTGGTAGTGTTCACACTTGTTTTCCTTTTTGAAAATTAGGACTCTTTTTAGTGAACACTGCCCAACAAAAGGCAAGGGCAGTAACTGTCGTTGATCACCCCCTATTTTTTTTCTAGATTTTTGGATGATTACCCCCTATCAAGGCTTGCTGCTATAAGACATTGGTCACGTGCTGGTGTCTGGTGAGTGACTAATCAGATCAAGGGGTTGGGGTGTATACATGCTACCCAAAAGTTTGGGGAACTTGGGGCATGAAATGTCTTCCTCAAATAGAGAAATGATTGAAAATGAGGTTGTTTATTTTGTGGTGGAATTGTTTTGAAAGATGAGTGAAATGTTCTTTGAGAAAAGGCAGTAGTTTGGTGTAGAATGCTGGATGATCAGAATAATCAGATTTCCTGAACTTTTGGGTGATACTGTGTATACCCCCCTTGTCATGCTAACTTTTCTCATTCTGTGAACTTTACTTTATTTACGAAATCTATGAATATATGTAGTTTTGCTAAGCAAAGGAAGATTTTAAAGTCTTAATTGAAATGATTCTTCACATTAAAAGCACTTAAAAGCTTAAGGTTATTTGTTTGGTCTAATACAAGACCAAAAGTTGCTTAAAGTACCTAGTGTTTCTAAGTGGTCACCTGGGATGGATTATCTATCACTCAGGCCCCTAGGTTGAACTTTAATAACTGAACACTATTAAACTAGGTTTGCTCTCTAGGCCCCTAGGATTAGGCCTACTCAATCTATTGGTTAACCGTTGGGTTAATTTCTACTTAACTTCTGTGATTGGACAGGAATTAGTGCTTTCAATGTCATTTGACAATAAGCCAACTTTTAACAGCTTTTAACAGCTTGTATAAAAAGCCGGCTTAATTTTTTATGTTAGACTCACCAAAAGCCGACATCCATAATTTTTGAGTATGGAAGTCTAAAAAGAACAAAAGAAAGATCAAGTTGCATTTTATTTTTCTGGAAGATTAGAAACTCAATTTGTGATTGTGATAAGATTGTTGGTAGAAGCCATAATTCAAAGCATGTACAATGACAATGCACCAACTAACGCAATAAAAAAATATTCAATTTTATAACATACATTTTGAATACAAAATAAATCCTGTCCAGTAATCTTGCGTCCAAGTTGTTCTTCTGAATACATCATATTCATCCATCAATTAAAGTGATGTTAGTTCAAGGCAAAATTTGACAAAAATTTGATTTTGTAGAATCAAAACATTCTAACCTTTCTCCCAAGCAGTCAATCCTATGCATATTTTTGTTTGAGTCCAGATCAGTCAAGGAGTCAGATTTTTTAAACCTTTGTTCGTATAGGAGGCTAATGCTGCTAAAAGTTTGAAATGATTTTTCTTATTTTTGAATTAACATAAAAAAGCAAGGTACTTTGAGGCTTTTTCGTTAGTCACACCATCTGACGAAAATATTCATATGGTGTAGGAATTGATATGAGTCTGCTTCCCTTCCCCCAGGATCAGGAGTTACAGTTTTCAGAGGTGGGAACAAAAAAGACGCAGCATTTTAGACCTCTTTTGGTGAGAAAAAGAGAATGCAACGTAATCCTTTTTTTTTTTTCTTCCTTTTTCTCCCTAGGTTTCTGAACCGTAAAATTATGGACGTTAGCTTTTGATGAGGACTAACGAAAAGAACTTCAATGGCAGTTCCATATCAATTTAGAATTTGTGCTTTATAATAAGTTTTTTTCTAACTGCAAATGGATGATTCATTTTGGGTTTTGTAGTGAAGTGTATTTGCTGGCTTCAGTGTGATCGATGTAACAGAATTTGCTAATGGCTGGTTTTAATGCCAGGCAGTTCTACCTTAAAGGCTCATGAAAGGGAAACGTTTCTTTGAATCTTCAGTTTAACTTTCCTGCCAGCTTTCTTGAAGAAACAAAATGGGAATGGTTGTTGGTTTTTTCTTCCCATTCTACTCAATTTTGCTACATTGATCACATTTAATTGTAGATTAATGTTTTTCTTTCATTTTTTTTTTTACTTTTATGGATATCATATATTCATTATTCCCAATACAATAAAAAGAATTTACTAGGTCAGGTTGACTTTACTAAAAGTGGCTTTGACTTCAGCCTGAAAATATAAATACGGTCATCCCTATTTATATGTGGCCAAATTTTAGTTGGCTATAAAATGGTTACCCTGATTGTTAGTTGTCAAGTTCTACACACTTTCTCACTCAATGTTAGAAACAACACACTACTCTTGTGCACCAATTCTAACATTGAGTGAGAAAGTGTGTGTAGTGTCTGTAATCTCAATATGATTTATGCTTTCTGTTTTTCTTTCATGAAAACGGCAGACAAAAGTTGTGAACTGCTTTTAATAATGAGTGAGCGAGTGTGTGGAACTTTACAATTTACAATCTGAGTAGCCATTTTATTGCCAGCCAATGTTTGACCACATATAAATAAGGATAAAGGAGCTGCTGAGCCTTCTATAGAACAAGTTCGACCTTCAAGAACAAGAAAATCCCATTAGTGCTAGAAAGAAGGTTATCTAACCAACGCGTTCTCCCAATAGTCACCCATATAGCTGAAACGTGGAACCTAACCAAGAGACTGATCCTCGAACTGAGAACCATCAAACATGCACGTATGCTCAACATCACATGGAGAGATCACAAGATAGCACAATATATCATAGAAAAGATAGGAGTCCGAGGCTACACAGAATCCTTTAGAAAACTCAAATGGTAATGGATGATCATGTTGCATGAATGCTAGACCACTGCGAGACATCCCGACTCATGACGTGGATCCCCAGTGATCACATTCAAAACCGAGGCCTACAGACAAACTAGACAACTTCAGAAAGTATTGGCTTCAAGACGCCCATGATTGAGACACAAGGCAAATCCTGGAGAAGGTCTATGTCCAACGATGGATGATAAAAAACTGATGATGATGAAAGGATCTCCTAAACATCATTTAGTACCTTATTCATATCCAAGTTTTGTCTGACACAAGGCCACTTATTACAGTAGTGATAATCAAGACTAACTTACTAACCATTGTTCAGTGAAGAGCATTATTTACCAAACAGCTGAGTGACACAAGCAGCAGTAAAAGAGTACCTAGGGAGGCTCAAACTCTTTATGCTGGTCAGTTGATATGTAAACTCAATAACATGTGTATGGACCACTTGCTAACAGATTTGATTCACAGTACTGGTTATTTCATTTTGCTGTAAATAGATATCTGATGAATTGTGTAATTCCTATCTGTCCTCCATTCTTTCACTAAATATTTGAAATATTCATCTATATGAAAAAAGATCTAAAGATTGTATTGTGACCTAATGGGGGTTTCATCATTGACTTGATGTATGCTACTATCATCTGAATGTGAAGTGATCTTGATTTATCTTGGCTCTAAAAAGAGATATTGTTATGTGACATGAGTCTTGTTTTGGATTGTTAGAAATCACGTCAGCAGCTGGTGCTTGGAGAAGGAATTGAAACCCATATACAGTTGCGATCAGGGGCAGACTGACAGTGATCTGGGCTCCTGGGGCAAAAAGTGCTATTGGCCCTTTAACCCATTCCATCCTACCATTAGTGGGAACACCAGGTCCACTTGCCCCCCTCTCCTGTGAATCTTTTAAAGATTATTTTTTTACATAGTAAAGTAATTCATTTTTTCATTCTCTATGCAGCCAGATAATACGGCAAATAAACCAAGCATTTCATTAATAATATTACTTTGTTTTGATCTTTGTGTAGCTGTGACATCAGTTTCTTTTTTACATTATTTTTCAAATTATTTTTCAGTTTTTTTCTTGTATTGAAACATTTCATCTCTAACACATTGATTCATTTGATGCCACTTGAAGAATGAAACTTTCACTACTAGGGTCTCTTGATGATTTGGGCCCTCAGGCACTGCCAATTTCCCAGCTACGCAGTCCTCTCTATGATGTGATTATGTACAAAGAATTGTATGCAAATGACATTTTTTGAGAAGAAAGTATTGTTGTTTCAATTACTTGGTGCTTTGAAAACTAGTGTAGGAATTTGGCAACAAAGAGAGTGAATGAGAAAGGCATATATAGGAAAAGTCTTGTCTTATGTCATAATAGCGGCATTTTCCCAAGTGAAGAGCCCTCAGGCTAGCTGATCTGCCTACATTCTTCCAGCAATCTCCTCATCGTTTGCCCCTACTTTAAATTCATTGCCCGTATTTATACTGTTTTGAGGGCTGAACTTGATCCATGTCAATCTCATGATTCAACATGTCTATATGTCAACCACATGATATTACTTATGACTCACTTTGGTCCTTGTTATTGTAAATTGTAAATTGTCATGATCAACATAATTTTTAGCTTTTACTGAGGATTATTTGAAATTCAATTAAAGGCAGACAGTCTTACCACCTTGTTGATATTTTCAATTGTGTCAACAACATTCTTTCTGCTGTTGTTGTAAACATAACATATATGTGTCAAATTGACTTGCAGCAGTGACGTTTTCAATATAACACTTACATTTTTCAGTTTGATAAGTACACAAAGAAATATCATATCACCAAATATGCCGTATACCATTTATCATCTAACAGTATATCTGTGATCCATTTGAAATGTGAGCATTATTACCCTTTTCCTTTCTTGCAGAGGGGGGGGGGGGAGACAAAAAATAAAAAATGGTTGTTCCTGCCAACAGCTTTTAATCTAAGTTTCAAGCCTTTTCATTGAAATGTACATATAAATTGCAATAATTATCTTTTTTGCAGAAAGGGAATGGGTTAGAAACTACCTTATTTTTCCACGTGTAAAACACATGGTTTACAAAGGTTAACCGCTCACTACAACTACAACTTTGACCAGCCCTCTAGTCATTATACCAGCACGCATTGGGCATCCATTACTTTCTGATATTTTCAAAAATTTAAATGTCTTATACGTTGGCAAGTACAGTAATTGGTTGTTCTTTTCTGCAGCTTTTGGTTCAAGTTTCAAGCATTTTTCCTTCAGTGTACTTATAAAATGCAATAATAGTTGAAATGATTCCAAGTGAAACTACCTCTGGTCAAATACAAATTTACATAAATCATTTTTTTCTATATTCAATCTTTCTTTAAATGTAGCAATTCAAAGTAAATTTTTGTAAATTAGTGTGACATTTTGAGTTGTCAAGAATCTTGAAAAATCTAAATTTATTTCTTCACTTCTATGACTTCTTGGTTTTGTTCTAAATTTTCTGAAATCAAGATTTCATCAAAACTTATGTGCTTGGATATGGCTTCCATTTATTGATTCCTTTTATCTTTTCTTACAGACTTCTTTTTAAAAGACTTTGACACATTTACACCTTTTAAGCTATATTAGAAACTATTGACTACCACTAGAACTGATAACATAGGTTTCTTCTGTTTTCAAGTTGGTCTGGCTGATTATCTATGTATCATGCATGCACACTACACCAGTGAAGCTAGAGGGCTGAAAATTCAAACATTTATACCTTAAGTCTTGAAAAAAATTTGTTTTTTATCTCCCCCCCCCGTTCAATTGATCCTACATCCGTCCCTTAGTTTGTATCAAACCGCATTCATGCTTGTGTTTTCAGACTCTTTAGTGATCCCAACAAAGGGCAAGAGAGGTAACATTCATTGATCATCCCTTTTTTCCCTATTTTCTGATTGATCGTTCCTAACAAGGTGAGCTGCCAAAAGATGTTGGTCACATGACAGTTTCAATCGAGTGACTAACCAGACCTGGTTTTTTTTTTTTTTTCAATCTTTGTTTCAGGTTTTTAAAAATAGCATTTTGACATTGTTAAAAGAATTTTTATTTTCCAGAAATAATTAGTAATCATGGTTTGTAATAATTTCATTTCCCTGCAACGACTTTTTATTTTATTTTTCTAAAATAGACTTCTCTCTGAAAAACTACTTGGTCCAAATTACAGGTATTTCTTCTACTTGAGTGTGTTTTGTTTGGTCAAATGTTTTTACTTATCTTCATTTCATTTTATTCAATTCTTACACTCTCCTTGGTGTTTTTCTTAACTGTAAATTGTGCATGTTTCAGTCATTGCCAATGAATGTTCGTATTGTAAGGAGCAAAAAAAGCAAACAAATGGTCTGTGTCCAAATTAACCCAATCGAATCACTGTAACCCCCAAAATGGCCTCCCAAACCAATCAGACAAGTGGGCTATGGACTCTTTTCTCATTGCTCATCAGTGTATCTGTCTGTATATCTCCAGGCACTCCTGGTCACATTTTGTGGGCTACAACTTTGGAAATTTGCATAAGTATACCACTTGGCACCATCTAAAAATATTTCTTTGTTTCTTCAAAGTCCTTTTTTGAGTTCTTGTGGTCATTTTTGACGGACAATGCCCAAATCTTGTGCTAGTATTCTTTTTTTTTTTTTTTTTTTTCAGAAAATTTTAGACGATAGATCTATTTTTTTCTGATAATAGTTTCCGGTACGCCCACAGGCTACGGCGATTCACTTATGGGAAGTACAGATATATTTCTTCATTTTTCGTTCCTATTTTGTTTTGGGAACCATTTTCTGGATAAGAACCATCATATATACTCATACATGTATACATACATAGTGAGACTTGTCTGTAACACTTATAGCATCAGTAGTAGCCATCAGCCTCATTTCTTTCTTACCCTCTTATTAAACTACCCAACTTCCTTTTTTACCCTCTCCCCTCCTACTGTCTGTCACACTTATAGTATCAGAAGCAGCCATCAGCTATGTCTGTGGTACACTTTTGATAACTATCAGGAACAACATGGACTAGTAGTTTTGAGTATACAACTAACTGTTGCTCTATTCTTTCTCTCTATAACATTTTGTACCTTCAAGGCCCAAATTAGATACTTCAGCAGCATTTTGTACCTCCAAGTCCAAAATCTGATATGTCACTACAGGCATCAGGGCAGGCTTTACTTTTATTGGACCAACTGCTACCAATGCAGCTCCATGCCTGATGGGGCCCTGCACTTGGGTGTATTCTAGTCAAACACACACAACACCTCATTGCAGATGAACAAGATGATTTACAGAGAAAAACAACAATATTAATTCTCTTCTGATCTCTGAAAGATTCAACAGTGTTTGGTTACATTGTTTATATTTTGATTTTTTTTATTGAACTTAAATAATGTTAATCAATTACAGATGAGCGTAAAGAGATATGTCTCTGAAATTATCAGGTGCATATTTTGATTTGTTTCCATTGTTCTTTAGAAGTATAAAGTTTATTTAAATTTTTATGATTCTACTGACCTTGACTGTTGACCATGGGCCCTGCAAAAATGTGCAGCTCCCAAGGCCAGCCTTGACAGGTATTCCCCGTTATAGTATCAATGTTGATCTTAAAAAAGCAAACTGCATTATAACCAAGCCATGATGATAAAAATTGATTTTATCTATCGTGTAATTGAGAAGAGCAATTGGTTTAGTTGGTAACTGCATGGACAATGGAATCAGTGACCTGAGTTCAATCTTTGGGCAAGGCTGATTATGTTCATTTTGCACTAATACCTTTGGGAAAAGCGTAAATGTATTTCCCCTCCCCCAGCTCTAGGTAAATGGCAACGAGTTGAGGAAAAGGACAACTGATTCTAAACCTTAAGGCAGTTTGACACTGAATTTGATGTTCAGGCAGCTCCTGTAGCTAAGCAGATGCAAGACGTATCACTCACTGCTTTCCTCTGGACCACATCAGCTAGACATCCAAGGATCACCACACACTTTGCTCTAGCATGTAGCCCTGGGGTTAACATTCCAGTGTCTATAGACACAGAATAGAGGCTATTTTTCTATTTTATCAGACGGATAGAGTAAATACAAAACCTGGACCCCTCCATGCATATACACACTGCTCAAAATTTTAGATTCCCCCTTACAGTTCCAAAATATTTTTGAACAGTGTTTCTTTGAACCCTCTATTTTTTTCTCTCAACTGTGATCAAAAACTAGATTTTCAGATTTATATCTTTACATTTTTTTCTCTTGCAAGTTCCTGATATTCATCCAGCTTTCCCCTCTCTTTCTGTTCCCCTCTCTTTCTATTGTCTACTGTTAATGGCTACATCTACCAACAGACTTGCATGAGATTATTCATATATCCAGCCTCATATTAACTATCTTGCATCATTAACTATTAAGCAACTCATAAATTTGCTGGGGAAATAGCTGGAGAACGATACACTTCAATAAGAGGAAGAGAATTTGGCGTATTAGCAAATATAGATAATAAAATGTAAAGTATACAATCAATGGAAAATACCAGCTATGATGCACAGGTACAAAACCTGAGAGCTTAAAAGAAAATATTTGAAAGCAAACCTGGAATAGGAGAGAGTATTGGAATGAGCAATAGTGGGAATAATTCTCACAGGTAGAAAATAATCAACATGGATTCAAAGGACCAAGGTCAAGAATATCGTACAAGTAATTAAGCAATGAAAATAGAGATGGGCAAGGCACATAGCAAGAAGGAGTGACAGATGGAGCTATAGGCTAACTGATTGGAAAAGACCATGGCTGAGATTAGTGCTACCAAAGTCATGGAAGGAAAGAGGAAAGGCTTTATACCAGCTGGTGATGAATACATTCAAAACAGCAAAGATAAATTTGGATGTGTTCTAAAGATACATTTGTGACACGTGTTTGGAAGAAGGCAATGTATGTAAACTAGTCATGTAACTTAAGTACCTGTCATGCTTTTGTGGTTTTTCACCATGAATCATACATGAAGTGAACAGTGAGTTACAGGAGTGTTGTGACATTCATGTTCAGCAAGCATTTGCGAAGCTTTTTTTCCCCAGCTTTCTGAGTGTCCAGTGCTTTAAGCCATATGGAGTGGGATGCTACAACACATAATGTTTGAAGTGGTTACATGATTTGAAATAAAAAAACTTTGTCCTTTGTTCAACCACATAAAAGCGAGTTGTTTTGTATTTTCTACCCCTAATCACTAGACAGATCACTGGTCATACCACAATTTTTTTGTTCTATTACAAAATCCTATTCATAGATAACTTCTAAGATTGCCTAAAATTATTTTTTCTCTCTAATGCATGGACAATGTTAAATTTTCTCTTCTTAGTCTTTCCTCTGTGTCGTCTTAAATGTTTGGTTGTAAAAGTTCTGTAATTTTTATGTAAATCAGTTTAACGTCTTTGAATTAACTTTCAGATCCTTTCTAAGTTTTTGCAGATAAATGTCTTTAACTGCTTAGGATTTGCATACAGCATGATTTTTTAAAAGTCTTTTCACTTTGCATGTCAAGTGAAGAATCTCTATGTTGATATTTTGTGATATTTACTTTGAATTTCTGTGTTCAGTCATTTTCATCTTTATATATTCTCGTATACGCGTGCCACAAAAAATGACTGTATATATGAAATTATATTTTTGTGTACCATATTGGTATATTACTTGTAATAGATTACTCTAGGGATCGGTATTTACTAGATATTTCCTTCAGGGTCAGTTTAAGTATAATGTAGAGCTGGGGCATAGGTCAATTTTAGGCCACCTACCATATATATGTATGTTTGTATATATAAGAAGCAAGGAGGTTCAAATTAGGGCCTAACCAACTATTATAGTTGAAGGATTTAAGTAAAAAAAAAATTATGGCAATGGTCAACTCAGAGCAACCTAAATTGCTCCTGGGGGCCTGAGGCCTGTGCCTAATGGTTAATCTAATCTTGATCTCCCTTATTTACATGATTTAGTGTGTTACAGATAGAAATGAATATTGAGATATAAGAAGTGGTATATTATTTCCCTTGTAGATGTGAAGATTGGGAGTTTTTGTGGGGGAAAAAAACTGATAAGTTCAGAATTTTTTCTTTTTGCAGTTTATCTTATTTTTATTGTTTGATATTCTGTAATTTGATCAGTAAAAACTGATTGATTTTTCTTGATCAGTTTTTCTCTTTGGCAATCTAACCCTGCCCGGGACAATAGCTTCCAAAGAATAAATGGAAAGTTTTTATTATTCTCAGATTTAATATCGTGTAAGCTAGATAGTGCCCTTATACTGGTTACAGTATAAGCCGTCACTGCCCAGGTTTCCCCTATCACAAGTTTCTCTTGTCCTGGTTTGTGATATGTGAAATAGACCTATAGTTAAGCACCCAAAGTAGTGTCATTTACTTCACCATTCACCTGATCTCCCTCAGCGGTCAGCCATCAAAGTACTGACCAGGCTCTACATCACTTGACTTGATGATCACATAAGAACTGGTGTATCTGACATGATTAGGCCATCAGTCCGAATATATTGTAGAAATACATAGATTCTTTTTTGTATTTTGACTGGTTTGTCACAGCTTGATGTGATAGCTATTATCATTACTACTACCTGGGCAGGAAAGTAGTTATTGGATTAGCTTGCCAAAGGGCCCACTCACTCACTCACTCACATCAATCAACCATTGTGACATACCAGTGGGGAAAGAAATTGATGTCCAAAATCTGCTGCTTTGGTCAATACAAAAGTGCCATTCGGAAGAATAACAATGTAAGCTCATATTTGGCAAAATAAACTCAGGCCAAATGTGTTAGCTAGAAGTATTTCAAATGAAAATGAAAATTCATTGGATTGGACGCAAGTCTCCCTGTTGCAGATTTTAATCAAGTGACTTTTTATGTGAAATTGATATAGGAGGAAAATGAAGATTTGTGATTTTCTTCGTTGTCTGTCCATAACCATGGACTGATTCTTCCACATGAATGTAACAATTTTGCTAATGAAAATATCTCTTACACCACCATTTGAAACTATGGACTTTTCCACCGTAACAATTTTTTTTTGTTTTGTATCTAAAAAATAATAAAGTTCTAATGTAAGTTTTCCCGACTTCTAAAAATTTGCTTGACACCATTCTTCTAAAAAAAGTGTAAAGCAAAAATGGCGTTCAGCTTTGCTTTGTTACCAACCATTATAGAGGTAGCACACACCTTCTTCTATCTTCTACTCAAAAGTCTTCTGTATCATGATCTCTGAAATATCATCCTTAGCATTTTTTCGGTCTGGGTAGGCTCAAAAATTTTCTCAACATAAATTAATGGTCATTTCATTTTACAACATTTTAGCCTAGAAAATGCTTTTAAAGGAATGCTCTACCTTTGGATAATGGGGGAAATCTATGTATCGGAAAATGACTTGTAATTTCAATAAACTTGTTGTTTGAATGTTCTTCCACATAAATTTTCATTGCTTTTATCACTCATTAGATTTCTACAATTAGAGATTTTTTTCTCCTTTATTGTGCTACTAATAATTTAGTTTAGTCAGACAACTGATGGACATCAAGACAACCGATGGACATCACGACTCACGACATGGATCCCCCGAGATCACATGCACAACCGAGGCCGGCAGAATATTAGATGGCGAGACAAGCTGGACAGGTTCAGGAAGTACTGGCTCCGCGACGCCCATGATAGAGAGGTGTGGCAAATCGTGGGGAAGGTCTATGTCCAACGACGGACATTAAAAGACTGATGATGATGATGATGAATAATTTAGTTTAAAAACCCTATTGGCTCTTTTAGACAACCATAAAGCATGGTTTATGGTCATAGCAACTGATTAAAAACCACACACTCCAGGATAAGAAAAAAAAATCTATCTTTATCAATCATGCTGGTTTGTAAAATGTGGCAAATTTCATAACCAATAAGTTATATATGTAACTCTGAAAGAGATAGTATTTTAAGTTTATCTATACGTACCAACTAAAAATCCCTCTTGGTAGCATCAATTTTGTTTATACCAAATATGTAACTAAAAGAAGAAACTGTTCACTGCAACTGACATAACTGAGCAAGTTGTCAGTCCAGTGCAAACTGACAAAATAAGCATTTTACCAACATATTTCTCCTCTGCAATTCCTCCAGAAACTAAAGAGAAAAACTTATCTAGGAAGGGCACCCCTCTTTGGTCTTACCATCATCTCTTTGTGGGCCTCCTTTAGTGATAAGCCCTTGATACCAATGGATGGTAATATGCTGGACAATAGTGTCCATTATCTCAATGATTGCTGACTTACAAGTTTCAATTTTCTATTATAAAAAAAAAAATAGTTATGGATTCCAAACTTTGTATATAATCATTCAAAGAGTTGATTTGTACATGCATTCAGTTGGAACTGTGTAAGTCATGTCCTTGTACTTAAGGCCAAAAATTTATCAATCACTCCTTGAAAGTCCAGTGCAGTGGTTCTGAGACTTCCAGGTAACATTCCTCTCCTTATTATCCAAGGTTTTTTTTTCAATTCCTCCCCCATTGTGAATTGTCATCTAATTACTTTATTGCCATCATACTTTCCATTATATGTTCCTCCCCTGGCTCAAATTTCTCCTCAGAGCCAAGAGCCCACTGCTCGAGAATCACGGGTCCAGTGTAAACAAGTTTCCTTCTTATCATATAACATTATTTAATCTATTGGAATATCTACATTGCATTTATTTACTTTGCATTTATTTTCAGATATCATATGAAAAATCGAGAAAGCTTTTTTACTGATGCTCAAAGAAGTCGCATTGTATACGAAATTCTTTCAAGAGCTGAATTTGAAGATTTTGGGACAGAGAGGAAAAAATTTGGTAAGGGAACTATTTTCTATGGTTGAAACTATTCTTCTGATGTCATATCCATTCATTGGTGTTGTGGGAGGGTTTTAGATTATATCAACTTGAACTCATTTATATATACAATGGATTCCAGTTAAATGGAACATTAGTTTGTAGGACTAATTGTGAAGGATATGATCGAACCTGTGAAACATTCTGTCCTCTTTATACAAAATCAATTAAAAAGGAATGACTGCTCAAAGGGACCATGTGATCCTGATGTGTTCTGATATATATATATTTATATGTATATATATATTAACTAGAATATATACTCATCCATGGTTTTTTCCATTGGATCTATATTTTCAACTTTATAGTGAACATAGAATATTATAGATCAGTATGAGTGTTGGAAAAAATTATATTGCAGATTTTTATTTTTAGTGTCCTAGCCAGTTAACATAACTTGTACATTTAATGATTGGTTAAAAACACGTGATTGACCTTAGAGGAGAGGAAAAACACTTTGGTTAGACTTGATATATAATCTGATTAGTATATATAATTTCAAATTATGTAAAATATATTTTTCTCAAATCTGAAGTCTAAAATCAGCGTTTCTGATTTTTGAGATATTCATCTGATATGCCTGCCAATTTTCACACTCTAAATTGCATCATCACAAGCAATTTAATTTGAACATTTATCAAATTGAATATTTTATGGATCAGCTTAAAGAGAACCGATATTAGTGTTTCCTTTAAGAGTTTTAAAAAAATATTTGAAATCATTGATTTTCTTATTCTGTCATAGTTTTAAAGAATTCACATGGCTGACTATTTCTCTTTATCCAAATGTACTGATAAAATCTTAATATTAAAGAGTTCTTTCAGCAAAAAAAAAAACAAATCATAATTTCAATAATCTGAACAACTACTAGAAGAACTACCTTTCTCTGCTTTTTCAAAGCTTATAAGCTTGGATCATTATAATCTTTTCTTCCATATTGGCTTCAGAAAGGGTAGTTCAGTGTAAAATGTTTCAGCGCATGTTTTCCAACAACGATCTCAAGTGCTTTGAAAACTGTTAGTGGCCTACAGGTAGTTCGGAGAAAAAATTTTCTAATCATATTCCATAAAAATATTTTATGAGGAGTTAATGGTTCTCTAACTTTATTCCCTATGGACCACTTAATGTTCTCAAAAAATATTTTTGTACCCTTAAAGGTTTTTTAATTTTCTCTCACACTTGGATAACTATAACCAAGGCATTATTTTTTTCAAAGCAAATATATGTACAAGCAACAGAGTGCAGGTAACCAAAGGTATGAATCTGGATACAATTTGAAGAACTGTCTCTAAAAAAGTTGGCTGCACTTCGGTCAAATTTGTTGCTTCCTTAAAATCTAAAAGGTAAACAAAACAGAATTTATTCCTCCATACAGTATTATTCCCAAACTCTTTATTAGTAGTTCCTGTAAATGGGATTTGCAAACTTTAGCAGAACAGGTCAACCTGAGTTTGGCTCTAAAAGCTGAAGTGAATCAGTCATCAGTTTCTGCATATATCACTGTGTCACTGTTATTTGGTCTGGTCAGGTCAGGTCAGGTCTGGTCTGGTCTGGTCTGGTCATGGTCATCCATCATTGTAGTTACATACCAAGTCAAAACTCAATAATTGGAGTTAGATAATAAATGAGGCATTGAACTTTGCTGTGGTATTCTACTACTTATTCATTGGAAGACTCAACTGCCAATGTTGGCACCCTACAAATCTTGTTTCTTTTGGCAATTATTAGAAACTTGTTACAGAACTGTCAAAATAGGTTTCTTCAGTTTTCAAGTAGGTCTGGCATACAGTGGAAGTAGGGGGCTGAAAATTTTAACATTTACCCTCTATGTCCAGGAAAAAGGGTTATTTTGCTTTTTCAAAATTCCCTTCTTAATAAGTTTGTTAGTTGGGGTTTCAATTTGCAATGTAAGCTTTTGCTAAATTGATCCCTTAGTTTATGTCCTGCAGCATTCATGCTTGTTTTTCGAAAATTCGGACTTTTTCAGAGATCACTACCAAACAAAGGGCGATAGGAGTAACTTAATCATTGATCACTCCTTTTTTTCAATTTTTTCGTTGATCATCCCCAACACAGCATGCTATCAAAAGACCTTGGTCAAATGAGTGTTTCTATTGACTAACCTGACCTGTTTATGGATTATTTTTATTAAGTAAAGCATTGTAAATCATTAATTTTTATAGACCACCATTTACCTTCATCTAAATTTTTCAGTTGTTTTTTTTATTAAAACTTTTATTCAGGCTGGCCTGTCTTCAGTAGTGAGTAAATGGCATTGATTGGAAATAAAGAGTAAGCTCCAAGTGAAACTTCAATGTACATCCTTCCTGAGAGTGCAGAATTAGACCCTGTCACTCTGCCAATCAAGCTACTGAAGTAGAACAAAACTCAAATCAAACCCTTCAAACTCATTCCCTATACCAACCATTTTCCACTATGTTTGTTTACATTGCAAGCGAGTAGCATCTGTATTGAGAGATTGGGTTTAAATAGTTTGATATGAATTTTGTTATTGCTATATGGGCAAGCATGAACAACCTCTGGAATCTGCTCATGTTTCCTATCAACTGTTATGCATTACTTGAATTAGATATATTTTCTGAGATGTTGTAAAAATGGCCGATTCAAAAATTATTTATTCATTTGAAATTTTGGGATAAATTGAGAAAACAGCTACTGAACCTTTTTGTATGCCAACAGAAATTTATGGGAAGAATGCATGTCTTCAAGTGGCACAAGAGATTTTGTGTAGGGTGAGAGGATGTTGAAGATGTATGTTGTTGATGCCTATGCACACCAAGTACCATCTCTTTTTTTCATGGAGACTATTTCTGCAATAATTCTTATGCTGAGTTGTCTATCGATTTGAATTATTTTCTCGCCTGTTCTTGACATGCTTAGGCATCTGTAACATTCATCCCATTCAACATCCTTTCTACTTTTACAAAATCTCTTTTGCCTGAAAAAATGCATGCCTTCGAGATCTGGTATATGCATCTTGACTTTTCTCCAGTGATGTTGATGCAGAAGAGATAGTGCATCTAATGTAAGTCGGTATTTCCTGGAGAGAATGATTGGAAGAAAAAGCATGAGGTTCTCCTCATTGAGCTCTACTCTATTTACAAAAGATTCCACACCCTTTTGATACTCGGGCATCCTTTTTATATCAAACAGATACGTTGAGAAGAGACACGTCAATGGATAAATTCAACTTTGGTGAGTGAGTCTTGCAATGGGGCTCCATGAGAATGTCTAAGATGACCTTTTTATTTGGTTAAATTTTTTTTCTCTTCTTGTTCATGCAGCTAAGATTACGTGGAACATCTTAGGTGCAAAATAAATTCTTCTTGGTATGGCATGCCATCAGGGTTGGCCCTAGGTACTAGCAGTATGGGCAGTTTCCCCAAGGTACAAAGTGCTAGGGGAGGCCTGCCAGGTGACATTAAGACTCACCAAATACAAATGGTAAAATGAATAAATTAAATAGAATGAAAATTGACAAAATAAGACAATTTCCAGATGTGAAGTCAGATTTTTCAGGAATATTTTACCTGATCATTGTAATGAGCTTTTTTTTATTCCTGTATATTTATTTTTCTCATTGTAAAACAAATAAATAAATAGATAAGATAATACTTTTGAGGGTGCTAAAATACAGCTTGCCTGGGGTACCAGGACCACTATGGCCGGCCCTGCATGCCACATCTCTGTTTTGATGAAGAATGGGATTTGGGAAAATCTGATTTGCTTTCAAACTTTCAATAACTATTTTTCCTCTTCATCTGCATATGTTTGTTTGAATATTCAGATTTTTCTCTCTCTACTCTTGTTTCTCTCAACAACTTCAATTTGCATCGGATTTAGTTATAGTAGAGTTTCCAGATTTGCACAGAAGGGGAGATAATCCAAGCTTTATCTCAGAGACATACCCAACACAGGCATGAGAATATTGTAGAATTTGGAAATCAAATGAATCTGGAGGCAGCCTCAAGAGGCTGATGTATACACATATCATTCTGTGAAAAAAAAAAGTTTTGACAAAAAGGTTTCCAGAGAAATGTCCACGTGACCAATTGGCTGTTAGTGAAATGTTATATGGCAAAATATTTGGGCATGCCTCATTCATTGTCATAGCCTCTTAATTTCCAGTCATCGTGACCTGAATGATCACAAATCATAAGTTTAATGATGATTTCTTGTGATTTATTTGGAATTTTAATGTTATCAATGGTAAGGAAATAAAATAAAAAACACTTCCAGATCAAATCACTAATTTTCTCTTTTTCTGTAGTTTTCTCTTTTCTGCAGCAATTAATGAAATTCTGTTTGATCGGCTTTTCTATCTTTGCCTTTTTGAATTTTTTTTTCTTGCTCTCTCTGCTGGTCAAGATTTTGAAAATGTTCTGTTTCTTGCCTGAGATTGATCTTGCTTTGTCTCTTTAGTCTCACGTGTCATGACATCATTATTTCAGTATTATTTGATGAGAGTGATGATATGGGTGAGTATAAATAAACATCACAATAAAGGCTACATTTGTGAAGCCAGGAGATTTGTTTGTTGTGCATGTATTCACAAAACACCGTTGAACCTTTTCCCAGATTTGACAGAATTCAGTTTTAATTGTCACTTTGGCTAACAGAAACAAAAGTGTACTCTATCAAAATTTTTATGTGACATACAGGTACATAATCCCTTATTCGGAATTCTGTAACTGAAAAGCTCTGAAAACCAAACATTTTTACCTATGTACGTCATCTGCACACCAAAGTTTGGTAACGCTGGGTCAACCAAGGTTGTCTCAAAGCCCTTGTAGAGCAAAGTAAAGGTTATTTCAATACGGCCTTGGTTCAACCCATGCCAGGCAGTTGTGTCTTAGTGCTCCTAATAGTTAGATGTGCCTCTACTGCACATAGATATTTTGGTGATTTTTTTTTTTTTTTCCGTTGGAAGATTGAAGATGTTGAAGAGTTGCAGATTCCCCTATGGGTAACACTTAAAAGCAGAAAAGGAAACATAAATAATTATCGACTTGAATATCAATGCCATGGTGAAATACAGAAATTCCAATTCCTAAAAGTTTCTATTCTCAAGGGTTTGGGATAAGAGATTTTGTACTTGTATCAGCAAAATGAAATTCATGAGACTGACTTCAAAATTTTGTAGCTAAAGTCTCTCTCTGTAAATTTGGTTCCTGTTCCCAAGCATGAAAACTGGTAATTACATATTTACAACTGTTGACTTCCTTCGACCTATCTCTGTACAATTCAGTTTACCTGTTTGTCAATAGTCCTTTTTTCACTTACCTCTTTGATCTTCTAATAGAACTGGTAACTTTAAATAACTTCAGACTTGATCCCATTTCCTCCCACCAATCTCTGAACAATTCAATTCCCTTTCCAACCTGTTACCGGTCTTTTTGTCCCTTACTTTCTGAATCTTCAAATATAAAAAAAAAACAAAGTCAACATTCCAATTATTATTTTTTTAGCAAAGATTTCATTGAATTGTCTTTATTCAGACTCTTTTCATTAACTGAAATTCTCAACACAATCTAAATGGAAAATGTCGTTTTTAAATTTCTGGTAGACTTTTTTTAAATATATTTGCACAGTTTATTCTGTTTTTTAAAAGATCTTTAGTTCCTCATCCAATCTAATTTATTTCATTATCTAAACTGCTCTATTCTATACTTTTGGTGGGGACTTATAAAAAAAAACAAAACCTGGCAATCGTCCATCGTTTCCCTACCAGTGAGTTTATTATCTATGGAAAATGTAATGAATGAACAATATCGGATAGGAAGGAAGATTTTATGACTAGCTTTAAACAAACCATAAACACCTACAGATACCTCTTTGAAATCTTCTACTTACTTAGAGGATAAAAGCAAAAATAAGATTTCTATTCGTATTGTTCATTGACTTACCAATTTTGTAGTTTCCTTAAGTGAACAATGAATATCTAATTGCATCCTTTTATTTTTTGCCGTGGTTTGAATTGGGCATCTTTTAAAAAGTTGTAGCCTGTGTTTATATTTTTTCTATCATTTGATTTAATCTCAAACGGGAAGAACAATCTAAAGAAATACCTTGATAATGTCTCAAACCCATTCCCCTAAATTGTTTGTACAATTCTGTGAAGCTACCATGGTTTGACTTATCCATTATTCACTTCTCGTCAGGTGTATAATCTGCAAGAAAAGACAATAAAGAAACCTTTCTCCAGAAAATGGTTCCAAATATACTAATGAGATCAGTCGATTTCACTTGAAAGCAGTTGCATATATTGCCTTGTTAGCCAGGTGCATTAGTCAAACTTGTACAGACTTCAGCACCATTAGGTTTTCTTTGCTTGGCATATAATTTGTTCAGGAACTCTCCTATAATAGTTTGTTTTTCATCTCTCTTTATGGATTATACATCTGAGAAAGCTGAAAAGTGGATCAGCTGAAATGTAGATCATCAAGAACACAAAAGAGCTCAATTATCAGAATAAAACGTGACTCTCCTCAAAATTATAGACAACATAAGAATAAGTCATAGAATAAAGTTTTGTTTGTTTGTTTGTTCAAGGGGTTTTTTTTGTTTGGTTAGTTTGTCTTTTTTGTTCCTTTTTTTGTTCAGTAGGTTTGTTTTTTGCTTTTATTTAATTTCTATTTTAGATTTTTTTTACTTTTTTTTTTTTTTTTGAATGAACATTTTTAGCTTTTTCTTGTTTTGTTGAAATGCTTAGTATACAATCTTTATTCATCTCTTTAAAGATATCACCTGGCTTTATAGATGAAAGCTTTAAAATTTAAAAAAAAAATGAGAGCCTTTAAGTGAATCAGTTCCTTAGAGTTATTTCGCCTCCCCACGCCCACTGCATGTGAATTTCTCTTCAAGAGAGAGACACCAATTCTGCTCACTCTTCTTTTTCAGTTCTGTCTTTAGCATCGACCCTTTAAGTTTTTCTTTTCTCCTTCAAATTCTTGCTCAACCTGTTCGATGCTAAGAATATTTTTCAACGTTATTACACCTGTGCCATGTTTTTCTCATAGAAAAAAATTGATGGAAATATAAAATCTTCATTGCATGTGTAAAACCGCTTTATTTTCATACAAATAGATTAATATCTACAGCCAAATATGTAATAATGTAATACAGACATGAATATATCTATGAAATAAACTGAATGATTCACTATCATAAGACTAGATCTCATCCATGGCAGCGAACAGGTTAATGCCTTTTTTCCCTTGTCTTATTTGCATGTGAGGAATGGTCTTAGATTTTTGTGCGTGTGTGTGTGTATGTGTTAAACTCTATCAAAGCAGATATATTAGTAATATTATCTTGATTTTATTTTTATTAGATGAAGCATTGTTAACCATTATTAATTTTTGACTAGTATTTTTTCCATCTTAAATTTCGAATGTCTGAGCAGTTGCAGTGAAAATCTACTTAAGATGACATGAAAGAAATACTAGTCAAAAATTCATAATAACAGATACAATATTGTCCCTTATTACACAGGTTTTTATTTGTATTGCACAATACACAAATGTTAGTCTTAAATTATCAAATATAGTTTTGTTAGTTTTCATAATTATTATGCATGTAATAAATGAACAAATTTTGTGTCCTTTGTAAACTATTGATTTTTAATCACCAGCTTTGAATATCCCTGAATTTGTGATGCATAATTTGTCTTAGTAAATGTTTTATGGCAGTCTTCCATCTTGATTTTCACCGATTTTAAATGAAGACAATTTTTCTTGCCTGATGTATCTTTTAAGCCTTTCAAGATTCTTGAGACATATATATCCCAGGCTTTTCATGACTGCTGAGATATATATGTCCTATAGAAGTCTACTGAGTAATACAGGCCGTGAAAAATAAAGTAAATGAGATTTTCTCATCTTTTACAATTTTTGACAACGTTGTATTCTAAGATATGTTTTTTTTGATGTCCAATGCAAAAATTTTATGTATACATTTTTTTGTTCAGATTGAAGGTAAAATATACACAAAAATGTCTACAGGGACATATTTCTACTGGGACAAATCTGTCCAATGGGATTAATGTATCCTGCTATTCTGGTCCTTTATATGGAAAATTCAGGTGTTAAGCATCCTATTTGGTTAATAAAGGGATTAGTAACTCTTGTGACAATCAGGCTTATAATTCATATGACTGAATAATGTTTTTAAGGATCATTTTTTTCTCTTTCATTTACCTGTAAATAATTTTTTGTCACCTTCTGTATATATTATCAAGAGAACAAGGAACTTATTGTTGCTTTGTAATAATTTACATTCATTTGCAGGTTTATTTCAGACATAAATTGTTCTTGATTGCAACCACCAATGCTCTGTCTTGATTGCCTTCCTAACCTCAAGAGAGAAACCTAAAAAAAAAATGATTTTTCCTCCACCATCAAACTTATGAAATTCAGATAAATTCTAGGCTAAAAACAAAACTTCAACCAAATTCTTCTCTTTCTTGATAATTCTATCAATAAGGAATGAAATATCTTACTTATTTTGATTACTGGCATTCTTTTTTTCTTTTAAACCTATGAACCAATTTGAAAAATGGGCATGGTATTTGCCTAAAATTGTTTCTATCTAATTCATGATAGATTTTATTGTTTTGAAAATGAATGCTTATTTATATAATTTTTGTATTGCCATTCAGGAATCTCTTTTTACAAAGTTTTCTCACCTTTTTTCTTTTAATTCATTTCAAAGGTGGAGATTTAATTTCCTCCCTATTAGGGCAAAATCTAAAATTAGGTCAAATTTAAAATGGGCACCATGATGCTTATGTGCAAGTAGAGATGAAATTGTCCAGTTCACTTGATACTTACCTTTTGTAAAGCATCAGGGATTAACCCTGACCCTACCCCCTCTTAGTGCAATGGAGAAGTGCAGCCTGGAGGAGTGGGTCCCCTGGAACCAGACATCTGGCTTTCTATCACCAGGGATGACTGCTTTGGGAGGTGGGGGGCATCTATATATTTCTCTTGATGTTGCCATGAAAAATCTTTTCTTTCTATTGAGCTAAGATGAATATTCATCAGACACTATTCAGTACATTTCTTATTTGTCTCTTTTTGCTTCCAGCCAAAACGTTGACTTTCTGTAAGAATTCAAAACAAAGTATCTTTGTCCTGAGAGGCTACTACTACTTCGATGACAACAACAATTTGGAGACGTAACAAAAAATATATCAGCCAAAAGCTAGATTTTCATTAGTTATTCCATATATTTCTTTCTCAGTACTTCAAGCAGCTTAAAACACTGTCGGTACTTTATTTGATTCTGTTTTTGTTTTGAAAAAAAGTATCTGTATCATGTTTTTGCTAAAAGAATTTGTCTATCTAATTGACACAACGATTCTTAAGATTTGATAGTGATCTAATGGCTTCAAGTATTTCTTAAAAAATGAAGATAAATTCGAAGATTGTGGACACTTGCAGATTTACAAATAGAAAACAAGAATATTTCAACCTCTTACGACTTCAAACCCCCAACCATTTTTGCTGTTATCACATGATCTGATTTATTCTGAGATGCCGGATATTTTGAGTAATCTGTAATCTGAGAAAGGCTATTTTCTATATCATATCACTTTGACAAGAAGTTTTTTGTTTGTGGACACTGTGTTGCCTGAAAGTCTTATTTCAGGCAACACAGTGTCCTAGCACAGAGCTTTCCAAACTTTTTGCATTGTCAACACACTTTTTGAAAATAAATTGTTTTGCAACACATTCCTTAAGTTTTGTTAGCCGAGCCAAAAATATGTCATTTCAGCAGTGCAACATAATCTGCAAAACTATACTTAACTTGCCATCACAGACAATAATTGAACAAATATAGTTTCAAAATGCAAAGTCACATAAAAAAATTACTTTGAAGAATGAATATGGTCGGAATAAATTCTATTTATGACATCATTGGCATTTTCCACTGGAAAATATCGAAAAAAGGATTTTTTTTTTTTAGATCTAGAAATATCTAGATACTGTAGAATGTAGATGTTATTAATAAGTCTGTCAAAATAAGGCCCAAAAAGGGTCAAACGAGCCTTTTTTTCTAAAAATGAAAAATGAAATTTTTTAGAAGCAGTCTAGTGGAGTACTGCTGCCAATTTTCAAGTCTGTAGACAAAACCAGCATTTATATCTCAGCATAAGATGATAAGATCTGTTGGAGCGTCCGCATCGATGTTTTCATTTTATTTAAGAAGCCGATCCTTTCTTGTCTAGTTCTCATTTCAATGGGGGAGAAAGTGAATCATTATATTTCACTTTTTGCTACTATATATCTACACCTTAATTGCTGTTGCTTTTTATGACAACTAAACTCAGGCTAAGTTCCCTTCTGCAGTGAGTACATGAATTAACAGCGTGGATCAAAATAAGGAATAAGTTCCAGGTGAGAATTAAACTCATGACTCTGGAGAATCTCAATATTGTTAATGAACCCATCAAAATAAGAACCAAAAGGATTTTTTTTTTTTAATTTTTAGAGGGGGTTTAGGGGAGTTTGCTAATTTTCAAGTCCATTGACAAGACAGTACAACCAGTAGTGCTGAAGTACACAAACACATAAAAAAAACATAAGACCGTACAGATAAAGAGTAGTGGTTACAGTTGTTCAATTTTGCAACATACCCAGAGATCATTGGCCACACCCAGTTGAGTGGGCTCTGCCTTAATGTGCATGATTGATTTTTTATCCTTTAGTTTATGCTTAGATGGATAAATATTTCTATTCACTGCCCTTTGCCATACAATCCTGCTTTCAGTATAAGGTTACTTTAAATTTCAAAAATAATCGGTAAAGCGCATAAATTGAAATCATAACTTGAACTACAGCACATAAATATTAAACCAGCTGGAAGTATAATTTTTTTTGCATCGCTGACTATATCGACCAGGTTTTTTCATTTGCGTTATTGTTGCTTTAAGAATTAGTTTATGTCCTCCATTATTTTGCTTAAGAGTCAAGTCTCTCGCTTTGAAATTAGACTTATTCTAGTAAAGAAAAATAAAGTGAATTGTTTACATAAAAATGATACTTGGAACTGATGTTCCTTCTAATTTTTCAGTAGTCGGTGCAGAAATCCCATCTTGTGCAAATTTTTTTCCTGTGATACTTTTGAATTCGACGTTGTGAATCAATATTTTTTCAATGGAAACTCAGCAAACTATCTACAGAAATTGAATTCTTTTCTGCATACGTTAATTTTCTTTATATGCTGGTTGCAAAACCTGTGCGCGCACACACACGCACATGAACTATGCTTTGAACTGTGACTAGAGATGTTGATATTCCTGTTTTAACTCTTAAAACTCATAATTTGAAAACGAAATGTTTTTGATTTTAGTGTTTGGTTGGTTGCTCTTTGTTGTTGGTTTTTTGGGGGGTTTATTTTTTGTTTTTTTTTCTCTCCTTTTGTCTTGTATTCTGGATAGATTAGCTTTTTATTTCTTTAATATCAACTGATGCTGTTTGGAAACTGATTTTTCAATACTGATTTCAAAAGAAATGGTTAACAATTCCTTTGGGTCACTTTTGTTTTGGATTTTCTTTGATTTATTGAAGGCCATGCACAAAGCTTTGTTTTGTACTCCTCTCTCTTTCGTACTGCATGGAAAATAGCCTGTTCAATTGACATCTCTTGAAATTGCTGGTCTGGCTCTTGTGTTTATATTGGAACCATACTGTTTTATGCATGGTCCAGGTGTTCCTTCAATTTGATTGTATATTGGACACATTTTAATGGATATTTCACTAATTGATGTTTCTCTCCATTAAGAACCTGTGAATGGATTCTGTATCCTTTAAAAATGATCGAAGATTTCATTTTTCTCTGTTCTTTGGGTTGCTAATCATTTTACAGTTTTTTGTTTGGGATTTTTGCATAACCATTTGATGGGCAATGCTGGGAATCAAGTGACAGTAAGTCTGTTACTGACTTTCACAGTTCTATGGCTTGGACTTGTCTCAGATCTAATTCTGAAGCACAACTTCACTTAATTTTAATTGATATTTTCATTGTTGCAAAATTTTCAATACACTTATTTACTTAGACTAGTGCCCTCATCTTGGTTTTTACAATTACAATTTATTGAACTGTGTACCCTCCAGCCTTCTTCTATGGGACAATGGCCTTGTGGATAAAATTGTTGGTTAAGCATATTTAGTAACCTAGTGGTCATGTGCTCAGTTCCTGTGTTGGGCATTGTAAATAATTTGGTTCAGTGGAAAAGGCAAACAAACAACATCACAAAAAAAATTAACTGATACAAGTTATCTTCTATCATGGTCAGTAGAATGAGAAAAATCTGTGGATTGAATGAAAGGTTAGCTTTGAAATTTTCATATGCTTACCAACCATTACAGACACTTGGAGAAAGTTTGTGTACAACAGCCAAAATGTTGTAACTATAACAATCAGGATTGAGATGGTAGTCAAAGTAAGTTGGTGTATAATAATGTACCTATGTCTATTGTCTTTGAAATATTCTTTGTTCAAATATTGCTTTACTATACTATGATTAAGAGTTTCATTCATGCATTTTCTATGGCCCATAGTACTGAATATTGGCATTAGGTTTTCCATGTTTTTCTTTTGACGGTCACCTTTTACATGCTCAAATCCTTCCCAATGCTGTTTGTTGATGATTTCAATATAAGCCAATTACTTCCTGTTCTATTTTGTATAGTAGCTGGTGCACGTGTAAAGATAAGTACATTTTATTTATCTTCAGTTGCCCAGCCAATATTGTTAATTTTTTTGAAATCCCGTGACCCTGTGCAGGCTCATTGGGGCACCACAGATGATGGGTGAATCGTGTCAAGGCATGATAGCCTGATAGAGCCCATTCCTCATCTGGCTGGTTTGGAAACGTACCACCAACCATGGACGCTCAGTTAAGGGCACTCTTGGAGAAAATATCGCTGACTATGCACATATGTAAGACTAACACGAAGAGTCAAAAAGTCCTTGGGTAAGGAGGTGTGAGAGAAACAAAGCTGTTACGATGCTCTTCTTCTTTATTCTGTGCTCCCCTCCTGGTCTTTCTTCTGTCGACGCCCACTAAGCTCTTCCTCACATCTTCACTGGGAGGATTGTGACAAGGATCCACATAGCATTTGACACTGATGGAAAGGGCAGGGAGTGCACACAAATGACCAAAGTCAATTACGGACAATGAATGCACCACCCCAGGGACAAACACAGCCAATATCAAGAGTCCATTAATTGATTTTTGTAGTGAGTTGAACCATGTACTTTGGTTTACAACCTGAAATTCTTCGCATAAAAGTTTTCGACGTGACATTTGTTTGCTTTCTGCTGATTTATTGGTGCTTGACTGGAAAGGCTTTTAAGTCATTCGTCTAGATTTGTACTTTATTTCCAGTCGGTCAAGTTAGTAATTGACTAAATAGATTCTCTGCAGTATTCATCCTGTGGAGTTACTGATGGGTTAAAAGCCTTAGGGTTTTTTGGAGTTTTTTTTACAAAACAATTTAGATGGCACTTTTGGGGGGAATAAAAGATGATTTTTTGTTTGGTAATAAAATCCTAGAGTGATATCCGAATTTTAAAATCCTAACATCATACTTTACTTTTAAAGCAAAAGAATCATTTACTAGCAATAAAATTATTTTACTGTGAAACTATGACAACCTTTTGGGATACTATTAACTTTATAGATGCCAAATGCCAAGAAAAATTTGAGCTTTTGAAATATATAAGGATACGCTAAACATATGAAAGAGTATCTCTATAAATGACAATACTAGTCAATACAACCAAAGCATATTCCCGATAGTCACTTATGGAGCTGAAACATAGAACCTAACCAAGAGACAGATCTGCAAAGTGAGAACCATGGAACGTGCACATGAAATAATCTTGCTCAACCTCACATGGAGAGATCATAAGACAGCACAGTATATCCAGAAAAAAACAGGAGTCCAAGACATCATAGAAACCATTAAAAAACTCAAATGGCAATGGGCTGGCCATGTTACAAGAATGGCAGACAACTGATGGACATCACAACTCACATCAGCATAATCCTTAGAGATCGCACGTGCAACCAAGGCTGGCAGAGTACTAGATGGAGAGACAAACTAGACAAATTCAGAAAGTGCTGGCTCCATGACACCTACACTAGAGAAGTGATGATGATGACGATGACGACAAATTCCAATACTAATAGTGTACATAGACAAAGATGGCAATATAACAGACATTCTGGGAAAATCCAAAAATGTAAGCTATATTGTAAGATTAAACTTCTGTTGCCAGTTAGTCCCTGTGGCCTATTTGGTGAGACAACTGCCCAGGAGAGTTAGGCCTTCCAAGGAGGTCACAGCTTTTGAGCACTGTGTCCTTTGTCCACCACCACCTCAAGCTGTATGTTAATTTATCCTCCTTTCAGGGGTCAGTCTGAAGAAAACTTATATTGATAAGATATACTGTCTATTATGGGAACCAAGCTGGGTCGCTTAGGATGTGAAGATCCTATGGGAGGACTTCAAACCGGAAGAGATAATCACGAGAATACAACCGAGAATGCAAATTTATAAATCTCACCGATGTTACATGAAACCCTCGCACTGGCTCTGATAACGACTGTTTTTTCCAGAGAGTCTGTCTCATAAAGGAAAAGTGTCACTTCTCTTGAGAGACAACCCCCAATAGAATATGACGGCTAGTGACAAAGTCCCGGTTTCCGTTGCATGCATCAGCTTAGTGATACCAGCAAGTTTTTATGACCACCTCCTTGGTAGGATGCAAGTCCACTAAAGGGATACCTCCAACCTAATCATACAGCTTAGAGTGTATTCACTTAGCTGCTGAATGCGCAGGGAAATTTGCTCTAATGAGAAGTTTTCCACTCTCTTTGCTCGTACTGGGAATTGAACCCAGGACTTCTTGAGTGTGAAGCAGACATGCCAACTATTACTCTCTCTGAGCAGACAGTCTTCTAAAGACTTGCAGAAAATAGCTCTCCCAAAGAACTTTATTCATAAACATAATGACAGAAGCAGAGAATTTGCCAATTTTACCAGTATTCCTGAGACAAGATTATGTTATCATTAAACATTGCCCCCCCACTGAAAGTCACCTTTAGAATTGAAACATGGAACAGACTAACCTTTAAATTGAGAACCATGCAATGTGTACAAGAGAGAATCATGCTCAACCTCACATGGAGAGATCACAGTACATTAGAGGAAAGACAGGAGTCTGAAATAATATAGAATCCATAAGAAAACTAAAATGGCAATGGGCTGGTCATGTTACAAGGATGGCAAACAATTGCTGGACATCATGGCTCACTGTGTGGATCCCCAGAGATCACATTCGCAACTAAGGCCAACAAAATATAAGATGGCGTGACAAATTATATAAGTTTAGTGAATACTAGCTCTGTGACACCGACAATAAAGGGATTTGGCAAATTTTGGGGAAGATCTATGTCTGATGGCAGACGCTAAAAGGCTGATGATAATTTCATGTTTTTATCACAATGTTTCAAGGAAGGCCAGACGCTACAACAGCTGAAACTTTATTGATAACAGATGAGGAAAACTGATTCAGCAATAATATAAAATTGGTTGTTTATATGCTAACTTAAGGGTGTTGTACAATGTCGTATTTGTCTTCATTTTTTTGTTCCTGACCTAAGGTTAGACAATTAGCCTATCCTCGATAAAATCTAACTCTATTATTATCATTTTATTACGCCTATTTGGGCATCTCTAACTATACATGTAAAATAAAAAATATATTCGATGTACATGAAAACGAACATCTACAATTTAACACGATTCACAGATCAGACTCTCTTGGAAATCTCATCAAACAGATCCTAAAAATGTCCGTGTGAGCTCATACTCTTTCCATGATTCCTAAACTCATCTAAATTGTTTAAAAACTCTGTACACTATTGCTATTTCAAACATGCCTTGGCAACTTTTTTCCAAAAATAGGTTATTCTGTTTGACAAAAACTTCTAATTATTTAGTAGATTCAGTTTTTTGAATCCGTCTTGTTAATAGATTTCTAGTTCAAGAAGATATATTTGAGAATGGTGTACCATATTTTGAAGTGCCATTAATTATTTTGAATGTCTCAATCACCCATTCTACTCAATTACCCATTCTCTCTAGCAAAGTTGTTAACTCAAGAAATCCAATCTGTTTTCATAATCAAGATTTCTTATTCCATTAATTTGTTTGTTTACTTTTTATGAATGCACTCTACTTTAAAGATTGAATTCCAGTTCCGGCTGCCAGCTCCCAAGCCTGAGCACAGTATTCTTCATGAGGTCTAATCCAAGTCGTGTGTGGTCGACCAATGAAATATGCATCCCTTGAGAGAATATTTCTAATCGTCAGATCAAATTTCTGATTTGCTTTTTGACACAAATGATAAAATATGATAATTGAAATTGAAGGAATTATTGAAAACAACTTCCAAATCTCTTCTCTCGGTTATCTTTTCAATTCCCTTTATCATTTGATTTATATTCAGACTCAGTATTTTTCTTGAATCAGTATTTAGTACTTTGCACTTCTCTACTTTAAATTTTAATTCCCAATCTGAATAAAAGAAAATAAATTCAACAGTTACTCCTTGTAATCTCAAAGAATTAATTTGGTGTGTGCCAAACATTGTGCTTTAAAAGGAAAAAAAAATCAATTAATGAGAAAATCAATAATTTTGTATCCGAAAATTTTCTATCAATCAACTATTGCCCTTCCACTTAACCTCCACTGTGACAATTTATTTTAATTCATCAAACAAAAGCATCCAAAAAAAGGAAAATTAATAACACTGTCCAACTTTTTTTACTTTTTTTGTTCCTTGGTAATAAGTGTTATCTTCTGATTGGTTATATCTAAGAAGTAAAGAAAATGTCAACAAACATTCCAAGGAAAGCATGAATCACCGCCACCCATATATGCTGCTTTTTACAAAGTAAATTAAGCAGTGGTGGTGGCAAAAAGATTATCTTACCTCAATGAAAATACTACCAGTATTCAACCATAAATGCATGATTTTAGTTTAAAAGAACATGGATATATATACTAAAGGACCAGTTTGTCATAAACTTCCGTTATAAAATGAACCTCCCAAAAAAGCTGGGGAATTTTCAAAAAAGAAAAAAAAAAGATTTTCCATACTCATTGGGGTTCAAGTTTCTATGAATGGTAAGAGCTGGATGAAGTCCAAATAGATAGGTTGATACCACTTACATACATTAAACCACTCTGCTGTGTGTAGTGATGATTAATTATTCTTCAAAATTTGCTTTTGTGATCAGGACAGTAATAATTTAAAATCTATTTTTTCTTTCAATAGCACAAGTTAATTTGCACATTTCTAATCACATAATGTAAGAAAAACAATTATATATGAATATCATTGTCCTGGCCCAAAAAGCAAGGTTTGATGGGAATAATAGCCATTTTCTTTATTTTTCACATATGAGCAATCAGAAATTAACACTCACTCCATAGGAACAAAAATCGATGTTTACAACAACATCAGTCTGGTTCCAAGCTTGCGGGATTAGTGAGGTCCATCCTGTAATATAATCTGCCAAACTGAATCCTTTCTATCTTTAGCATTTCAAGTTATATTTTTTCTTTTTTCAGCCTTAAAATTTCAATTGTTGATTCTCAATACCATATAATCCTCGACTTACATTTTGTCAATATTAATAAGTAACACAGAATATTGTGGACTCTTCAGCAAATAGATGTCAATCAACCATTAAGAATCAAGATAATTTTTCCTCTACACCTATCTTAGCATCATTTTATTTTTAATAAATTTTTGGTTCTGCTTCCTACAAGTTGCAGAATCTGACGGATTGCGAAGACGACTCCATATTAAATTTTGTGAAAACCGATGAGGATGGTTTACTTATAGATGGATGTCTATTGAATTCTTTGATTCCATTCCATGACCCGATTCACTCTACCAAGAATACAGATATCCAAGAAGAAGGCATCCAGCATTGTATTCCCTTGTGGCGACCACAATTTCATTTTAATATTCATAATTTTTTTTAACAACATATTTAGGGTCTTTTCCAGTAGTCACCGCCAAAAGCCTAAGTCCATAATTTTGAAGCTTAAAAAGAAAAAAGAGATCAAGTTGCATTTTCTTTCTTCCCCAAAAACAAAAAAGGCCCAAAATGGTGAGTCCTTTCCATTTGTCCCCATCAGGAAAATGAAAACCCTAACCACAAACCCTGAGATTGGACTAAGGAAATTATCTTAACATATCAGTTCATACTAAATGTGAAAATTTTGGTCTAGTGAGGACTAAAGAAAAAGCCCCAAAATTCTATCCCTTATATAGATAATTTTTTTCTTATCTAAAACTTTTGATAGCACTAGCCACTTCTTGGTGCAAAGCTGAGAAAAATTTTGACTGACCTCGGACCTAACTAAAAGGATATACAAAACTTACCAATCAGGAGAAAGGTTGAAATGTTTTAATTCGCTGTGATCAATTTTCTTTTAAAATTTGACTACAAATGTAATTTTAATCAACAAGAAAAAGAAAATCCAACTCAATCTTTTTTTTTTCCCATTTTATGGATGTTGGCTTTTGTGGGGATCAACAAAAAAGACCCCATATCCATTTTATGAAATGCAATTTTTTCCGTCAAGTTATTTTCATCTTTATTTAGATTCTCTGCTTTTTGTTGTCCAGGTATTAAACGGCTCCAAGGCAATGCTTATTTAGCGGCTTTTCCACTCCATGAGGTAAGGCAGCTTTGAAATATTGATTTTAATTACTTTTATAACTGAAAGACTTGCTTGTTTCAAACTGGAACATTTATTCAGATATATAATTTTTTAATGTTTAATTTTAGTTTGATATCTAATTTCACAAACCTTTAACAATGATGGCCTTAACCTAACTCCTCAATTCTGAAAAATTAATGAGCCTGGCATGGAGGGAAGAATTGGTGCAATACAATCTTACAATTTTTGTCTGAAGTTCTGGGGTGGGGAATTATTATTACTAGACTAAATATCCACCCTAATGGGTGTAATAATTGTTGTTGAATAAGAGAATAGAGAAAAAGATAGCAGGATGGGAAAAAAATTAAATTAGTTTGATACTACCTTTACACTGTTGGAGAAAAAAAAGGAAGGATGGTGTTGAAAAATGACATGGGGGGGGGGGCTGATGTAAAAAAAAAAGGTGTTTGGCTAATGTAAATGGTGATTGGAATAATGTGAAAAAAGGGTTAATATGTTTTTAAATTAAGGGTGGAGTTTAAAAAGAGCATAAATGTTAAAAAGTAGGGCTAATCAGGGCTCTATCAGGTGGTTTTCTTGGAGGTAAAAAAAAGGTAGTTTAAAAGGAGAGGTATTTTTAAAAAGGGGGGGGGTGTAATGTTAAGAAAAAAAAGGACTAATGTTCAAAAATTGGGCAAATAGTAAAAAAAGGTGTTCAGGAGAAGAAATGTTAAAAAGGTGAGGGGTTAATGTTAAAAAAGGGGGAAAAGTTTCCCTCAATTTTGACACCCAGAAGAGAAAAAAGTCCCCCCCCCCTTCTTGATTTCAAGCAATTGAAATGACAAAACAAATTTACTCTTGATTTTTACTTAAATAGTGGAAAAAAAAAGTTCTATTTGGATAACACCCTGAAAGTGAAAGATAATTCCCCACATCAATTTAGACCCCTGAAAGTGAAAGATAATTCCCCACATCAATTTAGACCCCTGAAAGTGAAAGATAATTCCCCACATCAATTTAGACCCCTGAAAGTGAAAGATAATTCCCCACATCAATTTAGACCCCTGAAAGTGAAAGATAATTCCCCACATCAATTTAGACCCCTGAAAGTGAAAGATAATTCCCCGCATCAATTTAGACCCCTGAAAGTGAAAGAAATTTTCTCTTCCATTTTGGCCCCTAAAAGTGAAAAAAAAATCCACACTCTATTTTGAGCTTTGAAAGTAGAAAAAAAAACAAGTTCGCTTTTGTCCCCTAGTATTTAAAAAAAATCTTTGCCATAATTTTGACCCCTAAAAGTGAAAAGTCCCAGCAATTTGACCCCGAAATTGAAAAAAATATGTTTAATCTCAATTTTGACCTCTAAAACTTATAAATATCTTCCTCTCGATTTTGACCCTTAAGATTGAGAAGAAAACATTCCTCCTAGATTTTGACCACTAAATTCCCCTTGATTTTGACTCAAAGGAGTGAAAAAAAATTTCTCTATATTTTGACACCACAAGGTGAAAAGTAAAAGTTCCTTACTGATTTCAACCCCTAAAAAGGACAAATAAAAGTTCACTCGAAGTAATCTAGATAAACTCCAATCCTCAAATTTCTTATTTTGGAAAAATGAGCTTTAACCATACTAGATCAAAACATGCACTAATCAAGGTATTCATTAACAACCAATGAACATTGTGATGTGAGGTATTTTGAAAGAATGTTTTGAGCTACTTTCTAAATAAAGAATGCAACTTATGCAACATTTTGATTTTGAGCATTGTTTTGAGAAAAAAAGAATAAAAAATGTTCTTTTATTATATCATTAAAAAGTTAGAAGTCATTTCTACCATGATGAATAGTCATCTGGATTGAACCCTGCTAAAAATGTACGTTGGGGGGAGGTGAAAAAATAAATTTGCCAAAACATTTCCCAGGGATTGAAACTATACCCAGAGAAAATTCTATGGGTTTTTATTGGGTAATTTGGGGAGTAAGCGAGTATGTACGGACAGAAAGATAGATAGGTAAATGGTAATAAGATTACACACTGATTAACAGGACAATGGCCTAGTGGATAAAAGCATTGGTTAAGCAATAATCTGCCTGGTGGTTGTGAGTTCAAATCTTGGGTCAGGTAGTGTCAAAAAAAAAGTCAGAGAAGCAACATCACTAGGGCGAATTAATAATGAGATATCCTCTAGTATGGGCAGTGGAATGAGAACAATCTACTGCCATGGATTGAATAAAGGGTGGGTTTGGAATACCCAGACGATATTTAGTCTTGATTATGTTACATGATTCTGAGAAATAATTGTTCCTACTTCATTCTTGATACAATTATATTTACAAAATATTTTGCATTTTTTGGTAATTTTCCTACTATTCCTGAGTAAAAATACCAAATATCCTATCAAAATATGTGTAGTTTAGATAGGTTTACTTGGTTAAATTTGAGTTACCTTAAAATTGGTAAGATTTAGAAATTGTAGCCCGAAAAGGGTTAAAATAGTAGTATACGAATTCCCCCAGAGCAGATTTTTCTTCAGTTCTACATACATATTGTGAATAAAACTACATCCTTTGAAACATCAATGCTTACTAAGTTGAGAATACCACTATGCTTCATGGATTAATAAGATTGGGACATTGTGTAATCCAGATTCTCCGTGTAGAGAAAGTCTGCATGCCCTGGAAATCAGCATTCAAAATCTTGGCTTTTTCCTAGGCAAATTTTCACATTTTCAATCACGTGAAGTAAGAAAAACAATTACATATATCACTATCCTGGTCACAAAAGCAACGTTTGAAGGGAATAATTTTCGTTTTTCATACTTTTTACATCTAAGTAATCGGAAAATAACTTGCATTATTACCCAGGAACACCGATTGCCCTGAACTGTGTAATTTATTCAGTTGTAGTCATGGATATGCCACTAGTTGAGAATTCAAGTCCTCAAATCCGACTAATGAGATCACGTATACATTGCTATTTGGATTTCTATTCCAAACAACGGGAGGACAAAAAAAAAAAAATTTGGCATTTTTTTGTCTGTGTCCATTGGAAACTGTCAATTGAAACTGCTATCATACAAAGGTGTCTACATTGGTTTGGCTGCCAATGTATGTATTTGTCAAAAACACAGGTCACATCAATGAAGCCAGAGAGCTGACAACTTAAACATTTACTCCATAAGTCAACAAAAATTTTTTTGTTTTTTAAGAATCCCACAATAGTGTATGTTTGTGTGTATGTATATATGTACGTATGTATGTATATGTACAGAGGGGGGATATTCTATCTAAGCTTATGTTAATTTGTGTCTGGCAACATTTACTCTTGTTTTTTGTAAATTCAGACTTTTTTAGTGATCACTGTCCAACAAAGGAAAAATCTATTCATTGATCATCTTTTTTTCTAATTTTTTTTAATTGATCATCCTTCAGCATGCTGACAAAAGATGTTGGTCATGTCATGGTATCTATTGAGTGACTAACCAGACCTATTGAACCTGTCACATTCAGTAAATTTACTGATAGATTTTCTTCCAGTGGCTTGACATCTATTTTCTCGTGTCAATTCCAGTGTACTTGTCTTTACCTTTTTTACAAAAATATATATATATATATATATATATATATATGGGTGTGTGTATATATATATATATATATAATGTTTATATATTGATTTCATAACAGAGCTTTGCAATTGTTTCTAAACGTCTCAAGTTTTTTGTATGGCTAAGATTGGATGCACCCTCTCCCCAGATGTTCCCTTCCTTCCCTCTCTCCCTCCCCTGCAATCTCTCCTCCTTCCTCTGCCCCCCCCTTCTCAAGTGTTGGGTTCTTTATCCCACCTCCACCTATTTCTCATTACCTGCTCAGTGTCCTCTCTCTTCAACCTTTCTCTTCATCCTTTGTGAAATCCATCTTTGCAATTGAACTACCCATCAGCTCCAGCCCATTGTCCCATTGGACACTACAGGATGTAAAGTGGATTTGAATGCTGGTCAAGTGTGCAGTTCACCAGGCAATGAATCCAGTCAAATGAACAGAAGTGATGCCACAAGGACAAATCAGCAGAAGGGTAATATACATAGGACTATTACAACCAAGATGAGGACTACACTTTGAATGAATCAGTTTACAATGATTCCTCATCCAAGAAATTCAGAGAGGAAGTATCAATTCATGTTGAGGAGACGGGCATTGCGGACATTGACCTTAAACGTCAGCTGTAACCATAATGCAGCTTTACTAGTGCTGAAGTCAGCAGTTCGTTTACATCTCTGGGCAAGATGGTGGATATGAAGCCCTTGTGTAGGATATTCAATTTCATTATTGATTTTTTTCAGAAACTGTCAAGCAAAACTGTTAACATAGGTTTCTCCGATTTTCAAGTGATTCTGGCTGGCTGGCTATTTATCATGCCTGCAGGCTTCACCAATAGAGCTTGAGTGCTGAAACTTTGAACATTTATTTACTCCCTATTATGTATAGAAAAAATTTTCCTGTTTTTTTTTTTTTTCAAAATTATCCCTTTAGAATTTTTTTATGGACTTTCGATTCACAATGTATGTTGGGGCTAAATCGTTCTCTTAGTTTTTGTCCTGCAACATTCATACTTTTTTATCTTCATATAAAATTCATGCTTATTCATTGCTCACCCCCATTTTTTTCCATATTGTCAAAGGACGGTTTCTATTGAGTGACTAACCAGATCTGTTCTTTCCTTTTTGTTGGTTGCTCTGTGAGTCTTGCATGAATGCAATGTCTACTGGGATATGTTTATTAAATCTTGGAAATGTTCAGATTTAGAGAAGCTGCTAGGGAAAAAATTCAAAAATATCCTGGTCAAAAATAAAAGTAGTCCAAGTATTTACATACCTTCTAGTTCCTTATGCATAAAACCATGAACCTATCTAACAAGATTATGCCAGAGTTTAGAATTATTTATCTGCGAGTACAGTATCTGTCAAAAATGATGTTACATATGGATAATTTACAGTTAAGTGCAACACACTCTTCCAAACTCCATTCCTCTCTGTACAATACTCTATACTGGAGGTAAAAACAAAGTGGTAGCAGGCAAGTGAGTAAGGCTATAATCAGCAACAGCCATTCCAGCTATGCTTGCTGCTTGTTTGGTTGATTGCTTACTTGCAACTTTCAAATCCTGGTCAGGTGTTGTGCTGATGCCCACTGAGTATAACTCTAACCATCTATCTATGCATCCACCCATCCATTTAATTATGTATAATTACTATTTTTGTGTTCTAAAGAGTAAAACTCAAGGGAGATTATTTATACAAACTATGAAGAAAGGTCTGTAATCTTCAAGTTTTTATTTATTTTTATTAGATTTCTTGTGAACTGCTGATCCATACAACTTCAAACTCGACACTGCACTGCATTGTGAGCTGACTAGTATATATGGTGAATGTCAACTTCATACAATGCCTAGATGCGTAATTGTGGTGCACAAACACACGCTCAGAGATATTTCTTTGATTGCACTAGGATAGAATCAGGTATATCCAAAGTCCCTGACCAATGTGGGTGAGGTTTTGTCCTATATTTGATTTTTTTCCTAATTCACTTGATTTACTTCATCATCAGCCTTTTAGCATCCATTGTAGGACATAGACCTTCCCCAAGATTTGTCAAACCTCTACATCATGGGCGTCATAGCACCAGTTATTTCTTAACCAATCTAGTTCATCACACCATCTTATATTTTGTCGGCCTCAGTTCATGTGTCATCTCTGGGGATCCATGTTGTGAGTAGTGATGTCCAGTAGTTGTCTGCCATTCTTGCAACATGACCAGCCCATTGCCATTTAAGTTTTATTATGGATTCTATGATATCTCACACTCCTGTATCTTCCAGATATTGTGCTCTCATGTGTCTCTCTTGTGCATGTTGTATGGTTCTCAGTTTGCAGGTTTGTCTCTTGGTTAGGTGCCATGTTTCAGCTCCATAGGTGACTATCAGGAAACTTTTGAATAAAAAAAAAACATTTAATGATTATTTTTTTTAAAAAGGCAAAAACTCAAAACCTTCTTTTAAAAATCTGATAAACTATCATATATTTGTTTTAAGTGTTTCCTTTACATTATCTCAATGTAATTAATAGATTTTCATTTTTTTTTTTTTTGTCTACAGGGTCCCTACAAATCTGACCACTCCATTTATACAAGGGGTGTCTTAAATGACAGACATGTAAGTAAATAATTTTTCTTTACTTATTCTAAATATTCAATTCTTGCTGTTTCTGTTCTTGTAAAAAGTGTGTGTGTGTGTGTGTATACATATATATATATATATATATATATATGTGTGTGTAAAAGCCAAATGATACATTCATCGTTCAATAATGGGAAATCATTTCACATAGTTTCTAAGTAATATAACATATCTATAATTATCTGTCAAATTATATATTTATTTCTTGAAAATATCTTTTTAACACATATATATATATGTATGTGTGTGTATGTATATATATATATATATATATATATATATATATATATATATATATATATATATATATATATATGTGTGTGTGTGTTTGTATCCATCATATTTGCTGTTATAAGACACATTCAAATAAAACTTTGCTGGCCCCTATGGTACTTTAGTTACCTTGTTAGTAAGTAAGCCAAGTTTAGTAAATAACTTTGGCCGAAGAGTCCCTTGCCCACTTCATCCTAACAAGTGATTTAATATCAAGCTAAACCTCAACTCAGTGGATGGGATAAAACAAGTTATGTATCCTATACCATAGCAACCACCTCTGAAAAAATATATTTTCTCATTTCACCATAAATAACTCTCCAAAACAATGGTTTCTTTCTTGTCTTTTCTCTTTCTCTCCAAAATCAAATCAGCCACAAGTAACCCGCCCCCTTATAACTTGCCAGTTGAATGCCAATTCTTTCAAAATACTACCAACTTAAAAGCAGCTTGCTCTATGGTATTGGTAAATTAACTCTAGCCAGAATATATATGTGAGTGTATATATATATATATATACATATATATATATATATACATATATATATATATATATATATATATATATATATTCTGTAGATATTCTCAATCACTTTTATATATACTTGTGCTTGGGTTAAAGATTGCTGTGTGTTCTATTAGCCGTGCAATAAATGGTCTTCATTAAGATACCAGCAAGATGAAGATTGGAGAGGGAGTAAGACAAGGGGATATAATATCACCAAAACAGACTGGGAAAACATGGTATTAAACATAGAGAATATTTTAATAATTTGAGGTACTCTGATGATAATCCATTAATATTATAAACTGCGGAGGATCTATAAAACTCATTGAGTGATCTAAATAGAGAAAGCCAAAAAGTAAGATTAAAGATGAACAAACAGAGACGGAAGTAATGTTCAACGGCATAGTCCAGAAAAAGACCATAAAAATGGACGGGGAAGCCTTAGAAGAAATTATGGAATACATTCATAATCAATGCATAATACCAGCTATAATGTACAGGTGCAAAACCTAGACAACAACTCAAAATAGCATAGAGGGCAAAGGAAAGAGCAATGTTAGAAATAATTTTTGTGATAGAAAAAGATCAACATGTATCCAAGGGAGGACCAGGCAAACCAATATTGTAAAAGTAATCAAGCAAAAAAAAATTGAGATGGGCAGGGTATCTAGCGAGAAGATAATAGACGGAGCAAAAGGCTAATTGATTGGTGACCATGGGACCTTACATGCAGGAGGAAAGATGGAGACACAAGGTACGAAAGTTTGCTGTTAAGACATATCAGAGATAAGCAAAATCACATTCTTGATGGAAGGATATGGAAAAGGTCTTTATCCAGCATCGAACCTCTATACACAAGTATATATATATGTATATATATATATATGCATATGTATGATGTGAAGCAAGTTGACAATGCAGGAACAAAAAAAAACTTGATGCTGATTAATTCATTTCAATTTCTCTATTGGTTATAATAGCTAATGTTTCATCCAAAATCTGGACATCTTCAGAGATTTTTGTCAGATCTATATCCATTCTAAATGCAGGCACAATGTGTTTTATTTAGACTTTGCATTGGGCACCAGAGAACATGTCATGACACTACATAAAATATTAAAAGGAGCAGAAAATACTTCATGATTAATCGCTGTATTTGATGGCATAAGATTCCCTTTATTTCATCGGGGTCTGTTTTGCAAACTGATCTTGCATTTTTGATTTTTCAGTTGCTCTATGAGATGTGGGCTCGCCCAAAAATGTGGTATAAGTATCAACCCTTGGACATTGTTAGGTAAAGTTGTTTTGGTTTTTTTTTAAAGCTCATTTCTTTTTCAGGGTTTCAGTCTTCTGGAGTTATGGCATTTGAGATTGTCTCTCAAGATCATAATTAGTACTCTTTCTTTGTCTGTGAAGTTGCAGGAATTCAAAGTCCCTTTAGAACCTTTCATCCCATAACACTTGTATCCAATGAGTTAATCTTAAATTCATCTCACATTCTTAACTGGTGGAGTCCTATTCAAACCCATTTCATATTCCTGCAGTTTGATATGATAGACGAAGAATGCATCAGATAGAAACATTGATAAAGAGCAACAAAGTTAGAGAAACTGGTCAGAACAATTTTTTTTTTTCAAGTAATAAGACTTGCTGCTGCAAAGTCAAACTCCACCCCAATTCTATTCTGACTGAAGATGATTACTGCAACTTTTGTATTGTCTATATAATGAATAAAACAATATTAGAATATTTTTTCCTGTAAAAATGTATTTATTAGAATGAAATAAACCTGTGAATATTTGTGTGATAAATTTTTGTTAATATGTAAGACTTGCCAATTTAGCTCAATCAGTTGGTCGTAAGCTCAAATCATGGTGGGGAAATATTGGTTTTACATATTGGTTTACACCCCTCATTTTGGTAAGGATTGTCTTTGTTGTTATGGCAGGAAAACAAAGTCAACTCCAGACTTTACATTGGACTTGTATGGAAATATCTGCTATCATGACCAATGATAATGTTGATGAACCAAAAATTTAAATACATTTGTGCCTCTTTGACCTTGCAATTGCTAGACTATAGAAAATGACAAAAGAGAGAAATTGACTCCTCAGAAGAATCTCCTATGAAATCTAATTGATTTTTTATGATTTTTCTAAATAATGTGTAAAATAAAACTATATGTTTTTGTTATAATTTATATTATATAAATTGTAATAACTAAAAATCATTTGTTTTTTCATTAGTTGTACACTTTTTTAAAATAATTGAAGATTCAGAAAAAGAATTAATAAAAACATATTTAATTTCATGGTAAAATCCATAAAAGTTGAGTCTGATTCATTTCCAAATTGTGATTAGGTTTTTACAATTTTATGTGACAAATCATTTTATTAACCTCTAAATTATGGTTCATATCATGGTTTGGAATCAAAACAAAGAACCCTACTGGCTGATCCACTAACTAATGATGGCCGGTTCAAAATGTGCTGAATCATGGGAGCTGCTGGACTACACAGTGCTTGATCATAGAGGTACAACCTGTGTAAAGATAATATAAACAAATTTACACTTCAATTTATATTTAATTTAATCAATTGAATAGATTGTTTCAGATTTATATCTAAAAATGATTTTCAATCTTTTTCTAATGTAGGAAATATTTTGGTGAAAAGATTGGCATCTATTTCTCCTGGTTGGCTTATTACACAAATATGTTGATTCCTGCTGCCATCGTGGGAGTGGCTGCATTCCTCTACGGCCTTTGCACCATGATGACTGATGTTCCAACGTAAGTTACACTGTTTTCTGTCCTACAAATGTATACCAATTCCATCTGAACCTTTTATTTTGGATATGAAGCTGAAAATTCTCAGAAATAACCAATATGGAGAATGTTGCCAGACTTCATATCTAGGACACATTTAGCTGAGAGGTCTGTCATTGTCATGGATTATTTTATTCAGTTCATATGAGAACTAGTTTTCCTAATCCTAACCTTTTCTACTACCTTAAGATGACATGATGTGTTCATTGAAGTCCTCAAGTCTCCAGAAAGTGCCTCAACCATTGTTCATGGGTCATTGGCAAAGGCTGTTGATAATTCATCATTGAGAATGTTTTGGGGCTTCCCTTGGGGTTTATTATTTGCAATTGTTTTTCCTATTGCAGGGCTTCTTAAACTTTTTTTTATTTGCGACCCCTTTTAATCTCCCACAACCACTTACTCATTATTATAAAAGCAATAGGATTGCATATTATTATATAAGATCATAAGATAGTCTTTAGTCATAATCTAGCAGTAACTAAAAAGAAAACAAATAAAGACCAAAAATTGCAGCATATTCATAAGTTTTATTGTATTATTATGGGGAAAAATTTCTTTTTAAAAATGAATTACTGAAACATGACAAAAACAAAGTTTATTTTTAGAAAACTTAGTGAATAGCATTAAGTCATTTTACAATAAGCACCAAAAGGAGTACATTTTCATACATATAAAAAATAAATATAAAAAAACATTATATAATTATTCCTTGAAAAAAGCATTTCCAAGTATGACCAATAGAACCAATGCTGAACATTTTGTACTGTAATAGTGTTCACTCAAAATGCTTTCACGTTATCTGCAGCTTGAGCAGCATTGTGTCCAATTTGAATTCATACTCAAAATGTAGTCTAACTTCTTAAGTAGACATCACTGCTGTCAAGGGCTAAAAAACCTCCCAAAATAATCCATGATATCTCTATTTACATTGAATATGCTAAAAATGCAATTACATTAGTAAATCTTTTAGCATTATCCTTTCATGTGTAACAACCTAATAAAAAGCTTAAATTTTAACATCTTTATGGTCTTTCAATTCCAGAACTAAGGAAATTAATTGCTTCAAGATAAATGTAAGATCTTTAAAGAAAAAAAGAAAACTTTTCTCCTTTATCTTAAAATCTGTTATTGTAAAAAGATGTTTACAACTCTTGACATTTTCTTTCTATTTACAGCACTGAGATTTGTGAATCTAGTAAAGCAGGCGACTTCATTATGTGTCCTTTGTGTGATGAATTATGTAACTATTGGTATCTCAATTCAAGTTGCTATTATTCACGGGCCTCTTACCTGTTTGATAATGCTGCGACAGTGATTTTCGCTGGATTTATGTCTCTATGGTGTAAGTACGATACACAGACATTTCTTTTCCCTCAAGCATAGCCAAAGGCTGATGTCTGTCCTATGATTCTGTCTAGTGTTAATAAAGGCATGTACTGTTAGTCAACATACTGTAAAAATGAAATGAATTAGAGGAAAACATTTCATACCAGCAAACTGATATATGTACTCATTACTCATTTTTTTCTTTCATTTGTTGCTCAAAACATTCATATGTCACAAAATCTTGTGATGTAATAACTAGATTGACAACTTTGTAGCAAAAACGGGACAGACATGATACCTGTATTGGATACATTCAAAGCTTGAAATACAGGTTTGCATAGTTGGAAAAAGTTTCTGTCACTCTTGGTGAGACAGTTGTGGCACACTATTGCACCATGGCACACAGTTTAAAAAATATTGGTCTACATAGATAGCCTGTGGTCTGATAAGTAGTTATATTCCAGTGGATTTTGTTGCTCCATTTTTATATTTAGGTATCTGAGGAAATATCTTTCAATGTTTATGAGCTTGATTTTTAGATGTGATACATTCAATTAAAAGGTAAAAGGTGTCTTTTGGTAACACGGAAAATTGCCACCTTACAGGAAGGTGAACTTGGTTGATGATAGTCATAGCAACATAAATTTATATGAAATTTTAAATAAAGTGTTTGGGACCAACTGATTTTGCTGATGATAAATATCTAACATTATCTGGGATTATAATAAACAGATTCCTCTTTACCACCAAGGAGCACAACAGCATGATTCTGTCCTACCATTTTGTTTGATACCTAGGCTAATCAATAGTTGGAGTAGTTCTAAGTAAGAAAAAAATAAATGTGCCTCAAAGAGTTAAGCAAACATATCACATCTTAAAATCAAGCTATTTAACATCTATTAGAACCAAAAGAATTCTTTTGAAGCCAAGACATGAAAATAAAGTAACATGTTTATGCTATTTATATACAGTGGTTCAGTCACACATAACTAATACAACTGTGACACCACAATGTACATCTGTCTTTTTAAGAATCTAATATTGCTAATAGATGTAAGATATAAAAGCAAAATTTGCTGGTCATCCAAAACCAGTGGAATGAAAGGAATGTCTTTCAAAAGAAGATGGTCTTGATGTCATTTCTCAGTTATGTCTCAGCATAAGGTCTCCTAAAATGTTCTATCACTTTCTGCAATTGCTTATATAAATGAATGCCTGTTTCAGTTTGATAAGTAAATGGACCTGTATGTCTTTAGAGTAAATCTTCTTCCCCTGTCAAAGATTACCCTGATTAAACACCAAGTTTTATTTTGATATTTTTCTAAAAGAAATTCTCTTGGATATTCTGATGCACTTTTGTGCAAACATATTGGCTGGAAATGTTGTAAACCTGTCTTTTGTCTTATACAAAACTATTCATAATAGGATCCTGGTACATTTGAAAGGTGGGGGGGCATAGATGGATAGAAATCAATTTCTAATCATTTCAATCTGTTCATGTTATACTCCAATTAGATGGTGCTCTTAAGGAGACCATGGCCAAAAAGATAAAGAATGGCTGAGCTAGACAACATGACTGAGATTTGTGCCCTGATGCAAAGCATCATGATAGATACTTATCCATCTTTGTACTATATTAATTATCAATAATGTACTTGACTACATTTGATACAACATTTGATCTTTGCTTCACATTATATTTGATACATATCAGCTTAGCTATGCATCAATGACTTCTTATAAAGTCAATAAAAAAATAATTCCCCTTGATAATTTTTCAGTGCTTTTGTATATGAGACTTCGGAAACGCTTTGAAAACTGTCTTGATATTTACATAATGACTATTAAGTCAACACAAATTTCTTACCATACCAAGAAAAAAATGGACTCTTGAAATTCTTCTTCAATTTCATATTATGTGAATCAGTTTATGATTGCATTTGTCTGGAAATCTATAGAAGGATAAACATAAGACTTCATTCAAAATTATGTATATAATAAGAGAAATGTCTCAAACTTATTGTAGCCATCAGGTTCTCTCTTCACACTCTTATTAAACTACCTAAATTCATTTTCTCCCATCTCTCCTCCCACTGAGTCTATCCCATTTATAGTATCAGTAGCAGCCATCAGCAAAGTGATTACTCATCGACTAGTATTTATTAGGTATGGAAGAAAAAGAAAAAAGTAGAATTATTTTGACTAAACCTTTTTTTTTCTATCTACCTTGCAGCGGTCTTCTTTATCGAGTTCTGGAAAAGACGTCAAAAAGAAATAGAATACGACTGGGATGTTTCGAACTTTGAAGAGGAAGAGGTATTTTCATATTTTCTTTAATGATAATTAATGGAATGACCTGCTACAATGAATTGAGTTAACACTAAAAGCAAAACCATGACTGTGCTTTGACCCAGGTTGTTTACATTCACTTTGCTCCAACGTCTGGGAACGTATGAATCCACTTCTGTCCTCAGCTATGGGTAAATAAGTGGGCAGTTGGAGCTCTTTAGCCCTGTAAGACAATCCTTTTAAGAGAAAATTACTCTTACAGGAAAAACCTGTTTGGCAATCACTATCACTTATCCAAAGCCCGCCTATAGATAGAGGGTTGGAAGTGGGTCTGGCAACTCCACCCAATAACACCTTCTTTCCATTGAAACTGCAGCAGATTGATGACGGTGCTCTGATCCTTGAGAGACCACAGGAATAAACAAAAAAAAACAAAAGTTACAGTGTTGCCCCAACAGTTGACTTACAGAAAACGGAGTCTCTGAACAGTTCAAATTTTGGTTGAGGCAGTTTCAACTAATTCCTTTGAGAAAAAACATGAATCCACCACATTCAATAAATCAGTTATGGTAATACTCCCAACTGTTGTCACATGTTACTTTTAAAGGTGATGAGCACTGCCAAATGACCCTCATTGCTCCAAGAAATGCCATAAAATAACCAGCATTGTGCTCCTATTATCTACTCAGTTATGAGATATTTTGATTTGAAAAACAAAGAGAAATCTTTTCTCTTCAATAGTTTAAAGATTCGCTTTGCTTAAAAAGCTAATGGGAGCTCTCTCAACAACAGATTTCTAAAGAAATTCTTATTGTTCAAGTCCATTGAAAAATGACAAAGGATGTTTTTACCTAGTTACAGCAGCTACTTCAGTTTTTTGGTTTATTTATTTTTTCGACCGGTGTTGAAGGCGTCTGGCCTCAGTACACAAGTCTTTGTGTGAGGCAGGGATTTCTATGCTAGTCTGTTTGAGACATGAATTCCTATGATTTTTTTTGATTGTGCAGTTTTTAAAAAAAAATCCATTGATTTGAACATTCTTTGAAAACCAGCTTTGACAGAAAGATACACAGTGAGAAACCAGCCTATCATAAATACACTACAGTAAATTCTGTTCTTGAATCACAAAAATAAAATTTTTGTCTGAATTTCAAAGATGAGGTTTCAATACTATTATACATTAATTAATTTGGACCTTTTTCTTTGTATTCATCACAATGTTTTAAGCTCTGTACTCAGCGACCTTCTTTTTTGTCTGTATTTCTGAGTTATGTTGTTACTATTATACATTGATTTATTAGTATCATTTTCATTGTCTTTGTCTTTATCATAATGTTTCAGCCTCTGTACTTACTGACTTCTATCTAAATTTCTGAGATGATCTGTTGTTACTATAATATATTGATTAATCTAGACCACTTTCCTTGTCTTTGCTTAAGATATCCTTGGGCTTCTCTACTCCTCCAGCCTCCTTTAGATATCTATCATTTTAGATATCCACTGTATATACTTGCTATGTCCAATGTCCTTCTTTTTAATGATCCATCTTTTGAGATAGAAACTCATTGGTTATCAGTTTGCTAATCTCATTATGGTTGTAGTGTAGTTCTATTCTTATAATGAAAAAGCCCATACCACCTTTTGTCTGTTTGTTTTTGTCATGCTAAAGTAAACTGAATGAGGACAAGGAGATAATGCAAGACTCCACTGTATCTGTATATTCACTTCACTGCTCCTGCTGATGTCTTCGTAATAACGTGGAAAACAATTCCATTTGATAGAAGCATCTTCGATTTCCATGATCGGAACTGGTGTTTTTCTCATTTCGCTATCTAAACTTGTTGCCACCTTGATTGAAAAATTTAAAAAATAGAATATATGAAGAGTTTGCGAAAATCAACGCAAAAAATAGATTTTTTGTTTGCAATAAATATGTTTGCACCAAAACATACATTAGTATGATTTATCTGTATATAATTAATCCCATCATTCTTTATGGGTAATATGCTAGTTAGAAACCCTCAGTGCAAACTGTCAATGTAGATTTCTTCAGTTTTTAAGCTGGTCTGACTGAATTTGTATGCACCAATGGAACTAGAGGACTGAAATTTTGAAAATTCAATCCTTATGCTGAAAAAAAAAATTGTGTTGGGATGGGGGAATTCCATCCTAGATAGTTTCTTAGTTGAGGGTTCAATTTGCAACCTAACTTCATGCTAAATTGATCACTTAGTTTGTGCCTGGCAGTGATCACGCTTGTTTTCTTTTGGGAATTTCAACTTCTTCAGTGATCACCATTCAACAAACTGGGATAAGTCATTTTTTTCATTGATCATCCCCTTTTTTTTCCAATTTTTTTAAACACAGCACACTGCTATAAGGTCGTGTGACGTTCTCTATTGTGTGACAAGACCTGTTCATAGTTGATGGTACAATAAAGCAAATGAGCATCTGCTTTGTCTCAACTCTCAACTGAAGTCTGGTGAACTTGATAACAAATGAGTGTTTAAAAATCAATTGGGTCTGTAGAATCTAAATGATTTAGTTGTAGTTTCTCTTCAATCTTCCCTTGGGCCATCACTAAATTCTCTTCAATTGATGAGAATTAGTTCTGCTGGAATAGTCAAGTGTTCCCTATGATTCTATACCTAAGTTTACTCCTGATTTCATTAACCAGTGGACAGCCACAGAAATGAAGAATTCATAAGTTTTACTTAAGTTCTCAAAGCCTGAGAGTGGTGATGCTGGCAATTTGAATAAACCAAAGAGAAGCTGTAAAGTCTTTCCTTCAAGTGAAAAGATGAGAGTTCTGAACAAAAATGAAGAAAATAAAGTTGTATGTTTTGGTTTCTATGGTCTACAGTAAGAAGGAATTTTCAGTCCATCACTCATAACTTTTATTACACTGTATTTGAAACAGTCAACAAAAGCTGTCAACATCTGTTTTTAAGTTGGTCTGGCTGAATGGCTGGCTATGTATGTATCACATGCACTGGCTGCATCAACGGAGCTAGAAGGCTGAAAATTTAAACAATTACTCCTCATGTCTAGAGAAAAAAATTTTTTTTTATTTTTTGTAAATTCCTCCTCTAAATAGGGTTAGATTTATTCTAAATTGGTCCCTTTGCGTGTGTCAGGTAGCATTTACACTTGGTTTTTGGAAATTCACTTGTTTAGTGATCACTACGAAACAAAAAGCTAGAGAAGTAACTTATTCATTGACCGTCTCTTTTTCCAATTTTTTAATTGATGACCTCCAACATGGCAAAAGACGCTGGTCACGTGACTGTTTCCTTTGAGTGACAGATCAAACATGTTGTTATGATTGTTCTATTTAATTATTTATTCAAAACAGCTACATACTTTCTGGACAGACCTTGTACTTTGTCCGATTCAAAAGCCCCCATGAATTTGTAAAAAAAGGAAATCCTTTGGCACTGAATGACTCATAGGCTGATGATGTGCCAGAAAAAGATTGCACGTTTTTGTGTTCAATTGATTTGCACCAATCACACAAGTATTTTGAATCTTCCTTGTATCTTGCCTCGTGACTCACATCAACTTGATTTTTCATGTTTGTTTTCTATACATAACTCGACTACTTGTCTGCTTTTTCAAAACTTTAAAATTCCTGTTAATCTTCGTTGGTGAATATATGAGCAGGAATAAATTCCATTTCTCTCTCAGACAGAAATTTCATCTCTATGATTCCGGTACCAAATTCACTGTAGTGCGCTTCTAATTGGCCTGTTCCTATGTCATGGGGATATGCTTTGGTGTCAAAGTTGACATCTGTAATAATACTCAAGAGCACAGTGTTTTAGATTTGAATTAGTTTATTTGTTTTTAAATGTTATAGAAGAAAATCAATAGAGATAGTCTTGATTGCAGGCTAACTTGAGACTGTGTTTATCAGGGCTTTAGAGCTAGAGTCATGGAGTCAGAAGCAATCATTATTTACTAGAATTGAGGTCTGTGAAAATTTGCTGATTACTACTACTACTACTACGTAGTGATAGGAGTAATTGTATTATAAATACAAATAAATAGTAGTAGTAGTGATGTGGAGTTGATACACAGAACTATTGACTCAATTTCTGGTACCTCTATCACTGACTAAAACTTTTCTGAATAGGATCATTTTTTTCCTGATTCTGACTATAATTGCTTTGAACTTCCTTAACCTTTACACCAAGTCCATCTGCTCTTGACAGGCTATCTCTAATGACTCATTTCTCTTCTAGAAAGAATTCTTCAGTTAAATGAATAAGATTTCAAGTGATGAGAAAATATTGATCTCAATCTTTTTTGAGACTTCTAGGACATTTATATCCCCAAGTTTGTATGACTGTTGTGATGTGTGTGTATATATATATATATATGTTCTATAGATCTCTACATCTCTTCAAGTGGTCTACTGAGGCCTCTGTGTCATGGAAAATGAAGTAAATGTGATTTTCCTGGATTTTACAATCACAGACAATGATATTATCATGGCATGAAACCTACCAAGAACTTAGTTTGCATTATATAACTGAATAGGAGAGACATGTAGGTAAATTAATCTGCTAATTCTAGTATTTCTCATCTGCCCTGTGATAAATGTCAAGTGGGACAAATGTGTCCCATCATGAATTTGTTCCTTCAAAATACGGAAAATTTTTGATTGAACTGGAGAATAGTTTTTTTCAACAATTGAATAAAAATTAATATGTCTCTGGCTTTTTTTTCAATACCATTTTGAAAATTCAGCTTAATACGTTAGTCTTTAAAGGGTTGATATAGCTGGAACATAATTTGACAGATTTTTTCTTTAGAAGCTTAGATTGATTTCTGAAATTTAACTATCATTTAACTTTGGATTTATCTAGAACCAAAACATATGTACACGATTTCAACCAGGGATACAAACGTGTTTTTTTTTTCTTTGATATATTGTGAGCACAAGTAACCTATTAATGGAAATAAATTTCTCAGGATCACGTTTATTTTTCCAGGAAACTATCCGACCAGAATTTGAAGCTACTGTGACCAGGAAGCGTATTAATCCCATCAATAAGGTAAGAATTTTTTTAAACAAAATTGCGCGTGCTTTCATCTCTCGACTCATTCAGGCCAGAAGTGCGCAGAGATGCGCTTCAAATTTTGCCGAGATTTTGAATATGTCGGCCATTTTTAATACATAATGAGGTCACATGACCATTATATTTGCCATGAATGAAATCCACATCATAAAATTTTCAAAATGATACATGTCTTCTCAGGGTTTCTCAGAAGATGTGAGAACTTGAATCTACACATTACTGATTTGCAACCCTTACAAAACACAGGCCTGAATTGTAGATTCTGGTTTTTAGTATTGTTAGTTTCTGAAACATCAAATTTTTTTGATAAAAATTTGAACAATTGAAAATGCATTCCTATTATGATAATGGATAGATGGAAGAATGTGTCCCCAAATTTTACATTTAACGGGGCTCTGGTGAAGCTTCGATGGACATAGCAAGCTGGAAGTGATTATGATAAATTGCTCAAGTAAGATAACAGAGAATAAAAATGGATGGACGAAATATCGCACATGCTGTTTCCACCTCCTCACAACACTTTGGTGGTGATGAAAAATTAAAAAGTACAGGACAAAACTGGCTGTTTCAAGATCAAACTCCTCCTATTCTGATTGAAAATGATTACTGCAAATATTGTATGGTATATATAATAGATATAGAATTGTAACATAAATCTTTGTAGGTATGCAAGACTTGTCAGTTCGGCTCAGTCAGTAAAAGAGCCACCTATTGATCACTTGGTCATGATTTCAAATCATAGTAGAGAAGTATTCATTTTATATGTCTGTTTGGTTTAATATGACAGGACAGACGCAGTGAAGAGTTTGTTCTCCTGAACTGGGCGATGGTTGTTTTTGTTGCATTTGTGATAGACAGACTGTCAATTCCTGCCTCCAACTTGAATAGCAGTTTGACAGAAGCATGAATGGTTAATATCTACATTAATTCAATAAGTTGTATTATACAAGACTTATCTTCTCCTTTCATTTTTTTTTTTTTCCCTTCCAGACAGAAGAACCTTACGTTCCATTCTGGAGTAAGTTGCTTCGTTATTCTACCGCAGCTGTGGTTATTTTATTTATGGTAAGTAGAATCTTCTTTCTTCAAAACGGTCTTTGTTTCCCCTTTCCATAAACTTGTGAGGCCACTGCACCTGGCCAGGCATTGCCCGGGCTCCCAGCAGCCTTGCCTGTGTTTTCCCCAGACTCACAAAATTTAATTATTTATTGATTATTATTATTTATATAAAAACTTTTCCTATGAAATCCTCATAGTTTTCTGGCCAAACCTTGCTTGGTATGAAATGCCTTGTCAGAAAAGACTTATTGAGTTATCAAACTTTTTTCCCCACCTCTCTACCTTCCTACTGTGTCTGTCACACTTATAGTATCAGTAGCAGCTATGTTGAGCTTGATGTTGTACTCTTATGATAACTATCAGTGAAGAGACAGGTCATGGACTAGTAGTAATAAAAAGCAAGAAGATCCTATTAGTCCTAAAAAGAAGGGTATACAACCAATGCATCCTCCGTATAGTCACCTATGGAGCCTAACCAAGAGACTGACCCACAGACTGAGAAGCATGCAACATGCACATGAAATGATTTTGTTCAACCTCACATGGAGAAATCACAAGACAGCATAGTGTATCAGGGAGAAAACAAGAGTCCGAGATATAATAGAATCTACTAGAAAACTTTAATGGCAATGGGCTGGTCATGTTGCAAGAATGGCAGACAACTGATGGATATCACAACACCCAACATGAATCTCCAGAGATCGCACATGCAACTGAGGATGGCAGAATACAAAATGGAGAGACAAACTAGACAAATTCAGAAAGTATTGGCTCCCCAACGCCCATAATAGAGAAATGTGGCAAATCCTGGAGAAGGTCTATGTCCAACAATGAAAGATAAAAGACTGATGATGATGAATTTTGCACAATTGTATAACCTGTGGATATCGTGAATTTTCAAATGCAAGATTGCTTTGATGAAGGCTTCTTTTACTAACAAGAGATTAGTTTTCCTTCTTGCAGATGAAAGTTATGTGCATCACTAACCTGGCACGTAATCTTGGTTTCTGACCAAGAAAAGTTTGATGCCTTAATATGTTTTAATAGCTTATTCAACAAGTCTGGTTTTAATAATTATGACACAAATCTGCTACTATCTATAATCTAATGGTTTATATAGAAATTTCTAAATCATTGCAAATTATTAATTGAGAAAACAGATCAGGGATAGAAAATAATCTCTAGGTATAGAGTGAGGGTCTGAATGAAGTTAAGATGAAAGAAATTCAAGTCAAAGATTTAACATGGTTGCCAATGCTTCGCGTAATGTAAAATAATCTGGATAGAAAGCTTTTAGTTTCCTCTAAAATCGCGTTCAGAATTCTTAGAATATTTTGTATTGGAATGTTGGTCTTGAGACCTATTAACTGAAAGCAACAAGACTTGTCTGATTTTTTCTTCTATCACATGTAATAAATTTGAATGAGCTTAGCTGCTATGAATTTCTAAATGAGTTTCTGTTCATTCTTAACTTTTGATGGATGGAAATGGGTGTCAGATAAGTGCTACAAACATTTTAAGGAATCTTCCAATTTTAAACAGTTCTGTAACGTGCATTATGTAAACTCTTGAAGGTAACCACTTATCTTGCTCTGAATCCTTTTATGCTAATGCATATCAACAAATTAGGAATAAAACCAACAAAAAAACATATCCAACCAACCTTGTTTTCATCTTGAAAGCTAATTTCCACAATATCTTCCATGAAAGCTATGTACTATAAAGTCTTGCAATTTCTCTGTACTTTCTTGTTTATCCTATGAATTTGAAAATCTCTTACAATTTTTTTTCTCTATGAAGATTGCAAATAATGTAATTTTCTATTTTACTGAACTTTCCATTAACTTGAAGTCTGATGTTTCAGAGATCATTTAAGATTTAAATATTTTGGGACATTGTTGTATCAACTCATTTTACAAAGCCACAAATATTGTATTTCGCTTTGTTTTCTGTGTTGTCTCAATCATATCAGCATAAGCCTAACTGGCTGAGTCTTGTCTTTGTTTTCTCTGCTTACACAAAGTAATATGTACAACATTTGATTACTCGAAATGTAGCTCATTGCACCATCTGCTTCTTAATTAACTACTTATGTTTTCTTTGTTTCTCAACTTCACGTTTTTCTGAATGAGGCTTGCTCACAAATGCACCTCTTGCAAAAGCGAGACTTTTGTTCAAGCAAGACTTGGCATTCTGCTGTAGGATGTGGTGTCCCAATAGTAGTATTGAGAGTGCCCCACAGGAATTTTGTCAGTATAAATAAATCAAAATTAAACTAGTGTAACACTACAATAGAGTATTAACTGTCTAGTTCATCTTGCCATCATATATTCTGTCAGCCATGGTTTTGCGTGTGATCTCTGGGGATCCAAGTCATGAGCAGTTGTTTGGCATTCTTGTAACATGACCAGCCTATTGCCATTTGAGTTTTCTAATGGATTCTATAATGTCTTGAACTCCTGTTTTTTCCCTCATATATTGTGCTGTCTTGTGATCTCTCCATATGATGCTTAACATAATTCTTTTATGAGCACGTTGCATGGTTCTTAGTTTGAGGGTCAGTTTCATTGTTGAGTTGCAGTATATTAGAATCTTTTAGCAAAAACTGACCTATTGTTAGCTCAGAAACTGCTACTAAAAACACTATTTCTTTCCAAGAAAAATACTGAAAATGAATACGCTACTGTAGTTTTACAGAAGTCAAGTTTTTAAATAATTATACTAACAAAATGCCTGTTGGGTATTCCCACTACTACAAAAGCAGAAGTTCTGTGCCTATTGTTGTAGTTTCTGAAGTAAAAAAAAAAGTCAGTTTTGTTTGTAAAAATATTTCCTATTGATAGAAATTTTTAAGGAAAATATGACTTGGATACCAGAGCTAATGTAATTATTGACTTTTTGGGGAAATGCAAAGTCGTCTCAACCCCTCCCTCAGTCTGCCTTTAGGTTGTGTCAAACACAAATACTGAAAAGTAACCAAATGAAAATAAAAACTTGCTGAATTTTTTAGGTACTATGACTTTTTATCAAAACAACATTTTTTTTCATTAAAATTTGAAATTTAAATAAAAATTTGAAAATAACTTTAATTCAGTAATCTCTCACTATAACGAACTTTGATATAATAAATTCTGGCTTTAACGAACTTATGGATCTATCCAAACTGATTTCAGATTTACTGAAAAAAGTTTGATAAATACAATGAACACATGGACCTTAACAAACATTTGGTAATATAATGTTTTTGGGGACCCAAATTTGATACATCTAAAAGATTCATTCACCACTCATGAGTGTAAAGTATCATGTGCTATATTGTTTATCTTTTGATAGAATTTGTATCTTATTTTTTACACAAAATAAACAATGATTAGTAATGATTTGATCTAAACTTAGTTTCATTAAAACAAGGATGCCACAATCAAAATTTGGTACTCCTAGATAAGTGGCATAAATCAGGTTCCTATGAATAAAGTGTTATTTATTTACTTATTTTAAGCAATCCTAAAACAATTGAATACTAAAATAGATGAATCGGTCAAAAACTATTGGATAATGACAATGTATTTGTGTTGAAAAATACCAAATAATTTAGAAGGTATGAATAGGAACTAAATTTACATGGCTTATTTATGAATACCAAATTTTGATTGTGGCATCCTTGTTTTGATTTTTGACAGAATTAAAATTACGTATGTATTTATTTTGTGTAAAAAAAAGAAGACACAAAACTCTGTCAAGAGATGAAGAATATTGTATGTGATGCTAAGAACTGGTTAAAAAACCCAAAAATGAACCTTTAGGATGAATCAAATTTTAATCCTCCTAAATCATTATTGCACCAAACTTTCTCATTTCAATGATAGAACATGGAGTGAAAGAAATATCTTTACCAAACAATGTTCATTAAATGCATTGAACTACCAAACTTAGTTCTCGTTTACCAAACAAGGAGCCACTATCAAATATAATGAACTTCCTGCTTTAACTAAAAACCCCTCCCCACAATTTGTTTATTATAGTAAAGGTTTCATCATCATCATCATCATCATCAGTCTTTTAGCGTCTTCCTGAACTTGTCTAGCTCATCTCTCCATCTAACATTTTGCCGGCCTCGGTTGCGCATGTGGTCTCGGGGAATCCATGTTGTGAGTCGTGATGTCCATCGATTGTCTGCCATTCTTGCAACATGGCCAGCCCACCGCCATTTGAGATTTTTTATGGATTCTATGATGTCTCTAACTCTTGTCTTTTCCCGGATGTACTGTGCTGTTTTTTGGTCCATCCATGTGAGGCCCAGCATTATTCTTTCATGTGCACGTTGCATGGTTCTCAGCTTACGGGTCTGTACTGTAATTCAAATATAAAATTTTCATTTTTGAACAGTAACAAAGGAATTCCAAAAATTTTCTCTGAGAAGATAACACCTGAGAGAAAAAAAAGCCCCCCTGACTTACATAAAAAGATAATTTTATCATCAAAATCCTTGTGTCATGAATCAGAAGAAAGATAGGAAAGAAAACTGACATAATTTTTCTCTGAGTAAATTGTACAGAACCAAAGATTTTTCAAAAAAATTAATGGCGTAAGAAATTTAAACAAAGAAGTTTGTTAGTAAATTCAAGAAAAAGAGAAAACAAGTTAGAAGTAAACATTGATTTTATAACAATCCAATTCTACGTTATAAATAATGAAAAGTAGTTCAGACAAAAATTTTGGTTTCTGTCAGAATTTCTAGATGAGGAAATATCATGTTAAGTTTTATGTGGATCTTTGTCCTCATCTTGGTCCATTATATTGCTCAATGTTTCAGCTGCTGTATCCTTCGGGCGTCTTCAGATGATGAGGGGGTGTATCTTTTGACCATTGAGATGAGAAGCGCCCATCTTGCCAAGAACTGGAGACAAAAAAATCAACCACACCCAGTATTAGATAATAGAATGCAAACATTTCCAGATGATTGGCAAGATAGGCCCTTCCCATTTCAATGGTCAAAAATATACTCACTCATCACCTGAAGATGGATGTTGGGTACTATAGCCTAAACATTGTGTTAAGAAAATTACATTTTTATATTAAGGCGTAAATTTTCCAGTGAAAATTTTTGGCATACCTACAACTAACAATTTTATAAACCATATGCTATAGATCACAAACGAATAATTATTCAATCATTTTTATGTCAAAAAAATTAGGAATGTGTTAACAAAACCTCAACAAACATTCTAACAAAGTCAATTCAATGGTTGTTTTTAAAATCAGAATGTTAGTTAAGTAACAACCTTTTTCTGATATATTCACCACACTCTAGAAACAATCTCATTTGTTTTATAAACATAATTTTCTATTCATTGTGAAAAAATCGAATTTAGTGATCACATTTTTTCCCATTTTTTATTGAATACGTGCTATATTAAGTTTATGTAAATATTTACTTAACAGCCATTTTTTTTCTTTAAAAATTGCTCAGGTTTTATCTCCCTGTATAATTGAATATTTCCCATCTTACAGGTTCCTAAAATAATATCGTTTTTATGATATTTGTCTTCATAATCATAATGCTGCTATAACAAGGATCACAATGTTACTCTTGCAATCTTTTGCTAGTGAGTTCAATCCTTACTGGTTGGCTTCATCCAACAAATGTTGACCAAAGATTTGTTCAGCAGAAAATTCAAATTTTTTAAAAAATTTCTCCATTTTTTGAATCTGATTCAGTTCAGTTGATGACGTAGTAGACAGCGTAGGTGCCCAGCAGAGTATTTACCATTTGTAGCATTTCTCAGGGCAATGGAAAATTATTTTGCTTTGTCACATGCAACAGTTTGTACTTGGTTATATGGTGCCAGCAATCAGGAGTAATCCCTGACCTGTCATTTTGGAAGAAGTGGAACCAGAGTTTTTAGTCTCAGGGACTGGTTGCCAACCAAGGCTAAAGAGCCCAATCTAACCAACTATTCAAGATCAAGGCTAGGAACCTCTCGTCTGCTATTTATCCATTGCTGGAGGGTAGCAGTGGATTTACTACCCACACCTCCTGTTATATACTTAATTCTGAAAATATCCATCTGGGTATGCTCTGTGTTACCCTCCTCCCACTACAGCCATAAGTGCGTATGTATTTAGAGGTTGATCAATCAGAAGTATGTAATGTTAGTATGCATTTTCAAATTGTGTTATATAACAAATAAGAGTCGAAAAGGTGGTATCCAAAAAAAACATTAGTTGGGGCTAATTTTACTCACTTGATTTTTTCCTGAAAGCTGGAGAATGAACTGAGCATTCAATACTTCGCTCCAATGTTGGCTCTTTTCATTCTTTCATTTAAACCAATGGTTCTCATAATCCCTGGTCACTTTGCTCCCCTTGTGATCCAAAGTTCTTTCAATACCTCCCTCATTTTGAATTGTCATCAACTAATTTTTCCATCATTATACTTTCCATTATACATTCTTGTGGGGTAAATGGGGCATTTGCCCCCTTGCAACACCTTCTCCACAGGTTGAATGTCAATCATGTAACAGGATTGTCTCTAAGACATATTCTGAGCACATCTTTTTGCCCATCCCCCAACCTCACCCACAGAAATATATGCTGGAAAAGTGTTGATGGATGCCTATGGTACCTCCCCTGACTACCCCTTAGGAAATTCCTTCCATGGAAGCCAAGTGTCTACTGGTTGAAAATTGCTGCTGCTGCTGCTGCTGATGATGATGATGACCCTGACTACATCTTGGTACTTCATGTGCCTCATCATCATTATCATCATCAACAACAGCCTTTTAGTGTCCAATAATTGTACGGCTCATCTATTCTGTTTTATTTCAACTGAACTGCTAACCATCCTCCATCCTCCTATTGTAGGGACATTACCCCTTGGAACCTGAAATAAATGGCTGTAAATTCTAATTCTGCAAATGTTAACATTTTAGCTTTTAAAGTGACATTCCTTTTATCTCTTTCTTCCACTTTAGCTTTGCTTGGTCATTGGAGCTGTCATTGGGGTCATTGTCTACCGAATCGTTATTATTGCAGTATTTGCAAAAGAGGAAGTTATCAGTCAAAGAGCGCCATTAGTCACAACAGCAACCGCATCACTAATCAATTTATTTGCCATCCTTATCCTAAATTGGGTAAGACATTTATCTATTCTATATTTTATCGATTTTTTTTCTGCTTGAATTTTTCAGGAGTTGGGCATATTTTAGAAAAATCTTTGTTCATACAGAGGATTTTGCCCAAGTGGAACACATGAAGACCACAAATTTGGGAACCCTAAAAGCGATTGTTCTTATAAAATGGATTTGAATGAAAAGGACAAAACTAGATTAGATTTGATTCTGTTATCATACTATTGGTCTGACGTGGTTATTCCTTGTAATTGATGTTCCATTTAATTCAATTCCACTGTTTGTATTTTTTGCATTTTAGAAAAGCAGAATAAACCACATTTATCAAAAAACAATATTAATGAAAACTGTTTTAATATCTAATCTCTACAAAAGTTTATTGAGTATTTTTCCTCAAAGCTATCATCCATGATTTCAAAGTATGGAAGCCTAAAAAAGATATACATCATTGCTGCTTCTTTTCTTTATATCTATATATAATGAAGAAACTGAGTGGAAAGTAATTGATTTCCTGTCATGTATTGTATGAGTATGTAAAATATAAAATTAGAAATGTACTGAGACTTATGTTCCAATCTGAAATCTGTGATTAACATGAAATTTGGGTTGTAAATTTAGCCATAACATCTTTCTGAAGGATTAATCAAAATGTTTTATTGTTAAAATTTGTTCAAACTATTCAGCATCAACATGTTTGTGTTGAAATGTATGAAGTGTCCTCTTGCTATGGTCAAATAGAACAATCAGTTGTCATTGGTAAAGAAATGTCCAACTTTATAAAACATACATTTTTTCTTAATTAAAAAAGTAAGACAAGTTTTAAAAACAAGTATTTCTTTTTCACTTACTTTTTTTACTTCCTGTTTCTCTAGATTTACAAGAAGCTGGCTTGCGCTTTGACCAACCTAGGTAAGTTTTTTTGTCTTTCAAATTTTTTTAATAATTTCTTTATTTTCAATAAATTCTCTTTTTCTTTTCTGACATTTTCTGCGTATTGAGTTTTTTTTGTATGTTCTATTCAATTTATAATCTTTCAATTTTTATCTGAATTTCTATAATGAGGAATTATCATTCTTATTATACTCCAAATTTCCATCATTTGATTGTCCTAATATATGATGGTATGGTGGATAAAAGCATTAGTTAAGTGTATCTAGTAACCTGCCTGGGAGCTGTGAGTTCAATCCTTGGTTAAGATAGTGCAAACAAAATGTCATATACTCAGGGTCAGTGGAAGAGGCACAAAAGTAACATCACAATAAAATTTACTATGAAGAATCAGCATTGACACTGGAATGAGAAGAATCTTCCTTCATCAATTGAATAAAAAATTTGGTTCAAAATTACCAGAAATTACCAACTACAACAGACAACCTGAAGGCCAGAAGGTACAACAGCTGAAAAGTAATGACTATAACAACCAAGATGAGGGTACTACTCCAAGTAGATTAGCGTATGATAATTATAATTTCTCATTCAACTGCTTTTTATCACTTTCTGAAATACTCTGAACAGAAGCTTCTGAAGACAATTTCATTTGAAAGAACATTAAAAGTGTGTGTGCGCACACGTACACAGCTAAGAGAGAACTGGTTAGGAGTGTGGTCGGAAGGTATCATTTTAATTCATCTCTAAAGAAAATTTCCCAAAATGCAATTTAACTTAATTTATTGAAACAATTAAATCAAAGAGGGCCACAACATCAAAGAGTCTTGGAGTTGGTGGAGCTTGTTACTAAAGATTTGCTTAATGACAAATTCAAGATTTGAAAAGCCTTCCAATCCAGATGCCGTGACATTGAACAATGTTTGTTTTTTCTTTGTTTTTTTCCATCCACAGAACAACATCGAACACAGACAGAATGGGAGGATGGGTTCACTTTGAAAATGTTCCTCTTCCAGTTTGTCAACTACTATTCTTCCATTTTCTACATTGCATTCCTTAAAGGCAGGTGAGTAAACGCATGCAAACACGAACGGTGCATCAATAAGACAGTAGATTCTATTTGATTAATATTCACCACTCAATTAAGTGTATTGACAAAGAAGGAGATTGTTGAAAAATGTATGTCTAAAATAAATGCTTATTCATCATTAGGTTATAGAATCATTCATATACCTACTTATATACATACACACACACACACACACTAGTGTTTATACAACCATATCATAGATTGGATTTTTTCTTTACGTCAATGCATCAATACATTCATAGATAGTTACATGGCAAATAATCAAAGGCAGTGAGAGCAATGATTGTCCTGAGGCAGCTGCCAATATTTGGTCAATGACATCACACAAGAATATCCCAGTCCAAAGTGGTTAACTTCAAAGGTGTGCCTAGAGGATCCCTCCTATCCCCTTATCACAGGAAAAATTCTAATAGCCCACTTTTGGTTGAGGGGGGGAACTTGATACAAGGTGAAGGTCGTTTGCAGCATTATGAATAAATGAAAATCACCATCATAACATTAGCACTCAGAAGTGGAATCTTATGATCCACCTTGTTTGACGGCATATAAGACCCCCCCTCCACCTCTAGAAGCTCACTCAAAGGGTAAACATATCCTTTGCTGTCCGACCCAAAATTGGCCAAAACTCGAGGAATTAAAAACATTGGCAAAAAATGAGATGAATCAAGAGAAATTTTCCTCTTTTTTCTTATCCCCTGTTGATGTCAGGGTCAGGTCTTATGTGCCATCAAATACAGTAATTGCCAAATTTTCTCAATTTTTTTACTTGAATTTTGTTCTGGTGAATTTCAGCCCTCAATTTGTGTGTTGTGCATCAAAAATCAAGACAAAACAAATAGTTAGTGTTCAGGAATTGAGGCAAGTTTCACTGACAGAATAGGATTATATGCATAATGTGAATACATTGGCAATGATTTCACATCAGGAATGCATTGAAAATTATTGTTATATACTCCAGCGTGGCTTGGCAAAATTATGTTGCAGATGGTATATTCAAAAGACGTCAGTGACTCATGATTAAATGTGAGCATACACTAGTCACATGGCTCAAGTACATATCATGATTGTGTCACTTTGACCACGAAACTCGTATAAAGCAAGTAGTAAGCCAAAGTGATAAGCCAATCTTCAAATCTCTATGCTTGCAAGGTATTCGTTTGCCCCTGCTTTTCTAATGCATTAAAGTGTATGGTGTGGGCATTAAAACCATATTGTAGGAAATGGTCAGATGATTTTAGATAAGGAAAGCTTTCCCTTATTTGACCCAGACAGCTTGAAATAAAGAAACCTTGTCTATTGATTGATCGTTTTCTCTCTCAATCCTTCATCTGAATGAATAAAGTTAGAACTATCAGCCATAATAAAGTCACATTATATTTCCTACTACACTCCTAACCACAGCTCCCTCTTAGCTGTGCATGTGTCTGTGCACGTTTTGCAACAAGCACACAAAGGAAATTGATGTGCGCACAAATGATTTGTTATCTAAAATAATGTAGTAATTAATAATCATATTTATAATTATATGTATAATAATAATAATAATGATAATAATAATAATGATAATATATTTTGATTATACTTATTCAAAATAGTAACTGTGAATTAATAGGTGTTATTGCTAATAATTTATGCTGACATTGCATCTCATGAAAAATAAGAAATACTCGGATGTTTAATAATGAAATAACTGACTGAACAAAAAATTTTAAAGTATGGAATAAAATCTTGACTAAGTGTGTTACCTCATAGATAGCAATGATACTTGTATTACGTTGAAGATGCTTATACAATTTTATTAACCCCTGAGAGAAAGACTGTGCCAAAGTTAGCTTGAAACAATTTTAAGTTTATGAGTATATATATATGTAAATATATATGTATATATATATAATTATGAATGACCTTGTTATTACACGGACAATGTGTCACTTAGCCTAGGGAACATAAACGGAATAAACGATTAAAGAAATGGGCAATAATCAATATCTCTTTCTCTTTCTCTTTCTCTCTCTCTATATATATGTAGAGAGAGAGAAAGGAATACCTTGATTAGTGCTGGTTTTGACGTTCTTCCCAAATTAATGTAACAAAGTACAAGCTGAAAATATTTTGTGAATGAATTAACCACGCTATCCAGGTAGACCTGAGTATATATATATATGTATATATAATGCTCTTCCAACATGGAATGGAGCAATGGTGGATGAGGAATATATGCAATAAATAAATATATCGCTTAAATTCAACCTTACTGATTGTCCAGTTCCGTGGAGTAGAGAGGGGATACCAGACTCCAGGTCTGAAGCTAAGGTTTCGATACTGCCTCGTGGTACTGGATGGGATAATGGATAGTCTATAGCCAGACTGAAGAGTTGTCTGTGGATGACACAATATATATATATGTGCATACACAGTCATATTATACACATGCATACATTGTCTCTCTCTTATTTATTTTCATTTGTTTATTCTCTCTCTATTTTCTTTGTCTCTTCAGGCTTAGCGGATCTCCAAATGACTACAAATACTTGAACAATGAGAGGCTGGAAGAGGTAAGGGTCATAGCTTCTGTTTAAAAACGGAACTTTCTCATGCATCAGACCAGGGTTTCTCCATGTCTTTTTCCTATTGCCCTCTTATGGTTATTCTTTAAAGCAATCAACTTTCCACCCCCCACTTATTCTTAATGGAACTGGAATAACTTGTGACTATCTATCTCCCCCATTGCTCAACTTATACTCTCACCAATGACATGACACCATCCTTGTTAATAATGACTGCATTATACAAAAAAATCTGGACATTCCTTGCCTGCAATGAATAAGGTGTAGAGCATGTGGCAACAAAACTTGACTTTGAATTCTTTCCTATTTTGTACATTTATTTCCATTAGTTCCTCCATATTGTTAAGATGGACACTTACCTCTGTTCAACAGAAAAATTTACAAAAAGAACAAAAATTAAAAACATGTAAATATTACAGTTTATCAAAATGTTGTTGTTTCTATTCAGTTGTATGCCCGCTTGATATCTTTTCTAGTTGAGATTTTTCCCCATTCAAAATGTTGCCGTTGTTTCATCGTAATGTGTGAATGTTTCATTCTAGTGCCACCCATCTGGCTGTCTGATTGAACTCTGTATTCAACTTGGAGTAGTAATGGTTGGCAAACAAGCTTTCAACAACTTTGTGGAACTTCTGTTGCCGTAAGTATTACTCCTTGTAAACTTCAATTGGATGAAATGCCATTTTTAGTACCCATCAACCAAAACTGTCAACAAAGGTTTCTTCATTCTTTCAAGTTAAGCCGGCTATCTATGTGTCATGTATCTATGTTTCAGATCCCTAGCTCATTGGTGCTTACATGCACCAATGAGATAGAGAGCTGAAAATTTGAATGTCTATTTCTTATTGTATCTAGAGGAAAATGTTTGGTTTTTGTTTTGTTTTTTTTTGTTGAAAATTCCCCTCAAAATAAGTTTTTAGTGGTGGTGGGGGGTTCAATTGATCCCTTAGTTCATATCTGGTAGCAATCATGCTTTTTTTTTGAAAATTAGAAAATTTTTTGTGATTATAGCACAACAAAAGGTGAGCATAATTAATTCATTGATCACCATTTTTCTTTCAAGTTTTTCAATTGACCAACCACATCTTCTGAAAAAAGATACAAAACAGTAAATGGAAAACTGTTAATGAAAATAGTGGTTGAAAGACTTTTGATAAAGCGAAGCTAAGGGCTAATGATCAAAAGGAACATTTAGGAAATTGGAAAAGCTATTTTGAAAGTCTTCTCAGAAATCAACTGAAGCCACAAACAAAATGACCATGAATTGTACATCAAGAAAGGAAATTTCACCATAGATGAACTAGAAAGAAGATTCGAAACAAAAAAGTTTGCAGATTAGACAACATACCCACCAGAGTATGGAAGACAGGTGATTTCAAGGATGAATTTCTCTCCTCTAGCAATAGGTTTACAACCAAGAACCAATTGACCAATGGTCAGAAGATTGTATTCTTCTATTTCTAAAACAAAGAAATCTTTGCCTACCAACAAACTACAGAGGAATAACCCTCACTGCTAATACAGCTAAAGTGTACAACAGAATCCTGCTAAACTGAGTACAACAAGAACTTGGTGGCATTCTCTGATGGAACCAAAATGGATTTAGGCAAAACATATCATCATCATCATCATCATCAGTCTTTTATTGTCCGTTGTTCCACATGGACCTTCCCAAGGATTCACCACATCTCTCTATCCTAGGTGCTGCGGAACTAAAATTTCCTCATATTCTGCCAGCCTCGGTTTCATATTTGATCTCTGGGGATCTATGTTGTGAGTTGTGTTGTCTGCCATTCTTGCAACACTACCAGCCTATTGCCATTTGAGTTTCCTAATGGTTTCTATGATGTCTTGGACTCCTGTTTTTCCTTTAATATACTGTGCTGTCTTGTATTCTTTCTATGTGATGTTTAGCGTGATTTTCTCGCGTGCACATTGTATGGTTCTCAGTGTAAAGGCCAGTCTCTTAGTTAGGTTCCACATTTCAGAACGAGACAGATACTTGAAGTGAGACAAATAATAGAAGGAATCAAAAAGAAGGACCTGCAAGCTGTTCTCCTGTTTGTTGACTTTTCCAAAACCTTAGACTCAATTCATTGCAATAAGCTTGAAGAGATATTGTTATAGCGATATCATATATAATTGTCTTTCTTACTTTATGTGATTAAAAATGAGAAGATTCACCTGTTGTCCCCTGTCTTCAATGTAAATCAGAGTTTGAAAGGAATAATTGACCTGTTATATACTATATACTATTAAAAAAAAACACTTATTACCAAGGAACAAAGAAAAAAATTTTTAGAGTTGCATGTTGTAATTGTAAAGAACCTTGTACTTTTGAGGTCAAGTTGTAGGATATTCAAGCTAGAATTGACAAAAAATTCTTTTCTTTTAAAAGTTCATTAACTGCATGCATGTTGTATATTATTCTTAACATTTATTTCTAAATTTTCCAGGAAAATCATGAATTGGATCCACTCTCGCACCATGCGTGATGTGCAAAAGCATGATCATTCGCGTGTAGTTAAACAATGGGAAAGTGATTATGTCATGACAGAACTACAGCCACTTGGATTATTTTATGAATATCTGGAAATGGGTACGTAGACTTTTATGAATATCTGGAAACTTAGAGTAGATTCTTATGAGTATCTGGAAATGTAGACTTTTATGAGTACCTAGGAATGTAGACTTATTACCTCAGTCAACAAAGTTCAATAAATGTTATATAGTGACACCAAGAACCATTGTATTCACCATTTATTAATCCTACAAAAGCGAGAGAAGAAAATTTATTAATTTTGACTAGTTTTCACCTCCATCTTAACTTTCAGTTGCTTCTTATCCCAATTTTGAACTGGACCCTAATTCAACAGCAACAATTAAATGAAAGGGTAAGCCCACAGTGGGAGAGAACCAAACTCACACCCTCTAATTAGAGGAAGTCCAGTGTATACCTGGCTGTATTAACCATTTGCCCATTTTATAGTTAAGTAGAAGCGGACTTTACACCTTCAGCCTAACTCCCTACAACTGATATTTGATGCTTGTTGGTATTAACATTTGAGATCTAGTAATCATTTAGTACAATAACATTTCAAAAAATTTTTTTTTCTATTTTTCCTCATTATTCGATGAAGTATTGTAATATTATTGTAACATATTCATTGATCACCCCTCCTTTCAATTTTCTAATTGGTCAGCCACATCATGGCTTGCTGCCAAAAGATGTTGGTCACATGACAGTTTCTATTTAGTGACTAACTAAACTTGTTCAATTTTGTTTTTTGTATCTAGCTCTAGTCAGTAATATTTGCATTAATTCCTGACCACTGACTTTTCTTTCCTTCTTGATTTTCAATGCATTTCTATAGTAATGGTCATTAGTAATATATTTACATAATACTTATATTTAACCCTATTTTGTCAGTAATGTTTGCCTTAATTCCTGACCTCTGACAATCCCTTTTTTCATGATTTTTATTGTACAACATACAGATTGAATGCCAAATTTTTTAAAAAGATTACAAAATTTGGCTAAATCATGTAATTCTTGGTACTAATGTTACTGCAGGCCTTCCCTGTAATAAGATAATTTCTTGTTTCACAGTGTGTCTTATAATGCAGGTGGATGGTTGACCCCAAAATATTATTATTCCAAAATAGATCTAACTCTGAAATAGCTAAATTGGCAACCCTGGTTAGCTTGGCTCGGTCATAAGGCGGTTGGCTCACTTGAACCCCAATATCCACATTATAACAAGGGATGCCTGTATAATGATTATCACTAAGTGCTATGAGCAACTAATACCATTTTGCTCTAAGAGTAACACTCATTGAGAGTAGGGTATTACAAATTCTCCTTTGACAAGGATAAAATGTACCCTTTCCACCCTCTAAACGCACCCCCCTCAAGTAGATATTTTTGGTAAGTTTTTCAGAATATAATATCAAATGATTAACTTTTTGAATTCAGATCATATTTGCTATAGCTGTCTGCTCACTGAATTTGAGAAAAATTTTGGTATCTGCTTACATAGTAAACAAAGCTCATTTTCCCCGAGAATGACCATTCTAGTTCTTCAGTGCCTTTTTTATTCAAGACAAGTCAAACACCCACAGAGACAGGAAACAAACACCCCCCCCCTGAGCCCACCTCTCACTGATCCATCTCATTTCAAACCAAATGTTACCCTCATTTACACAGATACAAATACCTCCCCTCCCGCTCCTACCAAACAACCAAACAGGAAAATATTCACATTCTCCTCTTCAGCATCAAACATGTAAACAGAAATTTTTTTTCTCTGTGAACCGCCACAAATATTTTTTCTCTAAAAATGATGGTTGGTCCCTATTGAAATGCATCCATGGAATAATAAAAAAATTTGAGATCTAGCATTTATCTCTTTTGTTTTTCTCTTCATCTTCCAATTGTTATTTTCATCTACTGTCTGTTTCTCTCTCTCTCTCTCTCTCTCTCTCTCTCTCTCTATATATATATATATATATATATATATATATATATATGTGAACAATAGGAATTGAGACAGACTCAGGAGTAAGAGTGTATATTCCCTCTCTTAGTACCTTACCAATACGACACCATTTCATTAGAGAGTAATGGTTATATACTTTAATTACTGTGATACTTGAATTAACATACCACCAGGGGTGTCTGCAGCTACTTCTCCCTGGGTGGGGAATAAAGAAAATGTGTATACAGGGTGGGGAGAAAGCAAAAAAAATATATTCTGAATATATCTTAGAGGCAAGCCTGTTATCAGCAAATATTTATACGATCTTTTTATATGGACTTACTTGGAGCCCCCTTACCAAGATAAGAAGGTCTAATCCAGTGGGGAGGGGGGGTAAATACCTCCTCCTCCTCTTCCTGCTGCTGCTATCAAGCTGAATATTAAAAACAAATCATATTTATATTATGCAAGATCCATGTCTACTCTCTCTTCCCACCTTCTTATTAAACTACCTTTCTTTTCTCCCATCTTATTGTGTCAGTCAAACATAGTATCAGTAGCAACCATCAGGTGACCACTTGTCGTACTCTTGTGATAACTGTCAGCAAAGGCGCCAGTCATGGACTAGGTCTCAGCATAGCAAATATTTGAAAATCTAGCTTTCTCATCTATAGGCTTTCATTTAACCCTTTTTTTTTTTTTTCAGAGCTCTTCCAAATCTCAACAGGCAAAGAATATGTAAAAATAAATCCAATTGCAGATACTGTATTCACTCATGAATGATGCAATAAATCTTATCCAAAATATGGATCAAAATGGGACGAGCATTATACTGTAAAAATAATGACGACATACATAAAATAGATGATTGATTTTTAGCTGCAAAAAGTTAGTGTCGCATCATATTTGACATTGCATTGGACTAGTGTAAATACTGTAGTTTTGCATCAGTAAATTTGATGAACATTTTTTTTCTTTCTATACAAAAAATGTCAGCTTGTTTAAGTGAACGACTCGATCCAAGGGAAATAACTCTTTCAGAAAAAGCAGTCAATTTGATGCTTGACTACTTCTTTGATATAAATTGTTGCAGTGGCACTTTTTTCTTTTCTTCCTCTCTTCATAGTTCGGATTTTAAAATTTTTTTCTCATTCGTTTTCAGTTCTCCAATTTGGGTTTGTGACCATTTTTGTTGCTGCCTTCCCCTTGGCGCCATTATTTGCATTAATAAATAACATCATCGAAATCCGTCTGGATGCCTACAAATTTGTTACTCAACTCCGTCGACCGCTTGCTGCACGAGCCCAGGACATTGGTAAAAATGTTTCTCCTTTTTAAATAGATTCCAGATGAATTTAATGTCACTGTCAGATAATCCAGCATTGTTCATAAAATTATGTAGCAAATGTAACCTTTGCTACATCCCCATAAGGGTCCATCGCTAAATGCTTGCTATTCTGATTCAGTGATTCTGTATTGGCTCTGTTATTATAGTACTATACTGCCTTAATCTCTTATGAATGGCTATTTGTTTTAGGTTTGTAATTTTTACCAATTATTACCTTTGATTGGGGTTATTATTTCTACATGGTGAACACTAGGGGTGTGGTATCTACGAGATACATATACCATGCATAAATGCAAAGGTAGTTGGAACTGAAGTCATAGCCGTTGCACAAAAATCAAAATTAGAACAAAGTAATACTTTTAGTATTTTTCCATATCTAGCCATATAACAAATGGAAAAAATCAATTAATCCACAATGCAAATAAAAAAACAAACTGTGTTCTAATATATGTATATATATATATATGTATATTATTCATATTTAGAGATCCTTTATAGAGTATGCTACAGACCCCACACAATCTTAATTTGGCCCAGAATGTGAACACTCTGTTGCTTATTATCGCAATGTTTTGGGTCAAATCAATGAGAGCGTTTATCATGTAAGACAAGTTCCAAGAATGTAGATTGTTTGTCCGTATTCCAGTCTTATTCTATGTATTAAGAAATGGACATTAGCTCAATGGAAAGAGCATCGCTACGTTGAAGCAGCTACCCAATTGGTAGCAGGTTTCATTCCTGCAGTAGCCTCATTTTCTTCAATTGCTTATTCTATTTGATACATCAAATGTGTAATGACAGAATATTGTCTCAAATAAGTTTTTATATAACACAATTTATAATCTACTTACTACGTAAAAATTGGAGGGAATTTGACTTGAAACCTTGTGATCAAAAAAAAGTAAAGAAAATGTAAAAATTAGCCTTCGAGTCTTGGAGTAAAAAGATGAATTCTTTGGAAAACAGTCCTTTTATATACAGGGAGAAAAAAATGGTCTCAATTGAAAAAGTATTCTTATCAAAATAAAACATCTTTCTAATCAAATCTATCCTCTTGGCTATTTTTTTCAAATTGCCTGTACATAAATGAATGTATAAAAAATAACCAAAACTTAATATCACTAGATTTATAAAGTTACTTTGGATAGCCCAACATACTGTACAGCAAAATAAGCATGTCTTCTGCTTAGCCCTGCAAGGCAGAAACTAAAATCTAGTACATTGTCATAGCTATCTATTTTGCCTCAAATAAAACTATAGAATGGACACACATATGCATCTGAGGCAATACACAACATGTCACAAGACACACATGAGCATCATGTGACAGTAAGCATTCTTTTAAGCATGTTTCCAGGGTTCAATTAGTATTGTTTTAGTTTGTTTCCATTTTACGTATCAACTGAAGAAAATTGAAAATTGAATTGAAGTTCACATGAAAGGCTACTAGGGCAGAAGTCTTTTTTCTTGGAAGAAAATGGTGCTACTTGGTAGATTTTAGTATTATAATAAACTGTCTATCAAATCATTGACCAAACTGTCCACTACCAACAAAAGTTAAGTGATTCCTCTAGACTGGCTTATGTATGTATCATGCGTACAGGCCACACCAATGGATCTAGAGGGCTGAAAAATTCAATATTCACTCTTTATATCTAGAAAAAAACCTTTGTTTGTTTTTTATCTTTTATTAATTCTGACTTTTCAGTGATGGCTGCCAAGTAATTGATCATCAATAAAATTGTCAGTTATCGAATATGGCGTTCATTTTTAATATCACTAGGTACAAGTTCAAGGGTGATAACTCTTACCATATTATAAATGCTATTTTTCTATCATATTGATGTAAAACTTTCAGATAATGTTGGCACATGAATGTTTTACTTGCTAATATTGTTTTTTTACATATTGATATTATGTACTAATATTTTTTGTCTGTTATATTTTATTATTACATTATGATTATTACGTAATTTGCATAAATGAAATATATCATATTCCACCCCACACACAAAATATACTGTCAAAAGATGTTCGTCACATGATTGTTTCTATTGAGTGATTAACCAGACCTGTATTTTAATTGTATTTTCCTTTACTTTATTTTTCTCTATTTTCCAGGTGTGTGGTATGGAATTTTAAAGAGTATTTGCATCATCGCTGTCATTTCCAACGTAAGTGTTTATGGTAAAAAAAAAAATATGCTCCAAACTAAGAATATATTTGAGAGCAAACTTAAATGGCAATGGGCAAGCCATGTTGCAGGGATACCAGCCAAGAGCTGGACATCACAACTCACAATATTGAGTCCCCGAAATCATAAACAAATTGAAGCTGGCAAATTAAGATGGTATGATGATTTAGATAGGTACAGAATATTTTGGTCCTGTGAAGCTTACTTAGGAGCGAAAGAAAGAATTTTAAAAATATCTTGTGGAAAATGTAAGTCCAACAACAAACTTCAAAAGCTGATCAGGAGTAGCAGGGAATTAAAAAAAACTTGAGTACTGCATTATTCATGGTAATGTTTACAATAGTCAACCAATCAGAATTCTTATCACTTGAGGATATTCTTGAGGTTTATAGTTCAATCATAGTCAAGTAATTTTTTTATACTATAAATAGGACATTTTTAAGTTCCCCTAATCTAATTCTTTTAAAAAAGTTCTTTCATCACTGTTACTCGTAGAGGTATCTGCAGCCTTTTTGACATTTTCAATGATATCTCTGTGCAGATGAGAGAATTAGCAAAAAAATACAGTGATTAATGTATGTAGGCCTGGCAGTGACAATAATTTGTTTTGATTGGGACATGTTTCTTCTTTCGCTGTTTGTGATGTAAATATAGTCTTTTCTAAAGAGTTATTTAAGATAACCAAGATCTTACTGTTGTCAGAATGAGTTAAATGCTTTTGAAATCAGCTTTGTCTCTCATCTTTAAATCATACAACAGTGAGGTCCTGTGCAGAAGTTTCCACTCTTGATGTCATGTTGGCTTTTAATAAGTTTGGGATTTTGGAACATTTCAGTTTTCAGAGTTATGGATTTTAAAATTGCGTGAATGATTTTTCTCTTTTCTTAATTTCTAGGCCTTCATTATTGCAGTGACATCTGATTTCATTCCAAAATTAGTGTACAAAGTGGAAAAAAGCCCACACCACGACTTGACTGGTTATGTCAATTTCAGTTTATCCGTGTTTGATGTCCACGATTTTCCAAACAGAAGTCGCCCACACTTTAATAATAACATCACAGAGTGCAGGTAAAGAAATTTAAGATTCCTTCCACTTCTACATTTTCTTCTGCTTATTTTTCCTTTTTTCTTCCATATGTCCCTGGGAGGTGGAAACTGTAGTTGATAGCTTTGTAGGTCAGCTCAGAGATACATGAATTTCTGTGACTGTTGGCTCTGAATGCTGATTGGTCGATTGCCATTCTTATCAGATGTCCAAACCATTTAATTCACTGGTGCTGGATGAATTTGTGAACTGGCATTGCACCAACAATTTTTTCGATTTCCTACTTGCTAATCTAGTCCTTCCTTGACTTATCTTTGGCTCATCTGAGGCACCTCATCTCACAGATAATGATTTTTCTCTCCTGGGTTATGGTCTGTGTCCACATCTGAAACTGGTAGATTAACAAAGGTAAAAAGATGTTGATCTGCTGGGTCTTGATTTCAACAGGCATGTTGGGATGTTTCAGGAGGGGAAGCTAATGCTGTTGGCTTTTTGTACTTTTGCTAATTACCCTGGTCAAATCTGTGCATTGATTTGTTCCAGTAGAAAAAAGTGCCCTTCTGCTGACTATGGCTTCAACTGTCCATGTGTAGGCTTCACATCGATATCTGAAATAGACATGACAAGCACCCAAAGTGGTGTCACTAACTCCACCCTGTGCTATTTTACCCATTGCTGGTGGGAGAGATTGTGTCATACCTTTCCCAAGGGCCTTTGTATCAAATGAGCAGAATTCAAGCTCTGACTGAGACAGTATGAGTTCATTTTACACTACAGCTTTTGGGAAAGACATGAAACAATCTCCCCTACCAGCTATGTGTAAAATAGTGGAGCCTAAGCATACAGGCACTTCTTTCTAATGGAACAAATCAATGCCAAGTCCATTCTCTGTGCCGTTACCTACTTGCCCTCCCACCATCTCACTCGGAAGCAGCTACTGAGATATCTCATGAGAAAATTCCTCTGTCCTGGGTCTTCTTACTGTGGCATTGAATCAGATAATACAATGGTTCTCAACCTTTTTTACATTTTCATAATGTCACCCCCCCCCTTCCAAGATTGACTCAAACAGTACATTGTAGTTTGAAACCTTAAAATCACCACTCCCCTCAAGATCACAACTCCGTCACAGGAAAAATGAATTCCCTTTGGATAATAACATCTCAAATAGTGATTTTAGCCAAATCAGATACACAGACTGAGTTTGTTTGTTTTTTTTATAACAGATAATCTTCTTCTGAAGATAAATAGTTTCTCAAATTATGTTTATTGATATATCAAGGCTTTGAAATATATCTAAATTACATTGGTACCTTAGAAATACTAACTTGAGACTGTTTTTTCTTCCAGATACCGTGACTACAGATACCCACCATCATCTCCTCACAAATATCAATACACAGTCATGTTTTGGCATATATTGGCAGCAAGAATGGCATTTGTTATAGTCTTTGAGGTAAGTTTAATTTTCTATTTGCTTTCACTATTTTGTAGTTATGGCCAATGTGAGTCACAGATATTTGTATCACGCACTGTTTGCTTTGTTTTGTTTTGTTATTTTCCTGCTGTAACTAAATCAGTAAATATCAAGAAATAACTACCTAGACTCCATTTTTAGAAAAATGGGACAGTACAGTCTGCTTAATGAATCCCTAGTGCCAAGGCATTCAAAGTATCAATTAAAAAGTGTCAAGGTAGAAGTTGATATACTATAAAAGTACATCTGTTCTTGAGTCAGCTTACTGATAAATGAGGCACTTTGAACCGCAAGGTATATTCCTCTAATATCAAAAAATAGAAGAAAACGCATCCAAAGTTTTTTAAATTTTAAAATGCCATAATTTTTAAACTATTGCACAAATTCCATTATTTTTTTGTTATCTAGCTAAAAGCATCTACTTCAAAATCTGAACACTTCTATCAGTTTTTGCATGCCTGTATGAAATATGGCCATTGATCATGGGTAGAAAAATCAGCTCATAATAATTAGAATTATTGTATACTAGGATTTTTATTGCCTCTTGTAGAGTATAGGTTTTTGGTAGCCTGAGAAACTTGAGGGGAAATTTAAGCTTAGCACAAAACGAGTCCTCAGTCGGAGAAGACATATCATCCACTTTCATTACTTGATGTGGAGAAAGTAAAATGGATGCCATACTAATAAAATATCTTCTTCTTTTTCTTCTTCAGAACGTCATTGTCATGCTGGCTTGGTTCATCGCCTATCTCATTCCGGATATTCCCCGTAACGTGAAGATCCAAATACTGAGGGAGAATTATTTGGTGAAGGAAGCCCTTTTTAAAGCAGAGGCCACTAAAAGGGCAAAGGCCAAAGCTGAGGAAACCAAACAAGACTAGATCCGGGTTTCAAAATTTGATTATTTTTGAGAATCTTTTTCTCCATTTACATTTATTCCCCACAATGAGCTGTTTCTAAATTGTGACTGATATCAAATGAAGGTGAGGTTGGGAACAGTGAGTGGGGAAGAGAAACCAATCAAGTGAGGAGGAGGAGGAGATTTTTGAACTTATGGATCTTGAATTTTTTCCTCTGCTTTCTTTGCCATGTGATACCACCTCCAGTTACAGCAGACATTCAATTGCCAACAAAAACATGAAAAGCTGCATTTATTATTTCTCGAAATCTATTTGAAATGATTTATATAAATTATGCAACCCTTTTTCGACAAGAAAAAATATCAAACAAAGAAAAAATTTAACTTGAATACTTGTTTTGGTTTTTTTTTTTTTTTTTTTGTAAGAGCAAATTAAAATCATGAACATTAAAATTTATTTTTTTATGAATGACAGAATATAACTTGACTCTAATGTTTCTCTTCTGTCTGAATTTTTGAGAAAGAATTATCATACGTAGATTTATTCGGAATATTGTCCCCATCTTTGTAGTCCAAATGTTCGCAACATTTCGGCCGTTGTACCCAATGGTCTTCTTCAGGTGCTTTGACACTTGTCTCTGTACGCGTCACACACCTGAAGAAGACCAGGGTACAATGGCTGAAATGTGAAGATATTAACAACCAAGATAAGGGTAAAAGTCTGAATAATTCTAATTATATTATAATGCTTCTATCGACTAAAGATTATAATATCCTCAATATTTTGCTTTCATATATCCGATTATTATGAAACTAACCCTAACTCCATCCGTCGATCATCCATCCTACCAAACTGATCCATCCAGGTGCGAGCATTTCCAGTAGAAACTCATTAACCTACCTTGAATTTCCAAGCTTTCTCTTAAAAGATATATCTACTTACCTTTATCTTATTTTGCCTACAGACATGTTGAGTTCCAAAAGCAAAATTTTTGATCTCTGAAATGTTGTACTTAACGGGATTAAAATTGATTAAGTGCAAATGGGTATTCTGCTAATTTATATGTAAATACATACATACCTGGTGGTTGGGTATTTTCCATTGTTTTTTGGGTTTTTATAACAATCTTTCATCTAGGTTTTGCATACATATACATATATATATATATATATATATATATATATATATATATATGGTAGGGGTTGTGAAATATTTGCTCAAAATTTACACCACAAGCCGAAATATTTTAAAATGAATTTTTTTTTTTTTTAAATAGTGATCGATTCTGAGATTATAGTTGTTTTCGTTTGTGATATTTTTGTGTTTTTGATCAACAATCACACAAGATTGCTCATGAAACCCACACTTCCATAGCCCACGATTAAAGTTACTTGACTGAAAGAAGGCTAATTGCGATACACACGACTAGAAGTTAGGTTTCCATGTATTTTTCTCCAACACGCACGTACTAAAGTTTTTAGGTTCTTCTTGAGTCACTTGAAATGGCCATTGACTTAAGGGAGATAACTCATGATTTTTTTGTAAACTGTCATTAACTAGGAAAAAAAACCACTTTATTTAATAAGATTTGTGTAAAATTAGTAGATGTAATTTTGAAAATTTGCTCCTATGAATTTTACTCCATTGAAATAATTCTGTTTCCATCATTAACACTCGAGGTGACTCTTCAAAACTATTACCATTTCTCATTCTGAACTTGTCTAAAAGAACTAAGGCTACTCATCACTAATTTGAACAAAAATCAATTAGAGAAAAGTTCAAGTCTATTCAAATCATGGATTGTTGTAAGAAACTGTCAACAATTTATAATGCAAGTCTATGATAAATTGGTTCCTTAGTTTGTGTTCAGCAGCATTAACGCTCGTTTTTGAAAATTCAGACTGATTTTAGTGATTTCTACCCAACAAAAGGCAAAAGAAATTATTCATTGATCATTCCTTTTTCGAATTTTTCTATTGATCAACCCCACCCACCCCCTTTTGGTCACTTAGTAAAAAAAGATTCTGTCTGTCAATAAGGGAATAATTACCAAAATTAGTTTCTGGGAATTTTTTTCCAAAAATCATCAAAATACCTAAGCTTCTCAGCTCTATATTCATTACGGTACAATCAATCCATTTAATACTAAAAGTTTGATTCTGTATCTGTTACTTCTAAGGAGCCAGAACAGTGCATTGTAGCCAGATGTATTGTAGAGAAGGCTTTCCTAATTTCAATGTGTTTAATGCAGTGAAGACCTTGCATGAAATACCATAAGGAAAATTCAGAGGAGCAATGAAAATTATCTTTTAAATCTTTTCATATCCAAGAAGAGTTATTTCCAGAAATGGCAGAAGCCATTTACATCTATTTAGCATCAGTGTAAAAATGAGATCTAAATTTTCATTATGTACCTTATATTAATTAGTCGATAGCATGCAGTAATTAGACCAACTTTCCAGCGAGTAATTTTTTTTTTGCGTCAAAAGGGTTCTGAATACAACTACAAATACTTTTTTTCTTGTTGAAAATGTAAATTAAAACCAATTTTAAAGATTTTCTTTTTTGTTTTCGTAAGGTGAGAGTTGGTATTCTCTTTGAACAGTGTTTTCCAAAACGATGGTCACGACCCAAACAATGTTCCTGAGGGTCCCAGGATTGGTTTTCAAGAAACAAAATTGAAAAGAAATTTTTTAAATTTAGAAATAAAAAAGATGTCAAGAGTATTATACAAATAAATATTGCAATTTCAGAATATAATGTATAATTGAGATTCTGGAAGAGGTGAATAGTTGTGAATAATAAAGCATTTATAAATGTATGAAAACACATTCCAGTCTATTCACATCCAATACTCATGATTGTTTACTAAGCTGGAATAAAATTCATTGGATAAAACTGGTTGAAACATGAAATCATGTTTCTGCCCTGAGGATCAACAAACCAAAAAAATTCCGTGTTCAGGGTCGTGACCAACAAAATTTGGGAAACACTGCCTTAAATGATCTGACTTTTTACTTAAAACAAATTCTTGTGGATCTAAATTTTTCGTGTTTCCAGCATAACTTTTGCTACAGATTTTTTTTTTTTAAATATGTAAATAAAAACATAATTGCAACTTTTTGCAATGTATCAAAATATCTTTTTTCTCTTATTCACTGACTGGTAACAGATATTTCTTCAACAAATGCGTATGTTACTGGCCAAGTGTGAAGCTTAAGGATTACATAGGATGCCAAGCATTTTTCGTCAAAGTTTGAAACAAGCTTATTTCATTTCAACCATGTATACTTTACCTAGAGATCTCACAGAATTCCTAGGTACAGGGCCGGCTTTAGGGAGCTGTGGAGCCCCTGGTTAACAGTCGAGGTCTGTAGAATCAAAGAAATATAGATAAACTCTATATATCTCTATGACAGAAAAGTTCCACAGAAATAATTCTTTATGCTCTTCTGTAATTGATTAACATTATTTGATTCATGTACAATAGAGAAAAAAATTCACAATATAGACAGAGTAAACAAACTATCATAAATCTTTGAGAATTCAGTAGAAAATTAATATTGTTTCTACTCTGTAAATCATCTTGTTCATCTGCAATGTAATTTATTCAACTAGACTAAATTATTTCCAAATGCGGGGCCCCCTTACAGAGCAATGGGTCCAATTTGGTTAAAGCTGGCCCTGTTGGGATTTTCAATAAAATTTGAATCTGTGAAACTTGGAGTAATTAGAGAAATCTAATAGACAACATAAGAGAAAAAACTGAATTATCAGACTGGTATCTGAAGCCTTGACTCAATGAAAAAAATTCTAATAAACACTGCATCATTTCAGTCTTCTATCTATTGCAGAAGTCTGGACTTCAATGACTTTTTGAATCTTGAGATACATTTATCTTGATGCAAAAACATTTCTTTATTTGATACTTTGTCTCACACGTGCACTTCACAAATCCATGCGCAGCTAACTTGAGTGAGATTTCTTTATCCATCAGGATCTTCTAATACCAATAAGGCTTTCTTACACACAAAACCACAATCTGGCAAGACATTGTTTTAACACCTGTTGTGTTGTGCCCGATCGATATGCATTGTCCTGGATGACAGCCAAAATATTGCAATCATTTTCACTTTGTACCTGAATGCTAGACATTCTATAGAATACCTGTACATTCTATTGAAATCCCCCCCCCCAAAAGTATGGTAGGTCAGAATGCAATTAGCTTATTTCATACTTGACCAAAATGCTAGATATTCTATGGAATGCGTAAGATTCATACTTTGCCAGCTATACATACATTTGGAAAAAAAATTGTCTAAGCTTTTCATGATTCTCTGATATGAAAACCCTGTGGAATTTTTGTGTCTGTGGATGTGTGTCCAAAAGCCAAACAATATTTTTGTTTTAACCTTTGCTTCCATTCATCTTCATGGTATGATGTCATTTTATGGGGTTGTAGGTGTTGTCGTATCCACATTAGGAACCCCCTCTCTTCCCATGGTGCTATGTTCCTGGTGTGCTCAAAATATCAAGGTACAATGGGTTTGTTTGAACAAGACAATTTTTAAAAATCTATTTGGCACAGTTCTCTGCATTGCGTTCATTTTCATTGCTATATTGAAATTTCCAAATTTCCTCTAAGTAGAAAATAGAATGTTTTCATTCTCGGCATTTGGTCTCCTCCGCGACCACTCCATATCTTTCCTCCTGAACCTAAACTTCTGCTCCTTGGCATGTATGTTCAAACACTGACCGCACCCCATCTGCTGGTAGGGCATATGCAGCAATCTCAGCCATCAAGCAGGCCTCTTCGAAATTCAAATTTATTTGTAACCCCTTAGTCTACGCATATATATATATATATATATATATATATATATATATATATATATATATATATATATATATATATATATATATATACACATGCATGCACCCAATCAGCTTTAAAAAAATCTTGGTTGTTTTTGTTTTATTCACATACCAAAATATGAAATTCAAAATTTAGGTAAACATACATCTGATCATTTGATAACTTGTTCCAAACCTCTAAGACTTTAGCTATTCTGTGACTAGCATGGCACCCATAAAAAAATGACAAGATTATTTACATATGGATTGGTATTTTACCTAGGGTCAAAATATCACACCCTGGTGTAGTATCTGTGTGCTCTGCCTAGGATCAAAGTGTTGCTCCCCTGTCCTCTGTTTAAGATCAGTGTAGTATCGTGTGCAAGAGAATAGAATTGTGCGTGTGTGTGTGTGTGATGGGAATAGGAATGACATGTCCTGCCAAATAGTTAAAATCTCATTATTTCTCCTAATTTCACATCCCACCACAGGCATCGGAACAGCGTTGAATTTGAGCACCAAGCAAGACTGGAGGCAGAGGTTCAATCGGATTAACTCCCCTTCAGGTCAAATATGGCAACCCTGCCTCATAACTTGTAAAAACATCTACAGTTTTCAAAAATGTCTTTTCTTTTAAATCAAGTCAATGAAAATGATTCTCAAGTCTTCCATATTTTAATTTTTAATCCTCGCTCTGCCCATCCACCTCACTCCCTTCATTTGCATAAAAATTCTCTCCCTTATCTCAATCCTGTGTATGGTGCCATCCCAAAAGACTCCAGGACAATACAATTCAGAGCACCTCATATATCCACCATATACAATTGTTGAGGGAGGGGGTTGTGTGCATTTGAGGAAAAACATTCCATTTTTCGTTTTTTAACATGGTTCGCATAGTTCTGTTAATTTTTTAATATCATTTTCTGATGATGATGATGATGATGATGTTTGGGGAACAGAATCCCCAATCCTCCCCCTCCCCTACTTTCCTTTTTAAATGTGAACTCCAGAAAGCAACAATTCTAGGGATAAGATATTTCTATATTTCAAGAGCTTAATTCTCATGGGTTCTTTCAGTTTGCGAAAAATCCATTCATTGCGAAAGGATATACAAACCTGTTAGGATATATTTTATAGACTAAATGTTTTTATGTCTCGAGAGGAGGTTGAGATTTCTTCCTCATTTTCCAAATAACACATATTTGTTCCTTAAAAATTAATATTTGAAATTGAAGACAATCAACCCGTTTTAAGTTTTAGCAAAGGTGCAATGCAGTACTTTTCAAAATGCTAAAATATTGTTTGTCAAATTGATTTTAATCTTGAATCACAACTTAAGCTTCCTGTTGCTCTGTTTCATACCAGAGAATAAAAATGTTTTCTAATGGTTGATTGGATTCCCTTCTATTTTGCATCGAATTCGATTTCTCCGGATTGGTGATGAATTTAGTCAATCAAAAATCCTGAATTCGATTTAACGCTGTGGTCGTCAGTCCTCCCCCATGTGCTCCTATTTTTCCTCAATCCCTTTAAATTGTTATCTAGTGATTCTTCCATCATCTTAATCCACATTATTTGTAACTCCCCTGATTGAAGTTCCTCCTCTGGGAGCCTTGTGCTTCCTGTTTAAGAATCCCCAATTAAGCAGAGTGAAAACACATTCTAATTAACTTTCATTTAGATATTTGCTAAATTTGTCCTGATTTGGCAAAAGTCCACAATAATGAGCTCCCAGTTAGGATTGAACTTGTTACACAAATGAGACGATGAAACCCCAGGACAAAAGCCCCCCACCTCCAGTTCAAAGTGCAAAGTTGGACAAAACCTCCTTAGTTAAATTAAAACATGACAAAAATGTAAGAAATTATGGCAGTGTAAAATCTGTTTACTTTCATTATTCTTTCTCCAATCACCATGACTCAGTGGTAGAGAGCTTGCCTCAGGTTTAGTAGGCCGTGTTTCAATTCACTGCCAAGTCACATCAAAGACTTTAAAAATGATACTCAATGCCTCTTTGCTAAGTTTCACAAGGACCATGATTGAGGAACCCATCCCCGAGGCTGAAGGGTTGTGGCCAAATCACAGTGGTTACATAGGTTCTCGTAAGATCTGTGAAGTTAAGCAATGTCAAGCCTGGTAGATACCTAGATGGTAACTGTTGGGGAATAACCAGATGCCATAAGCAGAATGAAGCTCTGACATGCCTGGCAGACTAGAAGTGGATCTTGCTTATAATTATGTCTGTGTATACTCAACCTTGCGATACCCTTGTTGAGGAGAAGAGAATGATGATACATATATACATACATTCTTACTTAAGGAAAAATGTCTGGCCGCATATTCTTATCACAGGTTTTTGTAGCTTCACTTTTTTCATCTTTGAGACATGGGATTAGTTTGTTCATGAACTACAAAGAATAATGATTATCAAACAATTATTATTTGACAAGAATAGACTCTGTTGGAAACTTGCTCCATGTGAGATCAGAATAAGTTCTATCATGACATCATAGTATTCAATCTCAACATCATGTCTCTTGCCTCCCCTCTCTCTATACACTTTTAACCTTTCTCAATTTGGTTTGAAAGAAAGTGAATTTGGCTCTCATACACCTTGCAAGGTTCCTCACAGGTGAAAATTCCACATCATTTTTTCCTGAGAGGGCTTTGTCCTACATTCACATTAAGCCAATGATCTGCAAACCCTGTTAACCCTAACCCTGACAGTCGAAAATCAAATCATAATCAAAGTATCAACTATCAAAGATTTTTATTATCCAAAAATTTTCCTCTGAATTCTTTGAGACAGAGTGACAATAACTTTTTATTAGAGACCATCAACCAATACTATCAACAAGGTTTCTTCTGTCTTTGAGTGATTCTAGCTGGCTATGTATTTATGTATGACAACCCTCACTAATGGAGCTTTAAGGGTGAAAATTTAAATACTTACTCCTAATAAGGAGGAAATGGTTAGATTTTCCATGTCTAGGAAAAAACGTTTATTTGATTTCTTGAAAATTCACCCACAAAATAAGTTATTTGGGGGAGGGGAGAGGGGGTTCAATTTAAAATGTAAATTTATACTAAATCGGTCCCTTAGTTTGTGTATGGCAGCATTCATGCTTATTGTTTGAAAATTCAGATCACCGCCCAACAAAAGGCGTGAGAAGTAACATATTCATTGATCATTCTTTTTGACAATTTTTCTATTTATCACCTCCAACACAGCATGCTGCCAACACACATTGGTCATGTGACAGTTTCTGTTAAGTGACTAACCAGACCCGTTTGTATTAAACTTTTTGAATGCATTTATGAAGCTTGGTGCCAAGATGGTTTCTTAAAAATTGTCTTTTTTATTTCACTTTTTTCCTTTTTTAAAAATTCTATTTTATTTTAAATAAAACGTTTCCATCTGAATATTTTTCTCAGGTCATCTCATCCCCAACCGAACTTAGTTGTATGATTAGAAAGAAAAATATGAATGTTTTTTTAAACAAGTGAATTTGTTTTTTCTTGTCCGTTGCCACAGAACAATTTTATCTTTTTAAATAATGTTTTTTTTCCAGAATTTCTATTAATGCACAACTGAAATTAAAAATAAAACCCTTGTTTTTCCTTTTGGAAATGGGTTTCAATCTGCTATTTTCACTTGTTTTATTTTTTATTCTAATTTTTTCAACACTTCCCCTTTTTTCCCTCCTGATGTATATGAATCAGTGCTATGTACTGTAAATAAAAGAGAGAAAACAACAACCAGTCAATAAACTTTATAAGAAAAATTAATAATGACTTTGTTTTGCTTAATGTTCCGGTCCCTGTAAACTGCATCTCCTAAACTGGTGAATGATTCCCAAGGGTGAATTAAATCATTTTGGGTCGGATGAAACATGTTTTGTGAATGAATTGATTTATATTTTTTAAAACCATTTCTGCCCATAACTAAGCCAGACACACACACACACACACACACATACATACATACATACATACATACATACATACATACATTTGACTGACCAGAATGCACGCATATAATTTGACACCAAAGCACATTACTCAATCATTGTGATTATGATAAGGCATTTTGGCTGGATTTTTCTATACACCCATAAAACTATCCTGGGTGATTAAGATTAATGACCTCTTCAAGTAATAATATCTTAATATTAATAAGAATTCCTTGCATTTATATATTTCCCCTCATTCTGAATTAAAACATGTTAATGTAATAAATCAGCCTCCCATAGTGACTTTTTAATTCCATATTCGAAAAAAAGATTTTTAGTAAACACACAATAGGAAAACATTGTTTCTAAGAAACTAATTAAAAGTTGTAAGATTGTTGCTTACTAACTTTACTTGATATAAAGTACAAAATTCCAAGTAATTTTTCTGTGTTAATTTTCTTTTTTGTCACCTCTAGGATATTCAAAAATTTGAATGAAATAAACATTTTACAAAATAGTTCGGTTTATATTTTTTTTTATCATGATTTAAAATGAATTAAGTATAAAATCTTACTCAAGGGAGAATTAGACAAAAATGATTTTTAAAAAAGGAATTTCGACCAGGGTGAATGAAATTTTGTGATAATGATATTAGAATAGTTTAAGAAACACGGGTGAGCAACATGAAACAATAAGTAAGGGTTACTCATTGACTAGGGCAATTGTTACTGGTAATAAATGTTTAATTTCTGATTACTTCCCTTTGTTTCTCATAATGGGAAGCAAAAGGAATTCTTTTTCTTCTGAAAATATAATTCTTTTTTTCAAGAAGGTTCAATGATTGATTGAATGATTTAGGTATAGGGTTAATCATTGATTAGAGCCATTCTTACTGGTGACAAATGATATCTTTGCTTCACTTCTTGTTGCTTCTTGTATTTCACCATGTCCCTTAATATCCTGCTTTTTTTTGTAAAGATATTCATATTTACAGTGAGTGGATGGTAAATCTGACTGTATAATGAATCTTCCAACCAAGTGGTTCTGTTTGTACACTAAGGAATAAGCCTCCCAAAAAACTCCAGCACTCTTTTCAGTATTTGTATCGATTTCAACAATGCTTCTAACCTTCAGGCAAATCATGTCAGGACCATTCTTTCTGTACAGAAAAAAATCCCCTATCAAATCTGTCCACATAAGTTTTTTCAGTTTTTAAATGATTCTGGTTGGCTGGCTATATATGAGTCACACATACAGGCTACTTTAATGGAGCTAGAGGGCTTGAAATTTAAACATTTAATCCTTATCATCTCGTCAAAAAAATTTTTGCTTTTTTTTTTCACCCCTGCCCCTCAAAAAAAAGTTGTATTGGAGGAAAATCAAATTTCAATGTAAGTTTATTCTAGACTGGTCCTTTAGTTCGTGTTAAGCAGCATTCACACTAACTTTTTTGGAATTTTTATTGATCACTGCCCAACAAGAGGCGAGCAAAGTAACTCATTCATTGATCACACCTTTTTCTAATTTTTTGATTGATCATCAACAACACAGCATGCTGCCAAAACTTATTCAAGAAGAACTTATTCATTGATAGGTTGGCTGACTACTGAGTGTGAGACAATTGGGCAGAGGACAGTTGACAAATCTAAATTCACCTTTTGACATTTGTGTTTATGATTACAATGATAACGATGAAAATAAGAAACATGAAAATAAAGCGTTCTAATTATGCTTTGTTTTAAAGGACTCTTTCACTGAACTAGTGTTACTTAACTCGCCCAAGTTCAGCTTGCCCAGCTCACCAAGAATCCTTGGGCCAACCCTAATGACTAATTTCGTCACCTGGAGATTTGTCTGAAAATTTGTATTTGTTGTCATGTATGTCAGTGGCAACACTAGGTTTGACTGCTTTGCCCCTCTGCAAATTGATAAATTTGCATCCCTCACAAAAGTAAGTTTTAAATGGTTATTATGGGGCTTGAAAGTTATATTCTGGTTTTTTAATATTATTTGTTTAAAACAAAATAATGTTACACACAAATTTGTTCTTTTAATTATATCCAAAACAACATAATTAACAGTTTTAAAAATAATGATAAATGAGGTCTCTCAAGTACAGTTTTGTCAAATTTCTCGGGATAAAGTTACTCCAATTTTTCATCTCCAACTTAGAAACTTTACTCTCAGGACATATACATAAAGCATTTACATGCACTAATTTTTCTTACAACAGTATATTGAATAATATGGAATAAGAAAAATAAGAAAAACTCTCGTTTCGAAAGTAATTTTTTATGCTCTCAATAGATAGTGGAGTAAAGTAGTGTGATTGAATTTTGGATTTAGCAGGCTGTGATAAAAAGTGGTTCTAACTCAAGCAAGTGAACCAAAAAAATTTCACTGAATGAGTTGTCCTCTAAAACATAGCATGATTAAAATACTATTTCTTTTTTTCAACATTATCGTTGTGTGGTTGAAAACAAAGATGACAGGTGTGGTATAGATCCATCAAATATCCTCTGCTGAATTGTGATAAGCTCGATTGTCCCTGCTCAGTTGTCCTTCACTCAATAGTCACACCACATCACTTATCATCCCCTTTTGCAATTGACTAACCAAACCTGTTTCCTTACAGATTATACAACAGTAGAATGAATTGGTGGAATTATTGTTGTAACAATAAAAGCAATACAAAGAATAAGATCAAAATTTCAATTATCTAAAGAATTATGTTGACGCATTGACACAGTCTTCTTAACTTGTTATGGGTGATTTTTTTCATTAGAGACACTGAACTAAAACTGAACATAGGTTTCTTCTGTTTTTAAGAAAGTCTAGCAACAGCCATGAAGACTGGCAGGGTAAAGATTGAATGGAGCTAGAGGGCTGAAAATTATATTTTTTTCAAAATTTCCACATCAAAATAGATTGTAGATCGAACCTTCCTCTAAAAACCTTTAAACTTAAAAGTTTATGCTAAATTGATCCTTAGTTTGTGACAAGCAGTATTTTTCAAATGCAGACTTTACTAGTGTTCACTGCCCAACAAAAGGCAACAGTAGTACCTCATTCTTTGATCAGCCCTTTTTCCGATTTTTATCCACAACATGGTATGCTACCAAAAGACATTGGTTGAGGGTTTCTATTGAGTGACTAACCAGACCTGTTATTTTTCATTTTTAATAATTCAATCTTTACTCTGCCGGTCTTCATTGCTATTTAGGTGTGGGCGTGAGACCTACTGAATGCCTTGTTCACCTCTGCCAATGAAGTGGGAAGGATATACAAATATATATATATATGCATATATATATACCATGATACAAATCAGGGATACAACATAATAAGTTATAATATAATACAATCTCCGATGTATGATGGGTTTATTCCATAAAGTGCTCAATACATTCAGCTTTAAACATTGAGAGTAAAGCTTAAAATATAATGTAATGAGAATTTGCTACACAAATACAATTATGTTTCAACCCTGTTTGGATCGTTCTTTAAGGTGGCTGAGTGATAGCAATCTCAAACCTATAGTAGAGTGGAAAATATTAAAATAAACATACATATGTCAAAATATTGAAACTCCATGCCACCTATGCCTGAATGAGATATTCAAAATCCTAAGTTTTGCTGACAAAACAAAAAACATAAAACAGAATTATTTAACAGAAAAAAATGGAATAGCGTTAAAATGCTGGCACCGCTCAAAATATCTATGAAAAAATATGACTCAATAACCCACTGATAGATATACTAAAAATATCTAACATAGATATCTTATTCCCATTGCCACCTTAAAGAACAATCCAATCAACATAACTACCTTAGACACGAGGAAACAGACCAAACCAAATATAATCAAACAACCCTCTAAAGTCATATAAAAGAGACCCTAACATTGGGAAATAGATTTAAGTGAGGATAAAATACTCTCAGAGAGGAAGCGTACCACAAATAAACTGATAGAACAACCACTTACTGATTATGAGAACACTCACACCATACCACCAGGTTTGTAATTTATAACCACCAACAGACATGCATCCATATTAAATAAAAAAAGAAAAGAGAGCAGCTTTGTCGTCAGAAACAATATATTTATCTTGCATTTCCCTGAAGGAGAAGACATCGTTGTGTAACATTTAGAAGCCATGGCAGATATGCACACAAAAAAACACATGGTAAGTACAAAACGAAAAATGGTGTGTACACACTTGCACATGCCAGGATTCCTTCACACCAACACATACAACCAGTCTTGGCATGCGTGGGATTGGCGATAGTTTCTCATCATCGAACTTTGTTTGGTAAATGAGAAGAAAGTTTGTTATTGTCCATGTTTTTTGCCACATTTATCTAACTTCAGTTCGGATGGATCAACGAGTTAGTTGAAGCTGAAAGTTGTTGTATTGTGATTTATTGTGTTTGAAAAAATTCAACCTCAAGAGGAATTCTGAATTCTAAAAATTCCAATAAATAACGTCCCCTTCTATTCATCTTTATTCTGAAATTCAGAAGCTCTCATTCTTTGTTAGAAACTGTCAACCCTAACTGTCAACATAAGTTTCTTCAGTTTTTAAGTTATTCTGCCTGCCAGCCTGGCTATCTATCTATCTATGTACAGTATATATGGGCCAATCCAAAGGAGCTTGAGTACTGGAAATTTGCAGGATTACTCTTTATGTCTAGAAAAAAAATTGTCTTTTTGATTTTGATAATTCTTCCCGAAATAAGTTTTTAATGAGTGGTTCAATTTACAAGGTAAGTCGATGCTAAATTGGTCCCTTAGTTTCTTTCTGGTGGCATATTCATGTCTGACTGAGAAATATTCAGTTTGTGTTCACTTTGATCTTAATTCAATTCTACTTTTAGCCATTTTGAAATTATTTGTTAAAATTCAAGACACCTAAAAGAAAAAGCACGTTTGTTAACACACACTATCTTGTTTTACGTTTCCTCTGTGAACAAAGCCTCTGGAAACCTCCTTATAACAAAACTTGATGATACAGCAACTTAATATCTGAAATTATAAAGATGAACAATACATTGCCGCTTGCCCATCCCCTCACTTTATTGCTTAAATGTGGACCTCCTTAAAAAGGAACCACCATCATCAGCATCAGTCTTTTGACGTACGTCATCAGACAACTATCGTGGGTGTCGCAGAGCCAATATTTTCTGAACTTGTCTACTTCGCCATATTTTGCTGGCTGTGTTTTAGCATATAATCTCCGGGGGCCCACGTCATGTGTTGAGATGTTGTCTAACACTCTTGCCATATGGCTAGCCCATTGAGTTTTAGTTTTCTAATGGTTTCTATACTTATGAACCCTGTCTCTCCTCTAATATCCTGTGCTGTCTTGTGATCTCTCCATCTGAGGCTACTCCCAGCAAGGAAGGTCAGTCAGACTGACTTCGATGTATTTATGTTGTTCAAGACTGTTCTGTCTCATTTTTTAAAAGTTGTTCAAAGGAACCATGACATTGCCGTGCATGGTAGAAAGTGATCAGTCAGACAGTCATATTTGTTTGGATTTAGTATGTGGCAGTGTTTACCCTTGCTACACAATAACATTTCTGTTGCAATCTCGTAATTTTTAAAGTACGGTATTTTTTTTTTTTCCTTTCTCTCTTATCCCTTATCCCATCATTTCACGTAAGTGTTAAACCATCATTATATCAGCCAGCCCCTCTCCTCCGGAACCAAAAATTGAAACATTCTCCTCTGGGGTAACTGTGATCTACCATTCGACAATCATTTTAGGTGATGAATATTTCAAACTGAAAGAAAAACACTTAATGTAAACAAGACCCAGCTTGTTGAAATCTAAATATTTGGATGTCATTTGCAAGTCAATTGTCTGCCTGTCTCCGTTAAAAGAAAATATATTTATGGTAGACAAGTTACTTTCGTCCCCTGCCCTAGACTATGCTGCTTTGCTAATCACCTGGGTGGATCGGCTCATGGTGGGGTTGAGGAGTAATTGAAAGTACTTGACTTGATAGAAATGGAAAAAAAAGGTGTGGTTACTCGCTCTATCGGAACCGGCATTCGACGAACATCTTTTGGCAGCATGCCACATTGCGGATGATCAATATTTGAAAAAACTGATCAATTAATACGTTAATTCCCCCTCCTTTTGTTGGGCTGTAATTATTGAAAAGTCTGAATTTTCCAAAAAACACAAGTTTGAACGCTGCCAGACACAAACCAAGAAATCAATTTAGCATTAACTTGCACTGTAAATTGAACTCCAAACTAAAATCTTATTTTGGAGGGGAATTTTTCAACAACAAAAACAACAATGTGAAACATTTTTTCAAGATATAATAAGGATTGAATATTTTAAATTTTGGGCCGTCTACCTCTATTGGAGCCAGCCAACCAGCAAAGAATCACTTAAAAACTGATGAAACCTATATTGACATTTGTGGTTGACAGTTTCTAAATGAATACAAAAGGAGAAGAGATTGGCTTCTGTTGAACTGATGTCTTCTAAATGAGATGAGAATGACAAATGGTTTTTGTTTATTTTCTGCATTCAAATATGTACAAGTTGATTTCTTGAAATGAGTTGAGTTCTTTTCATGAACTCTGTGTGTGTGTGTGTGTATCTCTGTATGTGTGTGTGTGTGTCTCTGTATGTGTGTGTGTCTGTCTGTGTCTGTGTGTGCGTGTGTGTGTGGATACAGGTATCTGTTGTTTAGTGGAGGTTAATGGGATTGATACGAACATGTACAGATAAACATTATATCCTAAACTTCAAAGACATACGTTCGTGTGTTAGTACATAGGGTATTTTGTATGTTTACACTTATCTGTTAATGTCTTTGCGTTCTTCTGCTGTACACCTATGAGCATCCATTAGCAAACGCCCTTTCATTTACACCTGGATATCGGATGCACCCTCTTCTGATATGCATTTTCTGGTTCTTATCTTTTGACACCCAAAACGATTCTAAAAATTCATAGAATGTTGCCAAACAAGATAACAACGTCAACCCATCTGATTTTCAAACGTTATATCGTACTCCTTATCAGTGAAAATAGAGTTTTCTTTCTCCGAGTACAACAGACATAGTCTACACATCCGTGTGCATAAACTCTCACGCATATGTATAAACACTGATGCATTTACTCTCACATACACATACACACTCCCTTACATAGATATACATACATACACACATTTGTTATAGATTTATATTAAGCTTATCTTAGTCTGGCACAAGCCCAAACAGAAGGAGAGAAAGACTGCAATTTACCAATTCTGAGGGCCTGTCTGTCTGCCTAGAAAATCAGCATTCAAAATCTTGCTCTCTCACATGGGCTTGAGCACTAACCATTGACACTACGGGGAAATATGTTAATATCTCAACTACTCCATCTAAGTGAGAGGGGGATAGGAAGATAGAACCTTCTAGTGAAGAGGTTCTACCAGCCTTGAAAATCAGCATTCAAACACTGGTTGGAAATGTGTAACTACCTCAACCACTAGGTAAACCTTCCAAATCTGAATCTTCCTCCAGGGATGCATTTGTAAAACATTTCTTAACTGTTGAATATCCACATATATATATATATATATATATATATATATATATATATATATATATATATAATGCAATGTGTATATTTTTTGTGTGTAGATCTTTTCAATTGGTGCAGAGATACTACACTCTGATCCTATGTTGGTGTGGTGATCCATGCATAAATAATTCCTTCAGTTTTCATGGGTATTATACCATTTTACAAAAGAAAAGGTTAAAGTAGCAGATATAGACGTTTTCAATGAAATACTTTGAAAAGTGATTTAATTCATTTTCTGTTGTTTTCAATATTCACAGAGAACCAGAATAGAAAATTTTATTTATAGGAGAGCAAAACCAAGTGAGTTTATATTTTGTAAATATTTCCTGACTATAAATGAAAGTATGTCTTCTGCCCTTTTGTGTTTTGGTCTTCGTGATGACCAAAGTTGACAAAAGAAAAGCAAAATGAAGACTATACACACAAGAATGTCCTTTTGATAATGGCTGCCAATTTCTATGGGCTTTTGTTGTGGAATGTTTTTAGGACAAATATTATTCTGTGGGGAACGGAGTTGGGAAATGGGTGGGGAGGCTTCTGGGGATTATAATGCGGGTTTTTAGGCTAGGTGAGGAGGGGAAGGTGGCCTGGGGAAATAGACGAGCAGTTGGAAAAGAAACCAAAATTGTTGAAGGAGGTTTAGAAAGAAAATAGCAGAGTTGAAGGAGGGAAAAAAAAGGACAAGAAATAAAGAAGAAGAGCTGTGAATACATCAGACTTGTCAGTTTGGCTCAGTTGGTAAGAGAGCTGTGTAGCACTCACTTGGTTGCGATTCCATTTCATGGTAGGAAAATGTTGATTTTCTACATCTGTTTGGTTTAACTTGGCAGAATTGACTTCTCTTTATTTGCTGATTATTCTTGTTAAAGGCAAAAAATAAAGTCAGCTCCATCTTGGACTTTAGCTAAACAAAAAAAGATTAAAGACAAACAGGATAAATTTTAAAAAAAAGAATAGAAGATGGAACTAAAAAATATAGGATTTTATAAATTGATGGACAGTGTATTGATGATATGTGATTTGATTATAATGGAAGATGAAGACAAGACAATAGAAATTTGTGGTCTATTGAATAAGATGTTTAATACATACTAATATGGGAATGTGAGTAACGTCACAGTAAAGGGATGTAATTGTTTCTTAGCATTAGTATTATGAAACCATTATATCGACAGTTTCTTAAAGAAGGTCATTCGTATTCTTAGTGGGCTTTGCTAGTCTATGGTTATTCTCATTTCCTTCTGATATTTTCTGGGCTTTGCATGGTTGATCTTAAATATAGTAAACCCTCGGTTAAATGGACCCCAATATAGTTGTTTTCAGATTTTTTCCGATGACCTTTCAATGACCAAAAAATTCCTCTTTCTTGATCACCATTTGGAGTGGACAGTGTGGCACTCACTTGCTGTGTTGCCATTTGTTTAGCAACTTTCAACAACTTATAAGTAAAATACTGAGAGAAAAGGAGTAGGTCTGATGAAATCTTTGCAGATTGATAGCTAGTTAGATAGATAGATATACACCATAGGTATTCTAGATTTTAGATGGAGGTACTTGACTCATGAGTTATAGTAAGCTTGTATAGAACCAATATCCTGAATAGGTTAGGAATGCTGAAAGTAAAGATTGTTTTTTGAAAATTATGGTCTTACCTGGGTTCAAAAACTAGAAACTTATTTATGTCTGTTAATTAGTTGAAGTGGACATGGTGATCTAGATATTTTTTGATATTTGTTGCCTCAGTTTTTGATAATTTGGTTGATATTTTTCTTGAGCGACTAGATAGTTTCTTTTATCTCAACATATATATAGTCTAGAAAGCTTTACAGCTTTAAACATCATCAGTCTTTTAAAGTCCACCGTTGGACATAGACCTTCCCCAGGATTTGCCATACTTCTCTATCGTGGGTGTCGTGGAGCCAGTGTTTTCTAAATACGTCCAGTTCATCTCTTCATCTTGTATTCTGTCAGCCTCGGTTTTGCATGTGATCTCTAGGGATCGATGTTGTGAGTCATGATGTCCATCAGTTGTCTGCCATTCTTGCAACATGGCCTGTCCATTGCAAATTCAAGTTTTCTAATAGATTCTATGATATCTCTGACTCCTGTTTTCTTCCTTATATACTTTGCTGTCTTGTGATCTCTCCATGTGAGGTTGAACATGATTCTCTCATGTGCGCATTGCATGCTTCTTAGTTTGCGAGTCTGTCTCATGATTAGGTTCCATGTTTCAGCTCCATAAGTGACTATCAGTTGGATCCATGGGCTGTATACTCTTTTTTTAAAGATTATTGGGATTGACTTGTTTTTGAAGGTTGAGCTTGCTTTGCCAAAAGCTTGCCATCCTAAGTTGATTCTTTGCTTAATCTCTTCCTCTTTCGTGGGTTTCTTAGAGATTCATTGTCCTCAGTAGATGTAGTGGTCTACTTTCCCCAGTTTTACATCTTCGATTTTTGACAGTGATGTCTTTATTCTCAATCTGATCGTTGCACATTATTTTTTTTTTTACTGAAGTTCATGAATAGGCCAACTCTTTTGCTTTCTTCATTCAGTTCATCTAGCACAGCTTAAAACACAAGACATTAAAAAAAATTTCAATAATATTTTTTTTTTTTGTCACTTCAGTCACCCATTTCCCATTATCTGTCAAGGCAATTTATGTAATCTTCTAAAGTGTTTTTTTTCCCTGTTTCCCCTATACTTTTTTTTATTATTGTACATTGTACGAATTGTCTCTTGTTGGGATATATATAGTTAGCAATGCCACTCACTCGGTCTTTTTACTAATCATTGTACAATTTTGCAATCTTTACCACAAAAAATTGTATCAACTGATACAGAATTTATAAGAAATTGAATGTGGCAAAGAAATCAAAGTTTATTGAAAATTGTCCCTTGATATGAACATTTCCACCAGTGCTGAACTATCTTAGTTGAGAAACAATATCAGAGTGGCAAATAACTAAAGCTGGACACTTTCTTTTTTGTTAATTTTACTGACTTGTTCTGTATTAAAATTATATGAATTTATATTCTATGCTGTATCACAGCTACCTTTGCATTCAAATATTTGAATTTTGGAAAGAGTTAAAAAAAAAAGGTTAAGAACTGCCTTTCCTCATAGAATATTCAATTTAACATACTTTTGGCTTTAATGTACACCCATTCACTGCTATTAGTCCATTAAAATGGGGGTTTACTTCAATTGACATTGTTTGGTTTCTCTCCAAGCTTATTCTTATGTGAATATATATGTTTAGAAATAGATTTTTGAATGTATTGTCTGGTTTCATGTGTAGAAAAAAAGGCTTCCATGGGATTTGATTGTTGGAAAAGGTATAATTTCCACAATGACTTCAAGGATGGCCGCTAAATTAGTCAGCTGCATTTATTGAAAATCCTATCTATCTAAAAAAATTCAACAAGAGGTTTTTCAATGGCTTTTTGTAATATCAAGTGTGATCAATAACGTATTGAAAGTTCAAATTTTCTAACAGCTTTTGTAGTGTCAGGTGTGCTGAATAACATGATCAAAGTCTTCTACAGTCTCATCACTGAAAGAGGATAATTTTCAAGATGGCTTCCTAGATGGCCACCAAATCATTAGAATGCTCATTACTCCTTCATTATTAATCATAGACAAGTTTTTCCGTTGGCTATTGTAGAATGAGGTGTACTCAATAACACACTAAAAGTCTACAGTAGTCTAATCACCTGAAATATACAATTCAATGTGTTCAAAATGGACCCCAATACTTCTTCATTGATCTACCCAGACAAGATTTTCCAATGGCTTTTCGTAGTATCCGGTGTGCCTGAGAATATATCAGAAGTCTACCACAGCCGTATTCACCCCAGGCCAAAAGAAGGATCATATCATTCCCAGAGAAAATGTTACAAACTTTGATTTTCAAGTACAAAGTAAAATTCCAATCATAGAATATCACTTTGTGAAACATGTGCACTAACCAATAGCGTTCGAAAAACTCCTGGAATTGATCAACTGTGACAGGATAACTGATGTAACATGGGAGCTCTCTGTAAGCTTCAAACAGGAAACCCTCAGTGACAGAGAATGTTGGATATGATTCATCTCAGATTAGAACACCCAGGACTATCATCAATTGTGCTCTTGCCTATCATAGGCTTGTACACCGGGGACAAGGCTTGCATTCTCATGTAAATAACGATGTAAGAAATAAACTTCTGCATATGATCAGAGAATTTAGTGATGATATATTGCTCTCCATCCAATACAGGAACAACGTTCGAGATATGTTTAAAAGATCAATGACAATACTTGACAACCCAAGAACATTAGAACTGGCGATGACAAGAGGTGATTCGAAGCTTCGTAAATTTCTATACAATCACGTGGGTCAGATCACATGTCTGTTGTGATTCATTAGAGTTTCCAGAAAAAGCAATTTCAGATTGCATTCGGTGATTGCACAAGAGCTTATCAAGTATTTTTTTCTTTGATTACAATCTTCATAAATACACTCATTTGACACCCTACCATTCGGCAGACATGTACAAACTGAAAACAGAAAACTCCTCAACAGCATTAAATAGAGGAGATATGTCTGTATTCAAATCTAATATACTATTTTGTGAAATAGGAGTTGACCATGCTCCAGAACAGGAAATTTATCACTTGAATGGTGTTGGTGGAGAGACTAGTATCACACAAAATGATTATGCATTAACACGGTATCTTTTGATTGCATCAGAGATGTCTTAAATGATCAACAAATTTTTGAGAAAGGACAGATCAAATGGAAAGAAGCAACAGAAGCATTTTCAACTGCATGTCACTGTAGCAAGATGTCTTCTAAAAAATGTACCAGAAATACAAGGAGGTATTTTGAATCATGCTGGAAATCCTTTTGGATAAGGATTCTGTCATAGGGCTAATATGTATCTCAATTCTGTAATACAATGCGATAAAGAAGTTTATATACTTGAGCATGATTCATAAGGATGAGAGATAAATTGAATTCATCAGAAAAAGGTCAATCACAAATTCAGAAATAATCAATATGGGACAAAATGATGAAGATGAAACTAAAAACATTTGCATCTGCAAATTCTCAGAATCTAGAAGACTAAGAATCACGTTGATCTGCAGCAGAGATCAATAAATGTAAACTTGGAGAAAAGATTACGGAGCTGAAAGAAGAACGAGCTTTGCTTACTCGGTTTCCTCTCATACAGAGAGCATGACCAGAATTAATGGAATTATCCAAAGCCATTGGCAAATTTGAATTCACTGCAATTCACAGGTCTCTTTTTTTTTTCAACCGAAGGCCTAATGCTTATTCCAGCAGACAAATCTATATTGATCAATGTGACAGAGTTTGCAGCTGATAGCAAAAGTAGAAGAATAGGAATTACGGGGCAAACTGCACACAGAGTTGTCATTGTTGAGGCTATGTTCAATCGATAAAAAAAGATGAAAGTATACAGAAAATTAAACAGGCTGCTGAGAGACTTTGTCAACAAATTGAGAGGGAACAACAAGGGACTAATGAAGGCAGAGTTCTACTTGATTGTTACTTACAAAAATCAGCGGAAGATCAGACCCTGAAAAAGGGAGCCAAGGACATTTCTTCTATCAAGTCTCATGTGACAGAATCAATGAATGTAGGAGGAATTTGCACGAGGATTCTTCTATCAGATAACAATGCTAAATAGCAATTGCCAAAGGTTTAAAGATAATGAAGAGAGAATAATGTGTGGCAGGGACTCCTCTATCAGATAGTTTCCATCAAACCAACCAAGATTGTTGAGTAACAAAATGACGGAACATGATCACGAAGACGCAGACACTCTAATACCCCTTCGTTGTTCGGATGCAGTAAGATCCTCTCCTGGTAGTAGCTTAGTGGTTCACTCAGTTGATTCAGATGTTTACGTTCTATGGCTCAAAAAATATGATTTTTATGCGTACATCAAAGTTACATATGATAGCAGGAAAAGGAAAAAAAATCAATGTATTATCGACATCAGAAATGCGACAAAGCACTTGGTTCTGCTAAAGCGAAATCTCTGCTTGGATTACATGTATTTACAGGGGCAGACTAGGTAGAAATGTTCTCAGGAATATCGAAATGTAAGAGTATACACTGTTTCTTACTCTTGGAAGGTGATAATCCAATTGTTCCTATGCTAACTAGTCTTGGCTTTTCTCTCAAATCCCCGTCCTGCCAAAATATTGAAAATTTCAAGATATTTACGTACACTAAGTAAGGGGCTTTATGCCTACCAGGCTTCATGTATCACAAGTTTCTCTTTGCCTCATAGTTCTTTGAGGTTTTTGCAACATGAAAATAGGTGACGAGCACCTGAAGTGGCATCACTCACTTCACCATATTTTATTTTACCCATAGTTGAGGAGAGGAGTCAGATTCATGCTTTTCTTGGGAGCAATAATACCTCTTTTAGTCAGAGTTTGATACTTGGCTTCCCCGGTCCATTTTCCATGCTGTTAGCCGATTGACCACCAGCACTTCAATTTTTATGCCCTGTTTACTGCATAAAGGAAAAATCACAATCCCTAAAAGAGCTAAGACGGGTTCTTCCTCACAGAGGAAAGGAAGGGGAAAGGTTGTCTCCAACATTGATTTCCCATATACGTAGAGCAAACTATGTACGCCATTCTTAGAAAAACATTGCCAGCCCCCAAGGACATAGCTGGGTCTCAGAAAACGATAGCTATATACCTGTGCTATGTTTGGAGAAGCCTGCCCTAAATGAGATCTTGGAATTGATTAAACGTAACTGCAAGTCTGACTGAGCTACGGGGCATTGTTTGTGTCAAAAAACAAACTGAAATGTATACCTGCATGTTTTTGTGAAGGTTGCAGCAACCAGAAATTTCAAGGTGACTTTGATGGTAAATGGAGTTGGCTATGAAAGTAACAGCAGAACTGATTTGAATTAATGTTTGTCGGTCCTTTCATGAAAGCCCCCTTATATTCTCAACAAAATAGGCTCAAACTTACAATCTTTCCTCATGCATCTCTGAATAAAAAGACATTTTGTATGAAATCAATGTATTAAATTTTGTATTAAACTCAGTCAAATTAAGTTCTCGCAATGCAAAACGCATTGCTTCTCAGACATTATGTTGTTTAGTTGATGGATATATCCTTATTTTTTCTCAAACAAGTCTTTGTTCTCCATTCAGCTGATGCTACTAACATTAAAACATTACCAAGGAACTACTCACACTAATATTATACAGCTCAAAATTCATTGTTAGTAGGTATGTGGTCAATTCTATTATCAAGTGAGATGCATATAGATAAACATAACTGATTCACTGCCTGTACATGTTTCTGAGCGCATGTCAGCAGCTATTGTTACAAAAATTGAACTCTACTTTTTTGGTGTCCAGCAATGTATTATGATGTGTTTTTGTGTCCAGCAATAATTATTTGCTCTTTTCAATATTGGAGTCCACTGTAAATAATATGTAAAACAATGTGGAAATTTGTCATTGCTGCTCAGTGCTGGTAAGTAATGTTTGAGAAATTGAAGAATGTTTTCTTCTGATTGAATATATCTTAAAACCCCTAAAATTAAGAAAAAAATATTGCCCAACTTTTAGAATGTTATTGAGCACACCTGAAACTAGAAAAAAACATTGAGAAAACTTCTGTAGCCATTTTATTTTGAGTAATCTTGTTTTTTTTCCATAAATTCAGTCAACTAATTTGGCAGCCATCTTGAAAATTATACCTTTCCAATGATAAGACTGTGGTAAACTTTTGTTATGCCATTGAGCACACTTTTTTACCCTCCAAAAACGTTAGAAAAACCTTAGGATAAATAATGAATGAGTAATGGGTATTTAAAGGATTTGGCAACCATCTTGAATGCCATCTTGAATACTGTATTTTTCCAGTTGTTGGAATTATTGAAAATAGTAAGAATCAGAACTAGTGCCGGATTAACTATGTAGCAAAAGTAGCATATGCCAGTGGCCCAACAATTTCAAGGGCCCCATGCTAAATGCTTCCAAGGTAACAATTCCGATTCAGTGATTCAGCATTTGCTCTATTTGCTATATTACTATATACTATACTGCCTTCGACTTTCATAAATTAATGGATGTTTACAGTTAATTCGTTAATTCAGCAAAAAAAAAAATTATGTGTTCTAATGTTCTTATGTATTTTTTTCTAAATTGAAGGCTTCTTTATAACACCAGACAAAATACCACTACTTACGGACATAGTAAATTGCCATCTGATTTCCATCTATCTATCTTTCAATTTTATAAATTCCTGTATTGGACAGCAATTTACTCCACCCAGGATGGGTATTTACTCTAGTTGTTTTGAATAGATTAAATCGTTATTTTTTCATTCATAAAACATTTTTAACATCCAGTAGGCAAGGGTGTGAAACTTTACAATTGTGAAGGTTGGTTATTTCAAAAACAATTATCAAAAGCTGAATAAATAGAACTTTTTGATGATAAGATACATCAAAAATAATAATGTTGTTCAAAAATAGACAATGAACTTTCACTGCTTATCTAGGACTACTTTTCTTTTTTTTTTACAGCAATTTTCGCAGCTAGTTGGAAGAATCTATGTATCTAATTTATGGAAAATAGATGTTTTTAAAAAATTCCACACACGCACATCCATGCAATTTCATTGATCCCACCGAAATTTGAAAGTAACATTAATATTAATGTCAACATGAGAAGAAGTAATAAGATTTGCTTCAATCTAATTTATTCATTTAATATATCTTTTTATTTTTTCCAAATCATGCGTTTCGCCTCGCTTCAGCCTCAGAAAGTAAACAAAACAGCTGGCACAAAATTGTTACACCCCTCTCCCTTCCCTTAAACAAAACATAATTTGGTGGAGATGATTTTCAAAAACCAATCTGCTGAAAATCTTTCCCTGGTTCACATTTTCACAAATAGGAATTTTCATGGAGTTATATCTTGTGGGCTTTTGTAAGATAAAATATAAAATATTCACAATACCAGATCAAACAACGGATCAGAAATGTGTCGATTTCCATCAGTTCCTCTCTTAAGTAACTACTGTTCTCCCTCTTACTTTCTCAGTCTCTCTATAAAAGATACAAAATCCCTTCTCCCTCTTTGACTGAGGCTGATTTATACAGCACATGAGACTATCAAAGGAGCAGAGCATGAAAATGTACCCATTTCAAGATTAATTTTCATCAGTCTCCTTGGAAATATATTTTGAGGGATGATTTTCAAAATCTAACTTACTAAAAACCTGCCTAGGCTCCCAGGAGTACACACAGAAATTTCCATGTCAATTAGTTTTTGCGATAGGCTCTCACTTGTAGAAAGAGAGACATTTGGTGAATAATAATAAGATGTATTACAGACTCTGTACTAGCTTAATCAGACACTTTTCACTACACTATTGACTCTAGCTTGACTGAGTCTGGCTCAAGATCATAGCAGCGGAGCACCTAATGAGAATTCAAAACACTGATTTACCACTGCCAACGAGGTTGAAATATATGTATGTATTCACTTGTGTTTGTCTCTCTATCTTTTTGTCCAGACAGTATATCCAAATTTTCTCAGTGAAATTCAATAATATTTTTTTTGAAAACATGGGTGCCTTGGGGGTGAGGCAGTCTGAATTTTAAGGCTGATTTAGGGATATTTTTTCTTTGCAGTAACCTTCCAGCATCATATTTTTATCTCCACATAATATTTCCAGTATTTCTCAATGAATTTCAATGAATTATCACAGGAAGATTAGGCCATGGGGTAAGGAAGACTTGATTGAATTTTGGGGAGGATCCAGGAGTTTTTTGATCAATCATGAGATCTTCTTTTTTCAATACATTCATTTATTCACTCATACTTGTCTACAGAATGTCTTAAAAAGTTCTGAATGAATTTCAATGAAATTTTGTGGAACGGTGGGCCATTGGCTTAGGAAGAAGTCATTGAACTTTAGGATAGATCTAGGAATTCTCTTACTGTTACCACCCCTAGAATCGTAGCTTTATATGAACTGATTTTCATCCAGTTTTCAGTGATGATGATGCTGACAGAGGAATGCGCTCTCTGAGTGCTTTCTAGTTTGTGAGATATGCTTGGTAACTATTGCCCTATGTTGGTTGCTCAAGAGACTCTCTTTTTTTTCCATTAAACTGCAATTCATTGTGTGTGTACAGATTTCAGAAAAGCAATAAAATGCTAAAATCCCTTTTCAATATTTTCATTTGACTTTGAACTTTCTTTTTCATGTTCTTCTTTGCATTTAATTCATTTCAGCTTCTTTCCAGTCTGTAATATGTTCTTAAAGTCCTGAAACGTGCTTTGAAATCCCCTGTATTATTTTCCCTGTCTCTTATTGAAAGGGTGAATGACAGTCACCAATGTAGAGAGAAGTGAGCAGCGATTGGAAGTGCCATGGTAACAGGGGCTTTTTAAAATATTTTCTGATTGACTGGAAAGGACAATAAAAGGAACAGTGAAATGTCATTCTTTCCTTCAGGGTCAAACTGAAAACACCCAATTTTTACTGGCAATTTTAAAACTGTAAATCTATACTATTAAAATCTTGGCATTTTTAATGATCTTCTGGTTTCTCTCAGTCATCCCAGAACAGATACTTCTTGTCAAAAAAGCTGAAAATTTAATTAGTATGTAAAAATGTGAAAGGAATCATTGTTTAACCTTCAGTACTCTGCATTCTTTTTCAAGGGTGTCAAGATATTGTGCACTTTGTAACTTTGAAAGGCTATAACAACACAACATCAAAATCCAAATACACTATCGTTCTGCAATCAGAATTGATGGCAGTGGCAGAACAAACATTTTGCTCAGTGAACAAAGTCGCATCATTATCATCATCATCATCAGTCTTTTAACATCCACCGTTGGATACAGACCTTCCCCAGGTTTCGCCAGATCTCTCTATCATGGGCCTCACAGAGCCAATACTTTCTGTTCTCGTTTAGTCCATCTCTCCATCTTGTATTCTGTCTGCCTTGGTTTTTCATGTGATCTCTGCAGATCCATTTTATGAGTCATGATGTCCATTGGTTGTCTGACATTTCAGCAGCATGACCAGCCCATTGCCATTTGAGTCTTCTAATGGATTATATGAGTTGCCTACAGAGTGCTAGAGATCAAATTTCTGGTTACGATATCATCCATGATTAGAATAAAACATCAGAAGATAACCTGGTTGAATGTTATTTTCATTATAAAAATTTTAATATTTTTATTCTCTTTTGCTTACAAAGTAGATGTTTATGATTTGAGGTTTCTGTAATCCATTTGGGGCCTCTTGTGAATGAAATATAATTCCTACAACATTTTTAAAAATCAACTTTGAATTTCCATAAAAGAAGGATCTAGTTCTCTTGCCTCATAACCACTGGCAAAATCAGCATTTTATACCATCCCGGGCGAAGTTTGAACAGAAAACCATGAGGATGGGCAAAGTTTTTATAGAAGTAATAACATGAGTTTGGATTAAATTTTGCTAGCTTGGGCAAGGCCTCTTGGAGCCCAGGCAATGCCTTGACTTAACCTGGCCTAGTGCCACATGTGCTCATAATATGTAGACAGAAAAAATCCTAATTATGAAAATAAGTGTATAATTGGCATTTTGAGTCATTGAAAAGTTGGAAAAATTACAAAACATTACGGAAGGTCAAAGATACAAAAATTGATTTCTCAGTTCAATGACAGAGACAGGCAGATATATGGTCACTGAAGTGACTTCAAGTGCTCCATAGATGCGATATGAAGTGCTCCATAGATGCGATAACTTCATCATTAATAGCAGCATTTCAACAAGTTTTGTCTGAATTTTTTTGTAGGACGTGGCCTAACAGATAAAAGGTTCGACAAAGTTTATCTAGTTCCCAGGAGTTTGTGAGTTCAATCCTCAAGATAGATTGTGCAGAAATATACATTAGCTCAGTGGAGAAGCAGATTGTCAAGAATAAGAAAGAATCGGTGGTTACAAGTTTTGAAATTCCCCGAGAAGTTCACTGAACATTTAATCAACCACTTTCACACATTGCTTTCTGACCATTAATCAAACACTCTGGCAAATCCAGGCCATCAAGTTAACAGCTTTTTCCTCAACCTGCTCATCCATTTTATTTGTCTCTTACTGCTACTACAACTTGTTCAAGTGATCAGAATTCAAAAGTGTAGCACAGATTGATTATTCACAAAATTTACTTGCCTCAGAGCACTGTTGATCTTTGTATGAAAATAAATTAGAGGAAATTAGTTTTTTTGTATCATTTGCAGCTGACTTTATTTACAACCAAAATTTACTTATGAAGTAGTGGCTTATGTAACGGTGAAAAATAGTGAGAAAGTTGGAAAAATGCCAATAGCTGACTTTATCGATTGGTAGATTTTTTGATTGTATGAAGGTTTTTGATTTTTGTACTTTTTGAGAATCAGCTGTGTAGCGTAGAATTTTGTGTTTTTTTGGATGGGATTTTGTTGATATTAATGGATTGGGCTTTTTTTAGGGGTGATGCCATTAACCTATAACTGTGAGTGCATTCGTAAATGATCGCTCAAACATCTGTTTCCTCTTAGATACAAAATTATACAGGAGAAAACAGGAGAATAAATCATTTATAATATATTATAATTTAAAAAATGATTCTTTACTGTGTCATGAAGATGATACAAAAACAAAAAATTCCAGCAAGTAACACACACATTTTCAATCTAATTAGAATATATATCATAGAAACAGTCAACCAAAACTGTCAACATAGGTTCATTCAGTTTTCAAATTGATCTAACTCTGTATGTATCACACATACAGGCCATACCAATGGAACTAGAGGGCTTAAAATTTAAACATTTACTCTTTATTATGTTTTGAAACCACCTCCTAAATAGTTTTTTAGTTGGGGGGGGGGTCAATTTACAATGCAAGTTTTGCTAAATTGGTCCCTTAGTTTGTTCTTAGAATCCAGCAGCATTCACACGTGTCTTTTGTGAATCCAGATTCTTTTTAGAGATCACTGCCCATCACAAGGGATTAGAAGTAAGTTATACATTGATCACCTCTTACTTCATTTTTTTTAATTGATCACCCCCAACATGGCATGCCGTCAAGTGACATCAGTCACCTGATGGTTTCTATTGAGTAACTAACCAAACCTTGTGAAAAATATTCACAAACATACAAACTTCACTTATCCAAAAGAAGAGTATTCCTCCAAGAGCATTTTGCAAGCCGTATTAGCATTAATTTGTATGAGAAAAATAGT